>OU974083.1:9858251-10415751 GCA_918843875.1 Diadumene lineata | reverse complement strand
CACGCTGAGCCACCAACGATATTACTGTCAAACTAGAGATCGTTGGAATGGTTTCAACTCACTGTACTTTAATAAACTATTGTTGAATTCCCGGGGGGGACTCCCATACATCGGAGGGCAGGGATGATCGTCGTACCTTTTAGGGTCAAAATCGGGCATCTGGTACTTTTTAGGGTCTCTAAGAGGTTTTCAGACTCTCAGGGTATTTACAGATATTCAAAAACAAGGTCTCGATTTAACAACCATTATATCTAATTGTTCGTATCAGAAGATGGTACCTTTAAGGGGAAAAATCATGTATTGTCAGGCCCTTCTGGATGGAACTTTGGTACCTTTTAGGGATCATTTTTATCCACGTAATTTGGTGCCTCAGTCGGAGTCGTCTTCGTACAAGTGCGAACTGTATCTTATCGTGACGCAGCCGTAGTTAACTCGAATTTCCTGCCGCATCGTAGTTGTACGTCATGCAAAAACGACTGTAGTAAGTGACGGACCATTAGATATTTGCAAACACCCAACAAAAATATCGAGCACGGCAGATGTGCCAATAAAAAATATCGTGCAGGGAGAAAGAAAATATCCCGCACAAGCATCACATGGCATGGGAAAACAATACCCTGCAAAAAATGATAAATAAATTAATGCCCAACCCCCCCCTCCCCCCTCAAATATCTAATGGTCCGTCCCTATCTCCAGTTCCTCAACCACAAACATAATAGACTTACGTAACACTCATGTGTTGTCTTTATTTTCCTTAAATTCTGAAATACCATAGCTTTGTTTCCAAGGTGGCTTTTTTTGTTTGTAACCACTCTTTTTCCACTGTTTTACTGCTATTTAAATACATCACTCATCAACTTTTAAATCCACATCGACCTGCTTCCCTATGGGTCGCATCCAAGATTTCAGAGAGAGAAGAGAAGAAGGGAAAGAAATGAGATAACGGAAATGAGGAAAATGAAAGTGAGAAATTGCTATTTTCTTGGTGTTGCAAGATGTGTTATGATTTGTATCAGGTTTTTTTTTCTCTTTTCACTTGTTTTATGGTTATTACAAAGATTTCATTTTTTCCATCTTTTTTTTTTTTTTTTTTTTTTGCTGATACAGTTTACAAGTCAGGTACCATGCAACACCAAGAAAATACTCAAAAAGTAAGGAACAAATTCTAAAACTTTTGAATTTTCAAGAAAAACATTGCCTGAAAGGCCAAATTGTTCAAAGCTCTTATAGTGCAAAACCAGGGTTTTCTACGAGATTTCACAAGAGCTAACCCTGGATTAGCACTAATCGAGCTTTGGACAAGAATTCTTTGTCTCCTGTACAGGCAGCGGGCTCTCGCTATATCTCACTTTTTTTCTCTCCTGGGCTTCCTAAGCAATTGAGATCTTTGAGGAAAGGATTTTTTCGCTTTCCATTATTCTTCCTCCACTAAGTCAGGTTTTTGTCTCAGCACAGGAAACCCATGAGCATAAAAAAGAGCAAGAGGTGCCCGCGTTAGCCTGTGAACATTCGTTCCCACCAATTTTTTCCCGTAGGGGAAGGGGTGGGAACGGATATGCACTGGCTAGCACGCACAGGAGGCTTTTTAAAACTACTTTTAATTACTCAGGGAAGAAAAGGTAAAGATTGAAATGATGGAGAATTGAAGTACAGAAGAAGAAAAGAATATAAAAGTGACCAGATATTATAGTGATCAATATGGAGAAATGCCTTCACCTAAAATTATTTTAAATCTGTAACTTAATGAATAAAATTAGAAATTTGCCTTTCAAGGACTTTGAACCATAGTTATTAACTATGTTTGAACTTACAATGATAGAATGTAACAGAGTATAGCGAAAACATCGCTGAAAAATGTATAAATCAGAAGCGCGGTGACGTTTTGTGTTCTACAAAAACCAATTAAATGCCAAAAGCATTATGGTGTAAAGACTTAATTGAGGCTACGTCCACACTAACCCGGATAAATTTGAAAACGCAACTTTATTTGTCCGGTAAGGCCTTCCGTCCACACTAAAACGCATAAATTCAAAACAATTTGATGCCTATATTCTATTGTTTAACAAGCAATGTTTGTCACGGTATCATGTAGCCAGGGTCTAAAATTTATCCGTCATAGTGTAGTCAGGGTCTTAAATTCATCCGGCATAATGTAGCCAGGGTCTTAAATTTATCCGGCATAATGTAGCCAGGGTCTTAAAATTATCCGACATAGTGTAGCCAGGGTCTTAAAATTAACGTCACCACGCCTCTGGATTATCGCGATTGCGTTTGAATTAAATTATAATTAAGCTCAAACCCAAGTAGTTTTCCTAAACATGTAAAATTATTACTTAAGTTTAATACACAGCTGTGAACTCTAACTTAATTGTTAGTAAATAGTAACTGTTTTCATGTTTATGAAAACCAGGGAAATAGCAAAGAAAACTGACGAGTCCTTGCATGCTATTGCAACTTAATAATTTGCGATCTCGTTTGAAAAGGATAGTAACCTGTTTATGTGGAGTGACCCAGACCCTGTTTTTGTGCGTGTGTTCAAGCTATCAGAGCGTAACAACAAAAGAAGCCAGCACGCTAAACCGGGCTGGCTCACTCCATACAAACTGCCCCCTCGGCCCTGTTTAGATGAAAAATGGTGCCCTGAGATAGTACAGGTAAGAATTTAGTTTTCTAAAGGAACACACTCATCCTTGTTATACAAGGAGACACCCTACATCATGAGTCCCTCTGTTGCTGTGCGATTTTAAATATGACCACCGATGTTTTTGCATTCTTTACTGATATCTATTAGCCAATCAAGTGGCACCATGTTTGCTAAGCTGTCTGACTGTTGCAGTTGAAAGGGTTTGTAGGTTGTTTCACCGCTAAGAATTTAGTAGAAACTGACGTTTCGGACGTTAGTTCCACAATCAGCTTACAAACTCTTACTCTTCCAACTGTTTCATTAGAAACGACGCAATTTTATTTACATTTATTCTGTTGTTTGTACGTGGATTGGTTAATTCATATTAATATCGATCCACGCAAAGAATGCGAAAATATCACTGCTCATATTTGTTATTACATTTAGTTGTATATGGATTTTCTAAATGTCTAATCACGTTCATTTAATAGAGAACTGGACGAATTATTCAATTTGATTTTTTGATTGACCCGCTAGATCAATATATGGATAGTATTTTCTCAATGACCAACTTTTGTTTATGTCTAAGGCAGGAACACTACAGAAGATTGCCCATCTCTTCTGACAGTGAAAAATCTGCTTTTTAAACACGTATTCTAATTGGTTGGAATGATGAACGATTCATCGATTAGCGATCAAATGTTCTAGAAAGACCAATGGTACGATTCTTCGATTAGCGATCTAATGTTCTAGAAAGACCAATCGTACACGAATCGTCATTTTTGTGGAGAAAAATCCTGAAATTCACCAGAAGACTGCCCAGATCTTCTGACTGTGTAACATTATTGGCTCCACGATCAAGTATTCTAATTGACCTGATTGAGGCTCGATTCTTCGAATATAAAGCTATGTGGTGTTCTAGAATGACCAACCATTAAAGAGTTCCTATTGTAGAGACATTCACCAGAAAACTGCACATATCTTCTGAATGTGTAAAGCGCTACGTTCAAGATACCTCTTGTGTTAGGTCAAACTTTAAAATGCTTAAATTGTTTCTATTTGCTTCATTTGTTACTGTCAAATGTATCAGATACATCGAGCTCGTTGATTGCTGTCAAATTGAATTTTTCACTGTTTTTTTTTTGTATTGTACTATTTTTGTTATTATTTTTTTTTTGTATTTTTTGTTATTTTTTTTTTTTTAATTTTGTGTAGTTTTTGTTTATCTCGTTTCGTACTTTTTGCCAAGTACAATCACGTGAGTTTTAATACTGTATAAGAATTATTCATTTACCAATATACTCTAAAATTGTTAAGCTGTTGAATAAACCTTTAGGTATCCATCCATGTGTCAACAATTAGATATCGTTATGTAATTGCCCTATTTCATTATGACGTCACATCAAAACAAATCTATTGTTTAAACTTTAAGAATCATGGTCGCCAGAGGGGATACAGCAAGTATAAATTATTGAACAATACGCTGAAAGACCGGTTATAAGAAATAAACAAATTCTATGTTCAAGTAGAATACAAAATGCACCAGAGGAAAACTATTTGGCTTGAATTGGACCTGTTCTTATTTCTGTAAATAAACCATGACGTCATAGTGAAATAGGACAATTACCATTACTAATAATTAACATAGTATAACTTATAAGATATTAGCATTTGACTACACCTCACATAATGCTTTGCGAACTTTTATGACGTCATTAGTGCCAACTCACCACTTCCACAATAACCACAATGCCTTTTTTTAGGGGGGAGGGGTTGGTTTTGTGATGCAAATAAAATCTATTGTTATTCAAATACAAATTATTTGAATGACAAAATACGAACTACCCCACCCCCCGAAAATATATAATTATGTAATAATAATCAAAACGTATTATGGGAATGCGAATGTAGAGAATAACTTGTTTTTCAATCCACAAAAGGCAGCAAAAACGTTTTCGAAAGTTGTTTAGTGGTTGTAGTTAAATGACGTCATATGGCAACAATTCAATTGCAGAAAGGTCGATTGTAGACATTTATACAAAAAGGTCAATTACACCTTCTACCTTTGTGGTCAAAACTACGAAAATCTGAGACATTGCGTTTGGTTTGTTATTAGTGGTGGACCATTAGATATTTGAGTGGGGGGGGGGGGGGGGCTGGGGAGTTTTTTTGCAGGATATTTTTTTTGAATAATACTGGTTGTGCAGGATATTTTTCCCTCCCTGCACGCTATGTTTTTGGGCACATCTGCCGTGCACGATTTTCTTTTCCTCTGTTCAAGGCCTTACTCGATACTTGATACTTTGATACTTGCCCAACCCCTCCCCCCTCTCACAAATATTTAATGGTCCGTCCTTTAGTTTAATATGAGCGAATGGGTGATCAGTATCTCAATGTTATTCGTTATACTAAAGAATCTATGATCGACTTATTTTTTGAAAAGTGCAAAAGTAAAAAAAAAAAATGCAAAACGACCTGACGGTTATTACAATCTGCTTTTTAGTTAATTAGATTTCTGTATATACGTCACTACAACCTTTCCGCGAGAGAGTGTAGTTTGCACGAATGTGAATTACAGCCGTTGGCTGCCTACATTTCACGATTGACCCCAAATAACAACAACACAAAATATTACTAATAATTACTAATAATTTTCAACGATTATTAGTAACTATTGGTAATGATATAATATTGACTTACTTGCAACTGTTATTGGAGCACTTGACATGTAGATTATATTAATAAGTATTAACAATGCTAATTAATATTCATTAATAATATAGAAGGCATCTCCATAGCAACAACAATAATTATCTAACCACTCGATCTGCCAATATGGCATACAGGATTTGCATTGCAAATGCGTTATAAACGAAAAAAATGACAAAAATGCCATTGAATGATAAATTATACAACCTCGTCCCAGGGCCACTCTGTTCGCTCTTTTTTTCAAAATGGCGGTCATTCAAACATGGGGACGAGTTTGGGAATGGTACTGATAAAATATCAGCATGATGTTATTGTTATGTCAGGTTTTGTACTATATGAGATCGCTAGTCAGTCAAAGTTTTATACCAAGGGGTCGTTCATAAGGAGTGAGCCAGTCCGCTTTATAAGATTAGCCTTTGTGATAATTAGTATTTATTCTGAATTCTAATGTGTTCAAGTTATCAGAGCGTGAAAACAAAAGAAACCAACCTGCTAAACAGGGCTGGTTCACTCCATATAAACAGCCCCTAAGCCATATTGCTGTGACGTCACTATTATAAAAAAAACTATTAAAAGTTATCTATTTTACGAAAAAAACTAAATATGCGCAATAAATCTTACATACAATCTATTTTTTGGACTGTTATATATATATATATATACATATATACATATATATATTGCTTATTTGCTTATTTTTGTTGTTTCTGATGTTATTGTTGCTGTTGTTGTTGCTCTACTGACACGAGCGTGGGACGCGTGTCAACGTAAACGTAAATCAAATCCTAAATGTATAATCGAAATAACTTTCCGCATCTGCATTATTTGGTCAAAAAATGCACTAAGCCAAACGTAAACCTGACGGTTTAAATACTTTTGCGTGCGTCTAGATTTTACGCAAAACAAAGTTGTGATTTCCCAAAAATTAATACAAGCATTAACGAGTGAATCAAAACAATAGATCGAGACACTACAAGAACGCTTTAATGAACGAGTTGATTTTATGCTCGACTTTTTCGAGGAGATCAACACATTGTCTTGACCTTATCCAAACAAGCAACTTGCGACGTTTGACTGAAACTTTGAAGTTTGAAATTTCAAACTGCAAAATTTTAAATTTCGTATCACGAAAGCCTCAAAACTACCATTCGATTACTCAAGATATTAATTATCATAGGTTGGAGTTATTCACATTCATTTATTTGCGCTTTTTAGCCAACTTATGTAACAGAAAGGAAAAATAACGTTAGTACATTACGTTAGCAACTTACGCAAAGAGAAACACACGACTTTTTGGAGAAATATGCTGGAATAACATTAGCTTAATGTTACACAAGATGAATTGGATCGATTTACGTTACGACGCCAAGATGAATTGGCTCGATTTACGTTACGACGCGCAAGATGAATTGGATCGATTTACGTTACGAAGCGGAAGCGTTTTGCGACACTTACGTCCTGGGTAGTCACATTGGCAGATCAAGTGGTTCGGTTTAGTGAAATACTTGAATGCGAACCAACATGGAATCATTCTTAATGTACTGACCTACCACTAACTGATCCAACTGACAAAATTCTACGTATCCGTAACCCTTGTGGTTACGGTGTGCCGTGGGTTTCTGGAACGCAAGTAAGTTTGGTTTTGCTACTAGCGTTTCGCTGATTGGCCGACGGTAATCTGCATTATCACTTTGGTCCAGGATTGCCAGTGTTATGCGACCAGTAAACGGCCATTCGAGGATGTCATCCCATTCACCTACGAAATAGAAAAACACAGTGAGATATTTCTGTTGCGCTTTTCCACGGGCGAAGAGAGTATAATGATGTAACAATAACGCTAAACCCTAGCCTCTGTTGCATAAGACGTCTGTAACGTAGGCTAGTTGAACCAAACACTGAACTCTCTCCGCCCGTGGAAGTGTCTTCCAAATATTACACAGGAGCCTCTTTAATGCGGCTACCAAAGAAACAGTCCAAAATAACTTCCACAGTCATTATATTAATGGGAGTTCCTTACGGTAACTGTAATCACCGGGTATCCGACGCATTAAGCGCCAAGAAGACGGGTTATGCCCGGAATTAATTGTCTTCGATGATATCGCTACTTCAAGACGACATTTTCATCATCACCTTCAAAAACTAACATTATTATTGTTCTAACTATACAGGGCGGTAACTAAGGCGGTGCACAGGGTACACTTGCACCGTTCTCCCCCAAGAAAAGGCAAAAGGTCCGCTCATCCATCTCCATTGTTTATTACAAGAATTTCTTGCTTACATTTGGAATCAAGAGCACAAAACTAGAATAATCACCAAAAGTACAAAGACTAAAATCATTCAAAAGAACTGTAAAGCGCAATAGGAGGAATCAATGGCAATACGAGTTTTAGAGTGTAGAGTGTAGAGGTATACAGTAATTCCCCTCGGGGCTTTTCAATTACTGTTTACAATTGTTCTTTGGGGGACTTTTACGGACTGATATATGCAGTTTACAAACATGAGTGTATAGAATAATTGTTAGTGGTTATGCCCCCATTGTTAGTAAGTATAGACCCTGAGGATGGTCGTACCTGCGTCCTCAGTGGTTCTTAACATCCACAATTGGATTAGAGTGTAAAGTAGACGGGCCCTCCGATTTTACGTCGTTATCCGAGAGGACGTGAAGATCTCACCATTTGCAGATAGAGAAACAAAGGCAGCAACTTCTCCTCAATTATTTTAAGACCCTGAGTGTTGGTCCGGCCAGGGCACGAACCCGTGACCTCCCGCACAGTAGTCCGAAGCTCTACCAACTGAGCTAACCGGTCGGCGGTTTTTCACGGGTTTTTGAAAAGCACGCCGACTTTGTGAAAAATATGACAGCTACTAATAAAAAAAACTACTAAAAACACATCAATGCTCCAGCGTTTTTTATGTGCACCCACCCCCCCGTAACAGTTCTAGTTACGGCCTTGCTATAGTACTACATGTACATGTATCTCTTACTCGCTCCACAAATGTGCCAAAATCTGATCACTGATTTTTAATATGACGTTATAACTTTTTCAACTCAGTTCATCTGTCATTAGGTGGACGTACCGCAGTCTAAACGTGCCTCTTTCCTACGTCAGGCCTTCTGCTACCATTAGGTGGACTTAATGCAGTCTAAACTTGCCTCTTTCACACTTCAGACCTTCTGCAGCCATTTCTACGTATTTTTACTCACCTCTCATCATGTGAACAAAGAGTGAAAGGTGTCTATCAATGCCGCTATCAACACCATTTAAATTCATCCTTAGGCACATTTTATACCCGTACAGACTGGTATAAAACTGCGGGGAGTGAATAGCAGGCACCGTCTGATTGATCGCCTGTTGCCTTGACAACTCATAATTCTCGATCTTCCATATGTACGTCCCAGAGCACACGCGGCCGGCTAAGTCTTCGTACTTATCCTCAAGACGCGCGACTCGATCTCTGATCGTCTTGAAATCGGGTAAAAGTAGTTGGGCGCTATTGTCCTCTGCAGAGCACCCACCGTAGCTCGTACTAGGTTGTTGTTTAGCTCTTGCTCCTTGAGAGCATGCAGCAGCTAAGCTTTCTTGTTTGATTTGTAGGGTTTTTACTGTAGCAGCCAGATCGAGAATATGACTTGCAAAGTTTGCTTGAAGGTGTTTATTGATTTCTGGAATGAAGTTCTGAAATGGATATATCGAATGGAATCAATTAGATATCTCCATAAGGTAAAATCGTCTAGTAGAGAAGTTTAAAAAAGCCATTCGCAAAGCGTACATTAACTTTAGATAGCCTATTGATTTTTTCATTTCAGCTTTTATTAGATAAATTAGGTAAAAAGTAGATGTGTAAATCGTGAGTAGATGGAAAAGCGAAGAATGCAATGATGCTCGTGAATGAAAAGTTGAAGAAACGAATTAAATCCGCGAATGGAATATATCGAATGAACAAACTGATGAATGAATTAACAAAATAATTTATGAATAAATGGATGAATAAATATGATGAAAAATTGACGGACTAAATGAATGAATGTGTGATGAATGAATGAATGAATAGTAGGAAGAATGAATGAATGAATGAATGAATGAATGAATAAAGCAAGAAGTAATGGGCAAACTAATGGGTTGAATAAATGAATGCATAGTTGAGAAGATGAATACGTCCAAATCATTCCAAAGACAATGTTGCTTTTACCTCTTCTTTGCAACCAAGAAACTCAAGTGGGCATTTGATTCTTTCTTTAGGGCATAACTTCTCTCTGTGATGTGCAAGCTTGAATAGAAAAAAAAAGGTTTGTGCAAGAACAGTACATAAACAGGTTGATATAATTATTAGCCTCTGATGTATCCATTCTTGGTCAGTGTATGAATTTTAATGAAATGCCGAGAACGGATGCACCGTAGCCTTCTCTATAACTACATCAATGATCATGGATTGTTAGGACACTACAACTCTATAACTAGCTAGGTGACAAATGAATACAATTACAATATGTTATCATTATTTTGATATGACTTACATCAGGATTCAAATCACAGATGTACCACCACTAATTCCACACTTGTTCTCAAAACTGCACATTTATACATTTATCAATCATAATCAATCAATCAATCAATCAATCAATCAATCAATATTTTTTGCTTTAATTGTTTAACTTCTGTACCTTTTCATTGGTGACTTTCTCTTTGCATTTGGAACAGGCGACTTCATATTTTGGGCAATCTTTGTAATGGGCCTGTAAGGATGATTAATCAATGGTCTGTGTTATTAATAACTTCAACACGTCATTTGAAAACAAAGTTATTGTTATGTCACAACAAATCTCTAACCATGAATGACTTGGACTCAGATTTTCAAAAATCAGACTCTAGGTGGGGGTTGAACCCATGGCCTTCTGATTACCAGCCAAACACTAACCACCATACCTCCGCTAGTCAACAGAAAGCCTTACGCTCATTCCTCATCTTGACTCACATTTTCAAAATCTAAATCTAGGCACTTTGCAGATTTGGTCAAGCCAGGGATAGACTTTTGTCACTAAATGTAGCAAGTGCCTATTCATTTGGTCAGATCAGAGATATATATTACAACAGAGAAAACTTTGAATGTTATCCTCTGATGGATTGTAAATATCTATTATACTGTGTAATCTTAACACAGATTGACACAGTCAGAGCCATCAAACTTGCCTGTGATTGGACACAAAAAATTCTTAACCTTGTACGCCATAAATCGAATGATCATTGAAAAGCTGTGGGTGTTATCTCAGTCATTACATAAATTCTTTGCTGTAGATATCCTCACTTATTAGGGCAGCATGTTGGTTAGAATGTTCTCATGGTAGAAGATGGCCATGGGTTCAATCTCCCATTGATGATCCAATTCATTACGCTTGGGAGCATATTGGTCAGAATGTTCACATCTGATGGTAAAAGATGGCCATGGGTTCAATCTCCCATTGATGATCCAAGTCATTATTTTTGGTAGCATGTTGGTTAGAATGTTCTCATGGTAGAAGATGGCCATGGGTTCAATCTCCCATTGATGATCCAATTCATTACGCTTGGAAGCATATTGGTCAGAATGTTCACATCTGATGGTAAAAGATGGCCATGGGTTCAATCTCCCATTGATGATCCAAGTCATTATTTTTGGTAGTATGTTGGTTAGAATGTTCTCTCATGGTAAAAATTGGCCAAGGGTGGCAGCAGTGGTAGAAGATGGTTCAACATTGCAATTATTATTATATCATCTTCTATTTTAAATCAGAGTAAATGTTTGGATTATGCAAATGCTGACAAACATTCCAAAATTAATTATTTTTTGGAAATTACTATTCCTCAAAGATGTTTACTATTCATTTTAAACGTGATATCCCCTTTTTGCTGTAAAAAGAGATGTTATAGAAACATCAGAGTTAACTTGTTCTTTTTTTAAATAAGATGATTCTTATGTCAAAAAAAGTGAAAGCACCATTTTTTCATGCTCAAAATATCATCATGTTGCAGTAAGACATTTGTTTTCAATATTTTTGTTTGTTTGTTTATTTGTTGTTGTTTTTTTCATCAACTGCAGTCAAATTTTGTATAGCTCAAACAGCTGTTTTGAGAGATTGAAATAACATACTTTGATCTCTGTGTATAGGACAAAGGCTTTACAGTATTCACATTGTACTCTTCTCTTTGGGCATACGTTCATATGTTCTTCCATGTATCTGAGCTCCATAATCTTACCACAGGCATTAGGACATGCACAGTCAGAGAACTCGCAAGACCTCATATGATCCTATTAAACAAATCAAATAATATAAAAAATTAGGTAAACCTAATAGCGGAGCTCCGATTTAATGAAATGAAATGTCCATTCAATCATTTATTCATTCACTACCAATTATCAAAATTGTTGATCAATCAATTAATCACAAATGACTATAGCAAACAAATAAATTAATAAATTTAAATAATCATGAAAAGAAAATAACATAGCAAAAAAAAAATAAATGAGGAGGGATATATTTTTTGGCCATTTAATTTTCTTTTAATTTTATGATCAAATAATCATATAATCAATTGATATATTCAAGTCTATGCATGCGACAACATTTTATTGTACGCAAGAAATATGCACAAAAATGAGAAAATATCCGTCTGTATTTTGTTAGCAACAGTCAACAGGCTGCCATTATGTTGTTATGCATAGTAAAAAATAGCACTTGTCAATCAACATTGATATCCAATGAAAAGTTTGAAAAGCACTAACAATGCTGTAAACAAATCCCCGCGCGCTTCTCGCTTTACGCTTTTTTAAGTTAAAAAATGTTAAGGCTGATTTACACGGTACGATTTGTCGCGTGCGATTTGTAGTATACGACTAGTCGTGTACTTCAAAACGTTCTAAAACTAGTCGTAGGACATTCTAAAACACGTTTTCGAGCGCGAGCGACTAGTTTTAGAAGTCACGACTAGTCGTATACTACAAATCGCATGCGACAAATCGCACCGTGTAAATCGAGCTTTATAAAAATCGATAAAAAATTAACTTTTCTGGTGAAATGTGCAATTTAACAAATCGAACATAGATTTTCATTGTCTGTCTTGTTATTGATCATAGTTGACGTCAAAAAATGTTCAAAACTCAAGTGGAACCACGAGCGTAGCGAGTCACTGCAAAGTTTTGGACATTTTTTGACGTCAACTATGATCAATAACAAGACAGACAATGAAAATCTATGTTCGATTTGTTTTTTACAACACTAAAACTGATCTAAAACAGTGCAAGTCACGAAACAAACGATTCACGGCCAACTTCCCGACAAGTTGTAAGCTTATAATATTCAAAAATATCCAATTTAGGCGGAAAAATAAAGAAAACATTTTGCAATTTTTAAACTTTTAGAAAGCTAGTCCTTTTACAAAGATAATTCAACCAGATATTGAATGAAAAACAAAGCCGATTAGCTGCCGGGAGTGCCACAAATGAACGGCTTCATGCAAGTCCTCCACAAACAAGCTCACAACTGATGCGATGCAAATTTTTTTCTTATTCTTATTTTTTTTTTTATTCTAAAATAGCTAATACTTAATATTTTTTTTTTTAAATTACGGAAAACAAAGGTAAATTTCATTCATAAAGCGATGCAACGAGGTGTGCTAGCGACCAAAAAAACATTTTGAACTTGATATTTAATTTGTTTGAAAAACTACCGAAGGCATGGTTTGAAGTTTTCCGATAAAGATGAACAAAAACTGCAGGCAAAACACAGTTTATCAAATCACAATAACATTTATTCAATATCTTACTTACATAATGGTAATTTCCATCAATAATTGGTTCATTTACACAACTGCTCAAGCATTTCCGAGAAAATATATTTGTCTGCTGACTGAGCGATTTTTCGCATGAAGAAAGTTTGAGCGATTTGTCAATAACGAGGTTCTGACGTCATCTATGTGTCTGTCCTCTGAGTGAACATGGCTCTCGACCAATCAGCGCGCGAGAATTTACTCGAGTGTTGTAAAAAAATAACTTATTGGTAATCTAGCTATCTAATACGGCTGTGCATTTTTAATTATCAAATGTGAATACTGCGTAACTCGCTTATAAAAATAGCTAGCACATATTATCATATGAACTTTTATTTCAGTACGACCTTTTGAAATTTCAACTTGCAGATTAGTACAATGACGAATACAAGCGTTTTTATTGCAATTCAATTACAAATAAAATAATTACATGAAATCAAATAAAAAAACACATAA
Organism: Diadumene lineata; assembly: GCA_918843875.1. Taxonomy (NCBI): domain Eukaryota; kingdom Metazoa; phylum Cnidaria; class Anthozoa; order Actiniaria; family Diadumenidae; genus Diadumene; species Diadumene lineata. Next base: position 10,402,161 of record OU974083.1, on the reverse strand, counting down.
AGATCTCAGCGATGGAGAAATGTTTTACAAAAAGAAGTAAATTGTTTTCAGGAATTATTGCAAACTGCTTTCATGTGGATGATTAAAAAAAATTATAACAAATATAAACATACCGGCGCCTTGTTTCTTGTCATGTACTACCACTTTTCCACTGAAATTTTCGTCCTCAGTTCTGATTACAATAACCTTGTTCATGTATGGCAAGAGTGAAAATAAATTCACTAAGTGAAAATATCGATCGGAAGTCAAAAATTGATGAAGGAACGAGTGAAAATATCTTTGTGAGTCGTGTTCGTCTTGCTTTTCACCTCTTTTGAATTGCTGCAAATGCACGTTTGTTTTGTTTATGTTTTCATGAACTTTTGGTCACCGTCGATTTTTTGTACTTTTAAAGGTAGATTAGTCGATAAGTACTTATTGAAAAACGCCACGAAGAATCCACAAAGAACTACGGGTTTTTACCAACTGACAAACTTCCAAAAAAATACATCTTGTAAAATCTCCAGTTTAACAGGTCTGCATGGCTCCACATTTGAATAGTTAATATCGGTACGTGTCTTTTATCCAGTTTGTCAGTGACTGAATATTTTGAGGCTTTTCTACTTTCTTTTTCATTTTCACGCGGCGGTCTTTGTTTCTCTTTCTCGGTCAAACCTCTTTTAGCCGCCAGCTTAGGTTTACCACTTTCTTTTTCTTTGTCCATTGTAGAAATATATTTTGTTGAAAGTTTTCAATAAACTGTAAAAAAATAATTGTGAAAAAAAGTTTTGGCGCCCACCTAAAATGGTCAGCGACTTTGCGGACGGACGGGCAAAAAAAACGTACGTCATTGCTCCGCTATGAAAGTTGATCACAATCGATCACAATACATATGTTAGCCTCCTCCGCAGAGCAGCTCCTCCGCAGGCAACCCTTTTTCAGTCTTTCTTGCCTTTTCTACTTGTTCAGGATTTCTTTCTTGCTCTCTCGACGGAGAGTCCTGGCGCCCAGGTTCACGGTCTGAAAACGAAGAAGAAATTCGTATACTGTCGTCTACGACGAAAAGAATGCTTCTTGTCCTCGGGTCATTCTTCACAGATTAATAAGAAGCCAGTTAGTGATTACGGCGTTCAATGGATGGAAACTAATCACAATTTCCATCAACAACGGCAACAAGAACGTGCGAGCGTTCAAGATGGCGACACTAGTGCAGCGAGTGACTTGCTTATAACTTTTTCTTCCTCGCTCGGTTCATCTTGTATTGTGTTGTTCTGATTTTGACAAACGGCCGCATTTGAATCATCGACCTTTAAATTCAGTCGATAGCTGGTTCACTAATTCTTCAGTTTCTTCTATTTGTAGTTTAGTCACTTTAATTTGTCTCAAAACATTTTCATACGAATTACTTAAATATAATACTTGGAGTAGAAGTTTTTTTATTACCTCGCACTTGAAGCCATGTTCAACAATCACACTTACCACCACATAGTGTGAAGTTCATTGGATAAAAACTTCTTTACCCCTCCCCCGGTCCCATACCCTGGGTACCAAAGGCCGCGAGGGGTACCCAGGGTACCGGTCCCATTGCATGTCCAAAAGGTGACATTACGAGTTCGCATGTCTCGGTTTTTGACAGGCGTCTCCTTCCCTTTCCTCTTTCTCGAGGTGACGTAATCCCATAATCCCCAACGGTCAATTACAAAAAAGGAAGCCCATCCAAGAAACTAGAAAGGAAAGCGCTAAAAAGAGACGCCTGCGGAGGAGGCTAGCTGCATGTGTTGGGGAATGAAGATTTGCAATATAACTTGCAAGGCCTCACATGACTGTAATAAAGTTCAGTCAAACTGCCTGAATCGTGAACATATACAAATTATTACTGATTTTATATTCGGAAAATTGAATTCATTGTTCATCGGTTTGAATATTCAATTTTGAAATTGTCATCTAAAATATTCTAATCAAAACGTAGCAGTTTGATGCAAACAAAGGATTGAATGTAAAGTTCAAACTGTCTGGAAAACTTTCATTGAAGTATTTCTTCACAAAACAGATACGTTGTTTTGTTTATTTATAGTTAATGAAAGATTTATATGCATATTTTTATGGAAATTGAATTTTGATTAATATTGTAATAAAAAAATGAAATCAATGGAATCATTAAATATATGTTCACAATTCAGGTACAGTAGTTCAACTGTTAACAAATATTTCTGTCAATAGAAATAGTGTTTGTACAGGGACAGATCAAATCCTTATTGATTCTGTCTGAATAATGAAGACCCGGTGAATGAAACTAAATTACCTCTCCTCAAACATTTCCAACCACCCCCCCCCCCCCCACCCCCCCATCCAGCTGACATGTTTAACAATATGGGTACAATTTGGGACTAATATATACATATATCAATTCACCATGTTTTCAAAAGATTAGGAAAAACAAATCAATGTGATAAATATATAATATAAACATAATATAACAATGAATTTGCGTTTGAGTGCACAAACATGGTTTTCATTGGACAATTATTATTATAGTTAGCAAAAAAGCAGTGATTATTTTTATGAAAAAAACATCACTTCCTATTTCATCATAATCAGCACCATCACCTTTATCATTAACTTCAACATTATCATCCCAATTATCATTGTCATCATCACAGTCATCTTTAACAATGACAATGACAATTTTTTATTTAGTACCTTCATATAGAAATATATATATTTACAAGATAGTTTCAAATTTAACTGATTTTAGGTACAGTTGACTAAAATAACTGAAAAGCTATACTAGTTAGTCAACGATTCTTTGTGTTAGAAAAGATTCATAGGTCATCGTAGATGTAAATATGAAGAAAAAAAATTTGAATTAAGGTTAGCTATATGAAAAAAAAGTATGAAAAGTGTTTAAACATTAAACTACAAATGTGGTTGTTTTAGGTAAATAAATAAGGATATGGAAGAGATACTAAATTCGTAATTTGTGAATTGAATATTTACAAAATTATATATTAACATTAAATTATTATATAAAATTATATATTAACATAATAATAATCATCATTATCATCACCATCATCATTATCATCATCATTACTAATGATCATCATATACCTTTCCCTAATTCGATGACAATGAATTTCTCGTGATTTACAAGACCAATCAAATTGAAAATGAGTAGAAATATTGTTTGGAGTGCCAGAATGTTGTTTCTTGTGTTAGATTTTTTAAACTGTTTATTGTTATTTGATTATAACCATTTGGTTGTTTTTGAAGTGTTCCTCGAATTTTGGTTCAAGTTCCTTTTGATTGAATAGGAACTACTCTAAAGGAACAATAGTTCCTTTTCAAGAGACTATGATTCGGAACAAAAGTAGTTTAAAAACGGAACAATATGTGCTAAAGTGGAACAATACGTTCCTGTAACATAACGTGTGTTCCTCTATGGAATAAACAGGTCCGTGCTGTTGTTCCCATTAACGTAAAGTGGAACAAGTGTTCCTTTTCAATCAGACAAAAAGGATCAGTTTGTTCCTAATTATAAGATTGATGTTCCCATTACTGACAAAAAGGAACAATCGTTCCTGTATTGGTTTAATAAGGAACGTATAGTTCCTTTTGTCCAGCAATAATGTTCCTTAATACATATGATGGGAACACAACGTTCCTGTATGCATAAAGGAACCATTCTCAAAGGCGAGTCTGAACAAAATCAAATGAGTCTGAACTTGTTTGAACAAGCTTTTGTCCAGAATGTTTTTGCCCAAGGGTTTGTTGTACCGAGTCATCAATATTGAACAATACATTTTCAAACATGTTTAAACGTGTCTATAGGCGTGGCCAGAAAGCGTTATTTTGATTGGTCGACATTTGGTCTTTTATCGCGCAAACAAAAATTTATACGTTCATTTCGTTCAAGTCCGCAATGAGTAAACGTTCTAAGTCAGTAGATTGGTCTTCGAAAGACGGTGCATCTCCCAAACCAAAAAGACTACATTTAGAAGAAGACGAAAATGATAACCTATTTCACTGTCCAGTACCGAATTGTGATCACGATGGGTATTCAACACAAAGAGGATGCAGAAAACACGTCAAAAACAAGCATGGTTGGTTTTACTACTTTGATGACGAACCAGCAAAATCGAGTGAAAATGCTAACAAGAAAGAAGACTCTCAAACATCGCCTAATTTAGATAAAGAACGTTGCATCAAAAAACAAGTGCCATCATTTGATATTTCTACGACTATTGGTAAAGAGTTTGAAACATGGCTGACAGGGAGTGGTGGAGGATGTAAAAGCAAGAATCAAGCTATGCAAGTTGTACGAAGAAGTTTTAAGTATCTCAAATTTTGCTGTGAAGATGAAGACGTTGACGATGAAGAAGAATTGAGTTGGGACTGGATAGACTTTAGTTTGAGCTCGCCTAATTTTCTATTTAAATTTGTTGATGTTATGCAAAGTGACTGGGGTCTTGGTCATGCTGGACGTATTGGATACTTGGATGCCATAAGTGACTTGATTGATTTTCGTAAAGTTCATGGAGTGTGTTCAGATAATGTTCTGCGCAATCTCACTTCCACAGAAGTATATCTAAAGCGAGCCCGTAAAACAGTTTCTAAGATGATGAGACTTCAATGGACTAGCGATCTCGACATCGACACTCTCGAATCCAAGGGACACTGGGCGACATTAGACGAACTTCTACACACGATAACGTACCACCTTCCTCGTTACGAGACTGTTACGAAGATTTGCCGAGAGACGCCGAACAAAGCTACCCCGTCCGACCTGTCATTTGCTACTAAGTTTGTTGCTGTATATTTGTTTATCAAAGTGAAAGGATCGCGCCCTATGACCTATCAGTACTTGACAGTAGACATGGTTGAAACAGCAAAGATTAATGGAGGTTTTATCGACCAGAAAAAGTTCAAGACTGCTGCGCGTTTTGGATTCGATACTCTATGTTTGACTGATACAAGTCTTCAAGTTTTGGATACCTATATAAGCCACGTCCGCCCTCTTTTAAAACCAAATTGCGACTATGTCCTGGTCACCAAAAAGGGAAATCAACACACCAAAATTGGCCAACTTATGGGGAAAATGGTGTTCGATGCTACGGGAAAATACATTCATCCAACTCGATATCGACAAATCGTAGAGACAACAAGTCAACAACAACTCGACACCAAAGAACAAGAAACAATTTCCGAAGATCAAAAGCACAGTTCAGTAGTTGCAAAAGTACATTATCAAAAGCAAAGGTCACGTGACATTGCTACCAAAGCGCACGAATGCTTAAAAAAATTGCATGGGGAGAAAGGTTCTCAGGTAGACGATGACGTGAGTGTAAGACTTTCTGACAGCCCCAACTCCTCCCCTGGTAGTGATAAAGAACAGGTAAACATAGATGCGGGAAATTCCAATGTTAGTACAACTAAAGAAAGCAATTCGATTAAACCAGGACAATCAAGAAAGAAAAAAATCATGTTGTTCAGTACAGAAGAAGATAATTACTTGAAAGCAGGCATCGAACGCTATGGATTTGGACAGTGGTCAGTTATTCTTAGGGATCCCGAGTACAGATTTCAGAAGGGAAGGACAGCAAACTCTTTACTGAATAGAGCTATGAGAAAATTCTCCACTAAATAAAACACGACGATTTTATAAGTGAATTTGATAACTGTTGTACATACCATTAATGTTCTTTCAATAATGTTAAGTGTATAATGTTCACATTCTTATATTCCAAACGCAGATATAGAATAATATCATAAATAGAATAATTATAAATTAATCAACTTTAACAAAATTTACCCATGTCACAGTCAAATATTGAAACTACAAAATAATCAAACAATGTTCAAATAGAATGTTCAATGTCTTTTAAGGACTAGGAAAATGAGAAAAATGCCAAATTAAAAGAAATGTCCAGAGTTAAGACTGGGAAAAAAACTTTGTTATTTTGGGTTGTTTAGACGGTTCGACTTGTGAACAGCTTTCTGATTTTCTCTTTCTCTTTGGCGATGTGTTGATTTCTGTGCTTTCTACTGGCAAGGGACTATATAAATCGTCAATAAGTTTTCGTCCACGCCTGCTTACCAATCCCCACACATAGCACAACTGTTGTCTAAGTTTCAAACCTAGATCTGGTGATGTGCCATTCTGCTGGTGGTAGAGCTTGATCGCATCCGATGCTGTTGTCAGTATGTATTGCTTTGCCATCTTGACTTTTTCATCCGTGCACTTTTCCAATTCTTCTTGCAAGGCTCTCATCTCTTTTTCTTGACTCTGTAACCACGTTGATGAAAAGTTTTGTTTTGTTTTCTCTCTGTCTTTTTTCTCTTGTTCTTTCTTCCTCTGGCGTGTGCATTCGCTTGCTGTTCGTTGAAGTTGACTGGGTAATTTTCCACTAATGTCAGGTTGCTTTGGCAGGTGTTGAGAAACAAGGTCTTTGTCCACGCCAAGATCAACTAGCCATTTCTTTTGACGCTCGCGAATCGATTTGTTTGTCTTTCTTTCCTGTTGCTTACGTTTCTCCTTTTCTTCTTCCAGTACTGACATCAGCCTTTCAACCATCTTGGCTTTTCCAAAGTTACATTCAGCAAGGCATTGGCTTTTGGCAGCTTGCAGACTATCCCTGCACGTCAAAAACTGAGTGTCTGGTTCGTTCTCAGATTCTTCTGTGCCTTCCTCGTTAAATTCTGTCTGTGAATCATCACTCTCCATGTCTTCTTCGCTTGGAGGTATGCTGAGAGATTCCTCACTTGACATCTTCAGGTTGAAAATCTCTACTCTGTCTTGAGTGCTTAGACCGGGACGCTCTTCTTTGGACGTTTCTTCATTAACAACTAATTTGTGTTTGTGTTGTTTCACTACGTTGGCAGCCCACACTATACAATGCATTGGGTGTTCTTTCAGCCACAATGCCGCTTCTGGCACTACTTCTGGCAAGGGTTTGAAGAAATATTTGGTTAGACGATTTTCCATGGCCTCGTTGTCCACTTTGGATCCAAAATCCAGATCTTTCTGAGAGGTTATAAAAATTGGAGCACTATTGACGAAACTCTTTGCGCTTCTGTACTTGACGTCGTGGGCAGTTAACCCTCCTTGTAAGAGAACTTTCCAGTCGTCAACATCCATTAAATTAACCACGGCCTCGTCTAGATTGATCAGTTGTGTCTCTTCGTTAATCATCGACTTGTTAAACTCTTTTTGTTTTAAGACACGTGCAACCTTTGTTTGATCTATAATCTTGCTCGTTGCTAGCAAAATGGATGTTTTGCCACTATTTGATGGGCCAATGAGACACGGAACTTTGTCTTTGTGCTGTCTGGAATTGAGTTTAAACAAATTAAGGAAATCCTTGCAAAACTGCATTGTCTGCTCTTCATCCAAACTGTTTTCTAGAATCTCTTTGAAGAAGCCAGGATCTACATCACTATCATGGTCGAATGGGACGAATGCTCGAGGAGAGATTTCTCCAGGTTGATATCCATCAAGAACACCTTTCTTGAACGTGTTTTTTGAAAACGACCAGAACCAGTTGTTGTTTACTTCCACGATGTCGTTGTCAATTTGAATCTGGCGAATTGCTTGACTTCCAGGATGTTTTAGAATGGACAGTAGCTTTGGCATATTTCTTAAAAGCCTTTGCTTGAAGTAGTCGTTTCCTAAGAGAGAATGTAAGAATTCGTCAACTGGACACAATTTGTGATAAGTGTAAATGGCATCTTGTCTCAGCTTGTAAACATCCCCCTTGTGAATGGCAAAACGAAGTTTCAGCATTGCTCTCTCGACATCATTACAGAGCACGGTAAGCTCGTCGCCAAGTGGTTTTACTTGCATGGATACCTTGTTTTCTTTGTCGGTGGTTGGCGAATCATACACATCCATTTGTAGACCTTTATCTCGAAGTCTTTTGATGGCTTGGGTCAGAATAGATGTGGGTTTTACAATAGTAAACCTCACAAGACGCTCATTAAATGCAATTGTGCTTGTTGATCTTCCAATCAGCTGCTCGCTTAAGCGGCTAAAGCAATTCACATAGGACTCGTTGACCAGATCTGCCATGTAATTGTTCTTGTGGTCCTTGATGGTTTGACATAGCTTGTTTAGTATTTCTGATGACTGTTTTGTTTTGCATGCCGCTCTTGTTGGATGTGCTTCTACACTACAGTTCAAAAGTGCTGATTGTACGACTGTTGGTGAAACTGGAGCACCATTTGGTGATTGCACAGCAATCCAGTACGTTATCGCGGGATGTCGTTTTTTATCACTGGCTTCCTTGGCATGTTGATTTGTTTCAATGCTGTGTTGAAAAGATTGTGAAGACATGACGCCATCTTCATCGTCGGAGCTCATCAAGTCTTGTTCGTCATTTGCATTGCTCTTTGAACCTTTCCCTTTACTTTCAAATGTTGATATTGCCGAAGCAAAGAAGTAGACGCCATTCAATCTTGCAATTGCACTATCACATTCGTTTCTTTTTTCTACTATTTCATTCCAACCTTGAATTATTCCGGCCTTCCCACCTAAATGTTCAAAATAAAAATTGATTTGTCAGTTACTTGTGTAAATTAAAAAAAAAACAAGCAAAAAAACATTAACGAAATAAATCTACAATTTGAATAGGACATTAGTACCTTGAAGTCTCCAAACACTCTTTGTGCCTATGATTGAACATTTGTCCTCCACTAAAGGGATGATATTAGACTGTAATTCAGCTCGAATTACAGAGCTGTTTAGTTGCTGGCAAGGACGACTTGCGTAACCGCTAGACATACTAGGAAAAAAACAACAAAATACTTTAGCTTTATCAAATATGGCGAGCCAGATATCGACAAGAAGCTAAGACTAAGAAGCTGTATACTCACCCAAAGACAAGTGATCTCGATCGCTGCCTGTGGTAAACACCCGGTTAAACAAATGGACCGATTTATATACTATGACATTTCAATGAGAGCATACCTTCATGCTTAAAAGACAAAAGTATACATTTCAATGTTTATAGCTGCTTGGTACTATCTAAAGCTATTTCAACCAATGTACTTGTCTAAAAAGAATAATACTAATTAAGACAAAAGGCTGAATATTCAATCATTTTCATATTTTGTTGAAAGGAATTAATTACACCATTTAGTTTGTAGCAGTAGAAGAACAACAGAATAGGTTTCGTGTTTACCACTATTAGTTTTTCTATTCTTTGTTTGAGCAAGCTAGCTGTTTTTATATCGCATATTTGTATAGCTGCTGGAAATGATTATTCTCGTTCGAGCAACAACACAAAAATGCTTTTAGAAAGCATGAATGCACACCATCTACATTATATAGGTGATGAATTATTTACACCAAGAGGAATTAGTTTATAATACTGTTGGTATTGCGCTTTTTTAAAAATATTACAACTATAAGAAATTTCTCACAAAAATGTACAATGTGTTTGTTCCTTGGATAATAACGTGATTAAAGAAGAAGAAGAAATTTCTTTGTGTTAACGACGGAGGACAATCAATCAATTAATCAACCAACTAACCAATCAATCAATGTATAGCATTGGAAAACACAGTTTTCCACAGTCTTATATAAACTATATATACTCTATATACGATATATCCGCTATATCCGTCATGTATAAAACAGTACAGGCAAGATACTACATAAATAAGAGAAATGACATATCTAGAATAGATGTTGATGTAAAATACCATTTAAATGATATATGTAACAAAGATATATAATAAGATCGTTTTGAAGCAATGCACAAGGTATTTACACATCCCTCTTTCGATCTCGTATACGCTAAATACGCCATACAAGCTATATCCGTGTTATAGAATAAATAGTTCTTGCAACATACAACAGTATTCTTGAATGACAGGTATAACATATTTAGCGTAGATAACGTATATGAAATCAACAATAACAATCATACTACACAGACCTTTTAATATGTAGGACGGGTATAACATATTTAGCGTAGATAACGTATATGAAATCAACAATAACAATCATACTACACAGACATTTTAATATGAATGACGGGTATAACATATTTAGCGTAGATAACGTATATGAAATCAACAATAACAATCATACTACACAGACCTTTTAATATGTAGGACGGGTATAACATATTTAGCGTAGATAACGTATATGAAATCAACAATAACAAGCATACTACACAGACCTTTTAATATGTAGGACGGGTATAACATATTTAGCGTAGATAACGTATATGAAATCAACAATAACAAGCATACTACACAGACCTTTTAATATGTAGGACGGGTATAACATATTTAGCGTAGATAACGTATAAACCTTTATATGTGGAACTTTTTGTTTAAATAGGTATAAATAAGTAAATAAATAAATAAATGAATGAATAAATGAATGAATGAATGAATGAATGAATGAATGAATGAATGAATGAATAATTGAATAATCAAATAATTGAATAATCAAATAATTAAATAATCAAATAATTAAATAATCAAATAATTAAATAATTAAATAATTAAATAATTAAATAATTAAATAAACAAATAAATAAATAAATAGATAATTAAATAATAATTATCTCTGTAGAATAGTTGATATGATTATATAGGCCATATACGTTATATATGTTATACCCACTATCTCTGTAGAATAGTTGATATGAGTATATATGCCAAATACGTTATATATGGTATACCCACTATCTCTGTAGAATAATTGATATGAGTATATATGCCATATACGTTATATATGTTATACCCACTATCTCTGTATAATAGTCAATCATACTACACCGACATTTTAATATGAGTGACGGGTATAACATATTTAGCGTAGATAACGTATATGAAATCAACAATAACAATCATATTACACAGACCTTTTAATATGTAGGACGGGTATAACATATTTAGCGTAGATAACGTATAAACCTTTATATGTGGAACTTTTTGTTTAAATAGGTATAAATAAGTAAATAAATGAATGAATGAATGAATGAATGAATGAATGAATGAATGAATGAATGAATGAATAAATAAATAATTAAATAATTAAATAATCAAATAATTAAATAAACAAATAAATAAATGAATAAATAAATGAATAAATAAATAAATAATCAAATAATTAAATAATAATTATTTCTGTAGAATAGTTGATATGAGTATATAGGCCATATACGTTATATATGTTATACCCACTATCTCTGTAGAATAATTGATATGAGTATATAGGCCATATACGTTATATATGTTATACCCACTATTTCTGTAGAATAGTTGATATGAGTATATATGCCATATACGTTATATATGTTATACCCACTATCTCTGTAGAATAGTTGATATGAGTATATATGCCAGTTACGTTATATATGGTATACCCACTATCTCTGTAGAATAGTTGATATGAGTATATATGCCATATACGTTATATATGTTATACCCACTATCTCTGTAGAATAGTTGATATGAGTATATATGCCATATACGTTATATATGTTATACCCACTATCTCTGTAGAATAGTTGATATGAGTATATATGCCATATACGTTATATATGTTATACCCGCTACCTCTGTAGAATAGCCAATCATACTACACAGACATTTTAATATGAGTGACGGGTATAACATATTTAGCGTAGATAACGTATATGAAATCAACAATAACAATCATATTACACAGACCTTTTAATATGTAGGACGGGTATAACATATTTAGCGTAGATAACGTATAAACCTTTATATGTGGAACTTTTTGTTTAAATAGGTATAAATAAGTAAATAAATGAATGAATGAATGAATGGATGAATGAATGAATAAATAAATAATTAAATAATCAAATAATTAAATAAACAAATAAATAAACAAATAAATAAATGAATAAATAAATAAATAATCATATACGTTATATATGGTATACCCACTATCTCTGTAGAATAGTTGATATGAGTATATATGCCATATACGTTATATATGGTAAATCTCTATGCTTGAAACTGTTAAGCAGAGCATGAATATTAATTCAATGAATATTTATTTTTAGAACGTATTTAACAGGTTTAGCGTATCTAGCGTATATAGACTGGCTTAACTAGTCTAACCCTGAAAGAGAATGTTCGGTATGTAGTCAAATCTTGGTAGATACTTCATATAGTGTGAAAACCGGTGATACAAAGGAAAATTGTAGTTGCGACAGAATATTCTCAATTACATGGAGTACATAGCCAAACCTTTTAGCAAACACTCCAAACTGTATTACGCTATGTTTAGCAGCACAGTATGTACCGGTATCAAGACTAATACGAACTTCTTAAATAATACAGACAAAAATAAACATTGTTCCGAAATACAGAAGTGGACCGCTTTGTATTTGTTCCTCGCAAAAATGACAAAATATATCTTTAAAAAATCGTGAAAAATCATTGCTACATTTTTTGATTTTTAATTTTTACCAGCATGTAGACCACTTACAACTCTCAATAGTGAAACGGATAAACCTGTCAAAAAGCTAACCCAAAAGCGCAAAAGTGACATTTAAACAAAAGGAACATTGAAATTAGGGAAATGATCATCATCATATCATCATCACCATTATCATCATTATCACCATCATTATCATCATTATCACCATCATTATCATTATCATTACCATCATCATTATCACCACCACATTCATTATCATCATCATTACTAATGATCTTCATCATCATCATCATCACCATTATCATCATTATCACCATCACTATCATTATCATTACCATCATCATTATCACCATCACATTCATTATCATCATCATTACTAATGATCTTCATCATCATCATCATCATCACCATTATCATCATCATCATCATTATCATCATCATTATCACCATCATTACCAATGATCATAATTATCATCATCATTATTACCATCATTATGATCATAATAATCACCATACCTCCAGGTTATTAAGTGTTCCTTTCCATGGACATCCTCTGTTTTTATGATGACGACACCATACTGTGAACTCTCCCATCTCTCTCTTGGCAAAGTTGTCTGGATAAAGCTTAATACAAGTAAGAATTATTAGAATGTGAGATAAAAGAAGGAAAAGCAGAATCAAAAGGAAAGAAAGATGGAGAAGAAAATTGAATGAGAGGCAAATGAGAATGTGAATGCACAGAAGGACAAGAGGGACAAACAGGAAAAGGACAAAAATGAAGAGAAGGAAAGAAGAAGAACACAAAGGTCAAAGATTGATTAGATAATATGAATATTACAAATGAGAAAAGTGAAGCCAAAAATAAATAAATAAAAAATTGGAATAATTATCTATGACAGGAGGAAGAAAGAGACAAACATTAACTATGTGATTATCATGATAATCTATAAAGCTCTAAGCAGATAATGATAGTTGTGTTACAAAAGCTTGGTATTGTTAGTGTCAGACAATACCAATGTTACTTGCAATGTGCATCATCCTGCAACTGTTTGCCAAAAACACATTCAGTTAAGAATATCACCATCATGCATGTCCTAAATATAGACATGACAATATTAAAAAAAGAAAAGGCTTTTACTTACTCCTGATTCTGACAAAGGTTCATTGTCAACTGGGCATTTATTGCCTGCATCTCTATAAAGGAAACAAGGATGGCACATTTCGTTAGTGCACAGCCCTCAGCGTGTGAGGTCCTGTGTTGGATTCACAAGGACTTCACATCTTTGATATAAAATTCAACATTCCTCTCTCTACTCTATGCAGCAAAGAAGCTAGCTTTGAATGTCAGCAAACATTCAAAGGAGAAATCAATATTAATGAATGGCTTCAATACTCTAAATTTGGTTGGTACTTGGGCATAGTTATATGATAAAATTTGTTTCTTCCATGTTTAATTCTTAAAAGCTAAGCTTTCACTTCAGTACTATTTTATTATGTTTTCTTAAAAAATTGTGTGACATTGACATCTCAGTGCTTAGCCAATCAGAACATATCATTCCAAGAAATGTGACATCTGATTGGATGAGCATTTGTCTCAGTCACCACCGTTAATCGTCAGATATACACAGGAAAAAATTTGTGATTCCCAGAATGTTTTTTTTTTTTTTTTGGTTTTTGTAGCACTTTCCCAACAATAACCCAAAATAAACCCATTTTGGTAATCCCAATTTTGAACCCAATGTTGGATTTTGTAGCATTTTCCCAACCAAAACCCAAAATAAACCCATTTTGGGAATCACGATTTTTTTCCTGTGATGGTTAGGAAACCAATTGTTGTAAGTCTTTCTACAAGTTTTTCAAGCATGACAGAGTACAATATTGTGTATTAGCATTGTTACACCCTTGCTGGCTATGGCTGAACGAACAGACTGAAAAAAGTTAAAGATTTCTGATAGACATTTCAACATTCCTCACCAAAATCATATTCCTATAGTTCACTTGAGTTCATTATGACAACTTATTGGCTTGATGGGTCCAGGCTCATTTGACCCACAATTTATTTAATAACAGTATTCAATGCCACCTTGACAGTAAGTAAAATTAAATTTTAAATCTTCTTCATTACATATTTTCAAATACTTCATGAGTCTTTAGGTCCGGACAAAATAAAGCTTTTGTGAAAATGGCAATTTCCCTCTATCTCCCTCTATCAACTATGCTGTCACACAACACTTCTGAAAAGTAAATTGTTTTAACAATAGCTTTATTATCAAGTTAGATAATTGGGCATCAGAAATTTTATTTATTAAATCTGTTGTCCATGTTTCAAATTTTTCAATTTATTGATGATATGGGCAAGGGATCTCAAGTTTGATTTTAACCAACTCTTGACTAATAAATGCTTTATAGCTTTGTTCCAGAGTAATAACTTCCCGCCAGTTAGGCGCTTTAAAAAGAAGCAATCACAGGAAAAGAGGTAAAAGTTGTCATAGTTAGCTTCCTGGAAAACACCATAGGGTTATGGAACTACTGTCCACTAAACACACTGGATTTTTCTTTTTTGAACTTAGTTTATAGAAGTAAACAATATAGACAAGCTACAGCTTGTTTAAGAAAATGGTTGGACTGCATGACCACTAGCCAAAACAAAGACTAAATATATTGTACGATCTTTATCAGCCTAAAAAACACTTAGATAATGCATTACTGATTTTTGTAACATTATTGTCAATTATGAATACATTTTATACTGACATTCCAAATGGTTGTAGTTTTTATGGCAGTAGTAGTTCTAGTTTAAATCTACAGTAATGTTATAAATCAAATTTCATAATACAGAGTCATTTTGATCAGACATAATGGAATGTAATTCCTATTCTTATTATCAAGATGTAGTTCTCTACTTAAAAGTGATCTTCTACATGTATAGTATCTCACAAAAGACACTTTGAAAGTGAGAATTTCACATTAAGACAGCATGTCAATACAATAAATAGAAAAAAGCACACTTTTAAGTAACCCCATAGAAAGTTTACAGGAAATTTGTGTGTGTGTTTCAGAGGCTAATAGCATTAAATACCACAAAAAAAATAATTTAAAAATCTGCATGAGAAGCACATTTTTGTAATAATAACATTATCAAGTTTCAATAAGATGCCTGCATGAATTCATATTTGCTCATGTCTTTTCAAGCATTAAAAAGATGTTTGATGAACTCAAAGTGATATGAAACATTGTGATCATTCCAAGGATTTGTGATTAGAAATAAATCTTTCTAATATGGTCATTTTATATACAGTGCTATTTTATAACTCATGACTTGAAAATTTATATACAACACTTGAGTTTAGCACTGTTGACTGATATATCAAGAATAACCTGCCTGGGGTAGTTATAGGTAATGGTAATAATTCATAATAAGTAATTGATCATTAATATATCCCATATCATCATTTTTATTTCAGATATATAATGATGCTAATGATGCTAATGAAGTCTAATGAAGTCTAATGAATCATCAATTAATATACCAATGATGATTATGACATCAGCACAAATGACTGTGATGAATTAGGCATTTGATGATCACAATGAGCATATTGCTGATGATATCAAAATGACATGTAAAATATTAAATTAATATTAATGTAATTATACCAACAATATTAAAATTAATAGACCTCAATCAACACAGGTAACCCTAAAAAAGCAATGACACAAAACATGATTCATACTTCATGTGACACAAGCCATTTAAAGCTCTGAACACAATGGTTAATGATGAAAATATAACTTATGTTAAATAAAACAGTATGTCAAAGTGATGTGTGTCTTCATAAAGCTAGAGGTAAATCTTGTTTTTTTGAAACAAAATATACATTTTACTTATTTTAGTACAAATCTGAACAAGTTGGTTCAAGTCTTCACAAGTCATCATTGACTGGGTTTAGCAAATAAGACAAATGAAAACATTTGAAACTTTCACTACTGGTAGTTATGATTGAAAAAACCTTTACAAATATGAAATTACTGATTTGGACTTTTAAGGAGATGTCTTATCACTAGTAATAGTGGCACCAATTCAATTCTGAACACATAAAATTAATATAATGATCAAATTAACTTGAATTGTAATATGTATTTTAGATGTTTTTATTACTCAATCTAAATAATGTACATTACCTTGTATTTTCACTTTCATATTTTCTTTCATTTTCATTTTATTCTGGCAAGTCATTTTATTGTTGCAATTGTTACATTTTAATGTGACATTGTATTTTGCTATATAATACAAAACTAATTCATTTCTTGTTGGCAATGTTTTCTTGGCAGAAACATATTTGGATAAAATATATGCAAAGTTGAATTATTTATTTATAGAGATTTTCTAATAACAGGGTATAGTTCAAAACTTTTTACTGGGCTACCTGTACCACAGGTACCCAGTCTAAAGTTCGGATTGTTTTTTTTTTTTTTTTTTTCCTGTCGCCTCGCGAAATGGCCAAAGTTGCGCAATCGATCACGTGTATTGACCAATCAGATGTATTAGAGATATATGAAGCAACCTAGTGTTAAAATGAGCCGCCATTATGAACTGCTCGGTAAAGCAGAAATACAGCCATAAAAAAGAAAGTAACAAGACTTATATCGTTAGCTACAACTTCTATTCGTGAGGAAGACGTAACAGCTGCAAAAAAAACAAAGAGATTGCTAAGTTTTTTCATTGAAAATCACATGTAGGATATTCGCGAAAATCAGTCGGCCGTTCCGATCAAAGACGTACTTAGAGAATTGACCGAATGACATGACAGCGAAAACTATCAACTTTTGGTGTACAAATCAACAAAACAGTTGCTTAATATTCAGCTTGGTTGAAACTTGATGAGTTTTTCAGGATAATGTCATCGAACATTTTGCTATTTGTGCTGTTTTGAACAAGTTTGGTGTGACGTACCGACTGCACTCAAGATTGTTTACTTCGGAACTGCCAAGCTACATTTGTGGTTAAAATACCATTCCAGACTGTTTGTTCTCCTCTTGATTATTTTAGATGCACAAAAGATATGGTTAGAAGGAAGAAATTAATTTTTGTGTGATTGTTTATGTATTTATAATTTCAAAAGCCAAAATTTCAAAGACACAATTACAGGACAATAGCGCCGCCTGGACGATCGTGTTTCCCCAGTTAACAGAACAATAAAGCTAAATAATGGAAATATTTCAAGAAGAAGGTTAAAATTACGCACAAAGTTTAATGGAATATTCTACAATTATTTGTAAGTAAACTATTAAGTTTTGTTCTCACTAAGTAGTTGAAATTGTTTGTAAATTCCGTGTTTGTAGAAATCATTGCAAAATAAATTGAGTTGTAATTGAACCTTGTTTTTTTTTTTTTTTGCTGATCTTCGTACGTTATATTGCCTTTTGTACAAAATAACCTAATATAATGGGGATGGTATAATGTATATAGTAATTTTCCCGAATTTCTGTAATAAATTACGAATTTTTTGGTGCTCGAGAGGGACAAATAGACAAAGTTAAACAGAGCCCACTCATGGAAATGGATGCTTTTGAAAATGATTTTAATTTTGATATTGTAAGAACGTTTTGCTAAAGTTTGCAGATTGTTATTCAAATAGTGCAATATTCCATATCTAATACAATATGACACTTCACAATTGATGTGGAAACAAATGTTGGTTTTTGCATCTTGCTTAAGGGTTATACTATCAAAATTTAAAATGTCAGTAAAGGTGTCCCATATCTTCAGTGCTCATCTATACAGGTTTTCAAATGTTTCTAGTATGACTGTTTTGGGGTTTACTTGGTCATAATGTTGAAAATACTCATTTTCGAAACCGTGATCGAAGTTTTGGTATAAGGAGCTTGTCAAAAATTAGCAGGGGGAGGTGAACCTACAAGAGCAGTGGAGGTGAAATTTTTTAGCCTCTCGTTGTGGTTAGGTTAAAATAATGACCCTGTCCTCCATCTTACAGCTTATTTTTTCTTGGCCCTCCCATTTTGGTGTCTCAAAAAATTAAGACCCTTACTATGTTTCCACCCCCTCCCCCCTTGCTAATTTCTGACTGAGTCCCTAATTTATATGCTGTATTGTAAAATGTATCATAATTATTGAGAAAGACATTACACTTGTAACAAAGATGTTTTATCTGGCCTATACCAACTGACTACCCCAGGTAACCACTGACTACACCAGGTAGCCCAGTAATCCTGGATTCCAGGGTCTAGTTTTTTTTAAATGAGAAGGATACATGTAGTTCTAATTTAACCATTATGCCTTCTGATGGGACAAATTCAGAGTTAGGGTTAGGATGCTTGTCATATGTAAGACTGTTTGAAAGTACAGAATTCAGTGAGCTGGAAGTAATGAAATTCTCAACACATAGTATTAGTAATGACAAATTGCCTTGAATTACAATATGTAATTCAGATGTTAGTTACTACTCAATCTTAATACATTATCTTGTATTATGTTTTCTTTCAGTTTTTCTTTCATTTTCATTTGAAAAGGATAGTTTTAATTAGACCATTATTCATTGATGGGACAACTTTAGGATGCTTGTTATATGTAAGACGGTTTGAAAGTACAGAATTCAGTGAGCTGGAAGTACAGATCAAGTTACCAATGATAAATATCCATTTTTATGAAAAGGAGACATTGCCTTATACAAAAGTGGAATTTGAATTAGGAAGCATTTGGATACAGTTTAACACAAGCTTTGCAAAACCTAAGTAGAGATTTCTAATACATTGAAATAAAACAATAATATTTCATTACTTGATTATTCTAAGACTGATATATTGTAATAGAAAATGTAGAGGATTTTGTCAATCGCTTATTATTATAAAACATGTACCATAATCTGAACATTGAACCAGTCTAAGAGTACCACTCATGGGGTACTCGATCTGGGTGCAGAGCCACTTTTCTCCTCCGCCAAAAAAGCGAAGAGAAAAACGCTTTTTCGGCAGGGGTGAAAAGTAGCTCTGTACGCAGAGCATGGGGATATCTGTTCCCCATTCTCATTTTGCATACTGATCCAAAAAGACTCCACTTCAGTTTACTATGACACTGCAAGTCCTGATAATCAAAAAAGTCATGCATGCTCTGGATGTTTGCAACATCATTATCAGTGAACGGCAAAGCGGCATAGCCTTGGTCGGGGTCCCTGTTTCCTGGTCTCCAACAATTTAAAACTCTCGATTTTTTCGTTACAATACGAACTTTTCAACGAAAATGAAAGCAAGGAAGTCTAAAAAAAATCAGTTTTTCAGGGCCGTTTTTCAGCTAATATTTCGACGTACCTTAGAGATCTGACAATACAATTTCTACAAAAGCGATGACCACACTGTGTCTGGACAGGCTCTCTCAGACCAAGCAAGCACACAGGACACTCATACTTGTTCTCCAATGGAGGATCGAAAAATTCATCAATTCCTTCAGTACTTCTGGGAGGAAATGGTAGGCTTTGTGATGTCTTCTTGAAATGCAGTGGTGAAGAAGATGAAGAAATATCCCGAGTCCCGCCGAAACCTTCGGCGTTCATAGAACGACTCATTGTGTTGACTAACCTCCAAACATCATATTATAGGGATAACAATAATTTTTAACAAACTGCCCGAACTTGAATCGTTTTTTTTCCCTATATAATCAGTACACAATACTAGGGACTTTCCCTTGTCCCGTCATGCATCGTGTTCGCCACAGACAACCCATAATTATTTATTGTTATGTTACATCTGTTACATCATGATTGTTTTTTGTTATAACAATGACAATAAAACTAAAGTAAACGAACTGAAATTATAAAAGAAAAATGGTTCATTTACAATTATCTCTTACAATTTCCATTATTCTATCGTTCTGATAATAATAAGTAACAACCCAGGCCATCCCGGGCATCTCAGGGCATCACATAAACAAGAAAACGCGGGCTCTGGGCACGAGATTGGCATGTACTGAAACAAAGGTTGCACACAAAAAACACTAAATTGTGCAACAGTCGTCATAAAAAGCACTAATTAAACAAAAGAAAACAATAGAATTAGCATAAAATAGCACTATTTATGTTGCACACTTTTAGTGCGTGCACTCTATCGCTATTTATATAGTTTCGCATGTAAATATTGAACTAAGTCTCGCAGCAATAAACATCTATTCATCGTCTAGTTTACGAAAATTTTCGCTTACTTCATTTAGATCATTTAAACACTCGCGCGTTTCTTGTTTTTTTTTTTTTTTTTTTTTTCACCGCGACTCAACACGACTCGTCCAGACTCAACCGAAAAATTGTGCGCTGAAATTCTTAATTAAAATTCTCTAATATATTCAGATATTTTTCGAAGTAAGCAATTCTTAATTAACCTTGAGAAAATTGAAAATTCAAGATCCAAAACCTCATAGAAGAAGAAGACAAATAACTGATCTGATCCCCACAAATATTGGTTAAAATATATTAATGCATGAGTTTATACAAAAAAATTGTTTTGTGATTTTCCGGTTAGTAAAGTTTTCCAATTAGATGCAACGTGCCATAATAAGCATAAAACATAACCGCCTTGGATGCAGGAGCTGGTTTCCTGTGTCGTAAGGAAATGCGAGATGACTGGGCTCTACTTATTATTTTCCTTGCGGTGGGGAGGGGTGGGGATTATAGTGTGTCCCCCCCTCCCCCACGACTGTTGCTGTTCCGCGGCCCCTGGGTTCTATATTTCTCTCTCTTTCGGTTTGTTCTTCGGTAGCCTTCTCTGAAGACGTAATAAAAGCTCACATATCTCTGATAACAAGATACAAGTTGATGAAGGAAAACAAATCAACCATACGGAAGGGACTTTTTTAATTGTCGTTACGTGACCCACTCTGACGCCAGGTCACGGCTTGTAATCAATTTTTGTATTTAGGGAAAATTCCCTTTCTAACAATAGTGGTACAACAGCACGAACTGGCCAATCAAACACGAACATTTGGCTCCAAAATACTGACTGGATGCTAAGTCTTCTAAGATTTTGTGGCAGCAAATTGTAAATTTATGCATCTGTCTGCTCTGTGGTTACTGGTAACGTTCCGCAGAGTCTCAGAATTGTTGAAGAAGCGCTGTGTATGCTATTTAAAATCGTCCAACAAGAGCACGAAGTTCGTATACTAGCTTTTATAAAGAAAACTCCATTTATTGCAACAGGCAAAGAATGCTCATTTGAATTACTATTGGTCCTATGCAAATTATGATATTTATCATACTATTGACCGTGAATAAAATGTCTGTACAAATTGAACTTAATATCTCATGAATTACATTGATTTAATCGTAAACCAAACGAAATTACACGACAACAAAGTTAAATCAATTTTGTATTTGGAGGCGCGTACATTTGCCCGTGGGATGCCGACTCTGTGTGGTCTTAAAACTTCAAAAAGCGACAACGTGACGCCTTTGTTGTCACGTAACAGCCTACAAGCTGGTAGAGGGAATTTTCCCTAATAAATATGCACGATTTTTAGAATTTTTTTCATAGCGTCGATAGTGGGTGGGAATTTCCCTGGCATTATAAGAATTTTAATTTACAATTTTGGACACACAATCAATTGTCAAGCAAACAATAGTTAATAATAATAAAACAAATCTACTAGCCTTTAGACCATTTTCACATCTTAATCTTTGACATAGAAACACTTTTATAGGTGGCATCTGAGGTGATGGATGACATATAGTTGTCCTTTCTTATGAATTTCCTTTTTGTACCATTGTTATAGTCGGCTTTTTTTTATTTTTTGATATCTTGATGTGTTTTATCTCCTAGTCTCTCTCGCACTTCTTGATTCGTTTCATATTTGTTCCAGTTTCTTTCTCTTTTTACAGTTTCGGCTTACAATTTTAGCTCTATATTTCCTTCTCTTTGGGTTGTTCTTCGGTAGCCTTCTCTGAAGATGTAATAAAATCTCACATATCTTTGATAACAGGATACAACTTGATGAAGGAAAACAAAACAACTATACGGACCGAAGGGACTTTTTTATTGACGGTTACGTGACCCATCTGACACCAAGTCAGGGTTGTGATCAATTTTCGTAAATAGGGAAAATTCCCTATTTACCGTGCCGGCGGCGAAGCCGCGCACGGTCTAGGTTTCGGTCTTGGGGGTATGTGTGTATGTATGTATATTGCAGAGTTTTTGCCTTTCGCACGTGGTCCACAGGAAGCCCAAATCCTTTCGGCACTTAGGTCACGTGGTGAACAGGACGCTCAAAATGCACACAAATCCACACGCCGTTCGCGGTAGACTCACTCTAAAAGAAGGCGAAGAGCGTCAATTTACAACTGAGTTGATTTACCGCGATCTCGAAAGCAAAAAGATACTCAAAGATATTCAAATAATACTCAAATGAAACTCAAATGAAACTCAGAATGCTCAAAGATACACAAATACTAACTCTCTACTTCACGGCTACATAACTTCATGATGAACAGAACTGCTGGACTTTCTCAAACCGCCGAGATCAAATTTTATGTCAAGAAGCTGGCCTTGTTATCTCACGATAAGTTTATTGTATTTATGTATTTATCCATTAAACGGTTTTGTTCATAATGTTTTGCTCTTTATATTGTCAATGATTGTCGTTAGTCTAGCCGTTCTACTCCATGTTGTATTGCAGTTCAATGATTATTTTGTGCGTTTAGCAAACGAAAGTTGTTTGTTTGAAAAAGCTGAAGCTTTGTCTACCCGTGTATACATCGCTGATACTACAAAAAGAGGCGAATTGAGGTCTCGTTACGCCAAATTTACAGTTTCGATTTTACCAGAACATCATAGTTGAATTCGTTGTGGTTATAATGTTGATGTATGTTACTGTTTGGAAAAAGAAAATAAAACAGATTTTCAATAACAAAATCTTTTAAATTTACACACATGTCTTTGTTTCTTGTGCACTTTAAAGTCGTTTTATATTACCCTGAGATAGTTTCTAAATTAGTAATCAACACTAGTTTCATTCTGTTTTATAAATATCACTTTTAGTATTTTAAACTCTGCAGCCTCATTTACCACAGATCCCCAAAGTTGTAAAAAATTCAAAATACAAATTAATAAAATATTTTTAGCCCATCTTGTTTATTAACACTTACTTTATTTCTGCAAAGTTTTCAACTAAACACAGTCTAAGCTGTTTTAAGGCTGGTGATGACTAATTAAAAAGTGATTTTTTTCTCGAAATTTCTTTCTATCTGTAAAGAACTAGTTCAGCACTTGATAGATTGAAAGAAAAAAATTGAGGTCACCGTGCATTTTAATGAGCTAACGTCATCAAATATTACAAATTAGGGAATTTGAAACTGGAAGGGAAAAAATTCATAAATTGTCATATAATTTTAATTTCTAAAGGAAATATCTCTTAAATCATAACACACATAACATTCTTGCAGATAAATGTCTTTAAAGATTAAAAATTAAAAAAATATTTTTTCGAGAGCAGTTGAACGCATGAATATTAACATTTTCAAATTAGCTACCCTAAAAGAAATCATCAATGTTTCTATGATCTTTCAATTTTAAATTTTCAAAAAATTCACCATATGAAAGATTTCTTATCACTTTATCACACAAATAAATGAAAAATAGGGGAACCCGTGCCATTTATTAAGATAATCGTTGTAAAAGCACAAAATTTTACCAAAATTCGCAAAAATTGCACAAAAGTACCTGCCCCTCCCTAGACAGTAGAAGAAGTAACAATGCATTTTGGGAGATTTTCAAGATGGCGCTCGGGAAAGATTGTCGGAAGTTTGATAACATAACAGTCGCTTTTGAAGCTGTTTTTTAAAACAAAAGTGCATTTTCAGGTCAGTTTTGCAAAGATTAATTGTTTTTCTTTTAGGAAAATGTTTATGGGAGTTAATTGATTGCTAAATTAGCTTGTTTCTGGACGTTTTTTAACACAAAACGATCGGCCTTTGAAAGTGTTTGTTTTTCAAACTTCGTCAGCAGGATGCGCAGTACTTGATGCGCAATGACAATAATAGGCACCAACCTTAAGTGATTTCTTAGAGTGCACGCACTTAAAGTGTGCAACATAAATACCACTAAATAGTGTTTTTTTATAAAGTAGTAATTTAGAATACCGAAGACGTGGGTTCAAATCCTGCCAAGGGCGTATGATATTTTTCTTTTTTTAACATTAGTGTTTTTTTATGCTAATTCTATTGTTTTCTTTTGTTTAATTAGTGTTATTTACTACTAAATAGTGACAACTATTGCACACTTTTTTTAGTGCATGCACTCTAATTTTTTGTTTCTACCTATATAAACTATTAAATTTATATAAGGAGAAACCAAAATTCATTTTAGAATTTTACAGCTTTGGGGGCCTGTCGGCATCTACATGACGCATACTAGCATGCGCGAAGACACTAATGCCGGCACGGTTCAGCCACCCAGTGGCTCTAGTTATTCTTTAAAAAGCAATATCTGTGTAACAGCACATATTGGCCAATCAAACACGTACATTTGGCTCCAAAATACTGACTAGATGCAAAGTCCTCTAAGAATTTGAACTGAAGCAGTTAATTTATGCATTTGCCTGCTCTGTTGTTACGGGTATAAACGTTCAGACCGTTATTCCCATGCAGAATTGTTGAAGAAGTGCTGTGTGTGTGCTTTTTAAAACCGTCCAACAAGAGAAGGAAGTTTGTATACTAGCTTTTAAAAGAAAACTCCATTTATGAAACAAAGAATGCTCATTTAACCATTGAATTCACGTTTCCGTGGACTTGTCTGACTTGTGAGTGCTCCTGTCTGATCTGTCTGATCGAGCGGGATTACTGATCTTGTGTTTCCAAGAAATTCAACCAAGACAAACAAGCTTCACAACGTATACTGACTGAAGTCAATTATGAAAAAGGAAAAAGAATAGTTTTGAAAAAGTTGAGTTGTCTTCAGCATCCTGGGGAACGAGGTAAAGAAATACAACAGAAAATACTACTCCGCTAAGAGAGGTTACAAACAAAAATCAGCCAATCGTTAACTTCCAAAATTCTCGATCTATAAACAATGGTTTTGTTACATGTTCTTGCCAGCTTACTAGAAATTTTAAGAAATCTTTTTGGTTGTATTTTACACGTATTCAATCTTGTCATCAGTTTAATTGAAGGAATACGAGTCGCAATTCCCTACTTATTTGAATCCGTTGGAAACATCGTCTGTTTGGTTTTAACCGTTTTTTCTGGAACTGTCAATTTTGTACTTTATGTTTCAAGAGGTATTTTTTGCAATACTATTGGACTGAACGCACGAGAGTGTGCGAAGAAGAACGCATTAACCAATGGCGATTAAAGAGCGACATTGTTATTGACATGAGAAGAAAATAATATTAACCATCAAACTGAGCTCATGAACCAGGTTAAACATGACGGTTTTTTTTATTACTATTGCATAAATCAGACTTAAGGTCGGTACAAACTATGCGACAAGTCGCAGCGACTTGTTCCCGCGATAGGTCGTACCGACAATTTCCCCCCGTGTGTACTAGGTATTTTTGGCGGGAATTGTCGCAGCGACAAATCAGATGTATTGGCGACAAATATTGAACCAATGCACACTGAGGCGACATGTCGTGGGGACAAGTCGCTGCGAAAATTGACAACTGGCATCGGGCGCATTATTTATTTATTTGTTAACACAACGTGATCGCCCGGTCTGGGAATCGAATTCGGGTCTGTGGACCCTAAGAACAATGCCACCACGTCTCTCCCTTTCCCCCGACAACTTGTGTATGGAGTGTCTTTCAGGTTATACCGTGTAAAGTGATAATTCACATCAGATGTATAAATATAAACTAGCCTAAGAGACCTCTTAGTGAATGCTGCCTTTCATTTAGTTTAATATTTGGACTAAAGGTGTTGGAAAAAAGGAATATAAACTCATTTTACTTTGAAGACTATTTATCTGCATGACTGAAGCATGCAAAAATGAACAAGACGACAAAAGTTGCAAAACAAAGTTAATACAAAATTGTACGTTATGACAAAGTTTCTAATATTGCTCATTGGTTGAACAGTGACAACTAAAATTGTTGCAAACAAGCTATCATTTTCCATTGCAATAAAGAACATGATTAGTTGTATTTCTGGATTTCATTTCAATTTAGAAATGTACATGAAAATCAACAGCTTAGAAACTTCATTGTTATCATTAAGAGCTATTTTTTAAAGCATGAGCCTTCTTAATCTATTATATTTCTTGAAGTCATCTTCAGCCAAACTCGATGTAAACAGAAATGAAAAGATACGAAAAATTATACATAATCGGAGCGTTGAAAATTAAGAACTCACGTTTCACAGTCACGCTAAGATGACCTTTGACCAAATCTAAATAGTTAATGAAATATGAAGCGTGAAGTTAGAACCTTGTTGTATGTATAAGAAGTTTCTGCAAATGATCCTCGGCCAAAATTAATTTAATATAAACAAAAAGATACGAAGAATCAATATACAGCCGATGCTCGCTTGATCCTGGGATTCAAATACAATCCCTGAAGATCGTGTGGCCGAAATACAATCCCTCAAAGAAACTCGACCGCAAAGGATCCTGGAGGGCTCAAAATTTTGATTTCAGCTCCCTAACTACTCAATTATAATGCTGCCTTGCTACGCTCGCTCAGGCTCGCAATGATAACAAACCGGCTTATTGTAAAATAAAAGTTAAATGTCAATATATTGTAACCTTGGTCATAAATACAATTAAGAGACGCACAGTAAAGCAAACATGTCCTCCTCCAAATAATTATGGTGTAAATACCTGTAACACTTTTGTATTTACAATTATTTTCATTGCCACACGGCCGTCTCGCAAAAAAGTCGAGATTGAGAAGCAATGTTCCGCATCTTCTCTGGTATTGGTGTCAAAATGACTTCGCTGTCTTTTGACTCAAGACCAAAGATTATTGCATTTTTGGGGAGGAGCACGCTTTATGTACCTTGCGCCTGGACCTCTATCTTTTTTATGGTATACTGAAATTGCCGGCGGATTCAAAAATTCGAAATGATTATCACCATGGCCAGCAGCTTTTCTATTATTGTTTTTGTTTGAGATTGCATGAGAATCGAGTTGATCAAAATTGTGGGCTGAAATTTTGAGAGCCCACCCAATACGCACTTATATCCATTTGACCTGATAAAAGTGATCATGCACTTTCAAGCTAACATATAGAATATTGTCTACAACTCTTAATTTCACTAACCGTTTTGTCTTCTCCCTTTTAAAACAGTTACAAGATCTAGCATCCGGGTCACAGCCCAAGCAATGGGGAGTTAATGTCCCAGTTTTCCTCATGTTTTTTTCTCTCAGCAAAGTTCTGAAATTAAAAAAATAGAGTTGCATTATTATTAGTTTAGATTGTTTGCTAATCATAAGTTTTGCTTTGAAAACAAAAATGTATAATGTAACTCGAGAAAATTTGTTAAACCACTGTTTCATGAGCATGCGCGCGCTCGAAATAGGTCACATGCTGTCCAATTGTCCAATCAAATGACTTTTAAGAACTATTTGACAACAGAAGAATGTTTGCACGTGTCGTAGTGATGAAAGTTTTATAACGTTTCGGGCATTAGTATGACCATCAGTTGTCATTTGAAAACGCGCTCGTTAGGGGTCGTAGGGTAGTACCGGATATTCACAATTTCTTAATAAATTTGTTTTTACAAATTTTGTCACTGGATTTTTACTGTAAGGGTATTCAAATACAGAGAAAACGAAAATGGTCAAGGTAAAGGACTTAAAAAAAAGAGCTTTTTCTCAGTTTTGGTACGTTTTTGCAGAACATGTCAGAAGGCCTTTTGAAAAAAGGGTCAAAAAGACCACACGCTTCCAACAGACACGCAAGGTATAGATGCTATAACCAACAAAAGCTTAGAGCAAGGTCATTCCAGAAAAGAAAAAAGATTGCAATACGACAACACTGAGGGATAATGACGAGTTTTTAATAGAGCTGATTGCAAGGTGCCATCAAACAAGTAAACCTATAATACGAAAAATAAGAAAGATGCGCATATCACTGAAAAGCTATTTTAAAGGCACTAACAGTCAATGGTCAATGCAGCTTGCAAACAAATGAATACATCGAGGAAGAATTTCCTTTATCCAATCAAAACCTGCTCTTCAATGCGGAAGGAAAACATACAAGTCATTCACCAACTAAAGTTTTACGAAGTATTTATCTTTAGAATTAGGCCAGCGACCATTCCAGCTTCAACCTGAGCACTTGAGCCAAACGATGTTCTGTATCTATTACTTGAGGTAATATAACTCATAGCTGAAAATCCACCTGAAACGACCAAGTTTTTTTAAAGAGGTTCAACAATGGGAAGTTGCCGTGGACAGATATGGCATCAACGTCGAATTGCTAAAGTATACCAGTTCTGCAACACTCCTTCAGCACACAGTCATCTTACTCAATTTAGTCCTGACGGGTTCTAGCTAGAAATCCAAAGGCCTGGTTGATAGCTATCGTGACCATTCAATTAATGCCACAATGTCAAACATTTCAGTTGGCAATGATGATAGGGCCTTACATAAATGTTGGTCAAATCTAATATGTGAGACCCTAGATGAGCTCCGCCCTTGGGGCAAACATATTTTAAATAAATATGTTCAAATAAAAATAATCTTATATTTAAGCTCTGTATTACATTACGTTAAAACCTTTGTTCATTTTCTTACCATTTCCACTAAAGGACATACTGAAGTTTACTTACGCAAACATGTGATGCTGATTCAAGTCGGTTTTTTTTAGCTAAAGTGGCTAAAGTCAATAAACTAATCACACTAAGCAAACCAGAAGTAGGAGTCAAAGACTCTTTCTTTATGTGCCAATAACACTTCTTCAAAAACATGACAGGACTTAAGTCACTTAAAGCTTCCTGCACGTGGTGCTTACACACAAACAGAGGTGGTCAAAACTGGTGTACTCCTAAGAAAGACTGTACATGAAATCAAAGATGTAAAGACGCGAAAACATCATCGGTGTTGTAATCCTATATAATCCTAAAATACAAGTGCGAGCATCTAGCAGGCTTTTTGCATTTTAGGTATATGGCAAAACCAAAAGGCCGTGCCAAAATTTTTAAGCCCAATAAAAGCGATACAATACTTGAAAGTATTGATAGCCACCAGGTTTATGAATATTGCACTTAAATCCAATTAAGTATTTGTCCACTTAAGTAATGCCACCCAATGACGTAAGGAAGTCAATGGGTGACAGTCGAATTTGTACCTCAGCAGCTTAGCACCTTGATTACAAGAGATCCTCAACCGATATCTGTTGAAACAATCTTTACCTTTCCCAATTCATGAGGTACACCAAGCTTATTGGGAACACACTTATAATCGACTGGTGTTGACATGTTAAATTACCGAAGAATTTTTACTTGGTCGGGGGAGAAACGCGATGGACCTCCCTTTCATTATATAGTAAGAAGACAAAAACGTCAGTAAGTATTCTTTGACACTATTACAACAGCTGATTGGTTGACTGGTGAAACGTTATTATCAGTCATTACGAAAATAGTTCCGACTTACGATGACGTGTATGTTGATGTTGTTATGGTGATACGATATCGAGCTGCGGGGATCAATCACATTAAGCTTATTGGATCGTGTGAATAACAAGGACCAATCACAATTTCATATTCAAATAAAGTCACACGGAGGTTTTTGCAACATCTTGTTGAAGTCACACTCTGAGCCGGATGAATTCTTTTTTGCCTACGCGTTATTTTATTTATTTATTTATTTTAAGTTGTCGTAAATCATGAAAATTTGAGATATTTCAAACGAAAAAGTTAAAAAACTTTAAATATTACTGAAGTTGATTGAAGTTATATGAGTACGCCATTCGAAGTGTGGTATTTTTCATAAATGGTAAGTACAAATTTGACATTCTGGTAACTTAATAATTAGAAAATCTATTTATTTACTATTGATCTCTATTAATAAATAGGGCTATATAACTATTGATAACTATTAAATCCTGGAACACAACAAAATTACAAGATTTGTACGCTATAGCTTAGTTTGTAAAGTTGAACACGACTTTTAAAGTGCTTATCAGCACCACAATTTATTTATTTATTTATTCATTTTTTTATTTTTTTATTTTTGCTGGTTAATTCTTCTATTATATTATGATGACTTTCAAAATCAGAGATTTGAAGCCGGGATAGAATACATGGAGAATAAATATTTTCGCAGAAATCTGCAACTTTTCGGAGTCATCCTGTGAGCATCGCCCTGCTCTTAATACAATCAGATCAGATTCCTAAGATCCCTTGCATGTGACGTCAAAGCAGCCTCATCTGGAGGACAAAGCAAAAGATTTTTGCTCTCTTGAGAGCTGAAATCCATTGTTTTGTCCTCCAGGTTAAGCTGCATTCCCACGAACTGCAAGGGGTCGATCTATTCGTGCCAAAGTCTTTGTTTGACTTTGCTTTGTAAATAAGATTAAAAATATTATTGGTAGGTTTGAAATCACATCGATATTTTAATCGAATTTTTTTAATTACTAAATAGTTTTCGCATCACTAAATATGTGAAACTTTTATTCTTTTCACGCATCAAAACATCTCCGCTTGATATTTGAAAATTATATCGATTCAAAAGTTCAATAAACAAAATGTGGGGTCATTTTCTTACCGACATTTGCAACAGATTAAATGAAATCCGTATTTTTTTCTTTTGATCAACAGTCAAACTAAAAATTTCAAACGATTTCATTACATTTTATCGAGTAAATTAATAGTGGGAATGTTTCGCTTCAATGATTAATTTTTATATTTGAATATTATTCAATTTTGCAATGTGAATAATCAAAACAATATCTTCTTGGTGTTAATAAAATCAGTTTAAATTCGTGAACAGGATTTAGCTCACTCACAATTTACTTAAAGATATAAAAAATAGCAGTATTGAGTTTTTTATTGTAATTGTTCCTAGATTCTTCTAGGAATAGAAAAAGATGGATTTATCTGATGGCGCAATTTCATCACGAATAATTTGGGTGTTATTTAGCTACTGAAGCACGGCCACTTTGAACTGACTCAGTGATATTGTTTATCATTTTTATTTGCGCTTGTTCTAGAATTCTCTTCCAAAAAGAATGAATTTGATTACATATTACTTAAAATAATTATAGCTATAAAATACTTATGAAATAACATTGAAGAAGAACTCGTGATTTCAATGCGGAAGAAAGATAAGCTCAAGCCACATTCAGGTCCAAACAAGTAGCCATAAGCCAAAATCATAATAAAAATAAAC
The DNA here is from genome assembly GCA_918843875.1 of Diadumene lineata. Classification (NCBI taxonomy): domain Eukaryota; kingdom Metazoa; phylum Cnidaria; class Anthozoa; order Actiniaria; family Diadumenidae; genus Diadumene; species Diadumene lineata. The sequence continues at coordinate 10,370,432 of OU974083.1, read as the reverse complement.
GATTTGAAATCGGCAAATCGCTGGAATTCACCAGATTGCTTCAATTGTATGAGTTAGCTTTTTTGAACGGTTGGATGTTTGGTTTTGTTTCGAATATTATGGCGTTATTGCTTTTAATTTCAATAGCCTTAATTCTGAGAGGAATAAGTGAAAACATCATCATCTATTTCAATGAAAAAGCATCATTTATCATCCCAACGCCCCATAAAAGGTTATGCTGTTAAAACAAAGTGATATTATCGGCAACATAAATGTTATTTTGATAACTAGTTCACACCTTCGTGAAGGTTTGTATCATCGCCATCTATTCCGCAAGCTCTCAATTTCAAAGTTAGTTATCATTTGAGCTAAATTTACTCTGATTCTTTTTTATCATTATCATTATTATATCTTACGAATTTTTTCTCTGTTTGCGGTTAAATTTTCTTTAACACCTTACTTTTTTACACCCTTTCTACTTTGCTGAAGGAATCAGCCTTCTCGACCGTTTTGGTATCCTCATCTCATTTCGTCCATGTTTAACTACAAATATTCCAGCAGTTGTTTCATAGATTCTTCACAACAATATAAGCTTTACTTTCTTTATGCTTCAACTAATGTTTTACCGGCGATATTAAGGTTTTTTTCCGAGCGAAGGTTCCCTAGAGTTTCTCTTTTTGTATCTTTGTATACGTACCTTCCTCTTGTCTTCCCCATTTCTTTGGATGGGTTTGTCGCTCAATTAACTACTCTTATTTTTCATAAAGACTATTTACAAACACAATTTTAGCCTAACAATTGGTTAATATTACCTTTCTTGTCTTGTTTTAGATCAAACAAAAGAAAAGGATCTTTTGGTGTTAAAACGTTGCACAAGAATCTCAAGTTGAACTACAAGACAACATGGCAGCCATTGATGTGACTGGAACAAAGCCGTAATGCTCGTTCGGTAGAATAATCTTAGAGTTACTAGCTATTTTTCATCAATGCTTCACTCCAGCTATCTAACAGACATTAAGAAAAACACAAGCAGGACAATTTGTACATTTTAACCACAATTTTTATTGGACCGAAAAAGGTAAATTATAATTCGCTTACAAAGCAAAATATGTGTTTAGAGCAAGCTGTAGATTTTTCGTCGTTGAATGACGAAACGAAACCATTTTCGGAGAAGTTCAATAGCTGACGAATCACTTTTTAACTTTTAAAATTTGCTATTTTGTATAGTATTGAACGTTTACGTGATATTTTATATTGTTTAGCTTTGAACAGAAGAAACTCGTCGTTATACAAGGCGGCCATCTTGCCAAGGCTTTTCGATTTCTTCTCCAAGTAAAGTGGAACTTTATGTTTTTTGAAAGTGCATACAAACAAGGACAAATTTGACTAGACTTAGTTTTAAAACACATTTAAAAAGATATAGTCTTTTGAACTTAAATCCGATAAGAAAAATAATAAAAGTATAGACAGCTACGCTTAACCGAAAGTTCGAAAACGCCATTGTTGACTGAAGAGCTTGTTCATGTATTAGGTCTTTATAGTTGATTCATTTAGCTTATTTGAGATTTCGGAAGCAAAAAAGTTGAACTAAGCTGACTAATTTCGCCGGGAACATGCAACCTTAATACTACAATTTCAACATTTTTTCGTTTTCCGAACGATGACGTGGCATCCAGCCATTTTTTTTTTTTTTTTTTGCCAGACAGGAAACCATTGTTGCGTCTAGTTCCTTTACACTTCTTGTCGAATTTAACATGATTAACCAAACTCTTAAGAAAACACAAAAAAATTTTGAAAAAGGCGTTTTCTCTAGGAATAAACCATTTTACTCGATGAGGTTCAGTCTGTTAAAAATGTGTGGACTTACCATTCCTGAATTGAAGTTGTTTTTCGATTTCAAAGCCCACGAAAACAAATCTTTGCCAATCCATACCATTTAAAATTGTCGTTTTTTCCATTACATTAAGTTCAAAACTATTTAGTTCTCCTAATCAAGAAATCACGATGATAACTTTTAACAAAATTGTCAGAACTTCTGACTTTATTTATTGCTGCGTTTAGGTACTTTCCCCTGGTCCGTCATGCTTTGAGAGGGATATACTCAATCAGGAAGCATGCATTTTGTGTGTACGTCTTTCGACGTTAACTTTCACAGCTCCAATTTAGACAATTAAGCTTCGTAAGCATTAACTTGGGATTGAACAATCTACTTACTGTATTTTTTTGGCGTTCTTTGTCTACGTCTTGCAAACAGAAGTATTTGCTTCAGCACGAGCAGACTTAATGTTTCTCTCCAATCATAATTTTACAGGTTTCCTCCCAAATATTGTTTTGAAACAAAACCAAAACAAATATATAGGCTGTGAGGATATCGCTAGTGCTATGTACATTTGAAAAGTATCGTAAAGCTAGAATTTGTACTCTATCTTGTCGAATGCGTCTTTTCCTCGCCCAGACAGTTGCCACTACACGTGGCTGACTAGCGTAGGTGTCATCTGCTGTATGTTTGATATTCAAATGCTATTGGTAGATTTCAAAACGATAAATATTTATAATGAATTAATGTGTTTTACAGCCAAATTTGTTGTATCGCGACCCGCCGTTTAAAAACTTTGTTTTGATTTGGTCTTTTCTGAACAGTCAATCAAATTTAAAGGCGGAGTTCATTTCAGATTAACCAATGAAGCGACGTGTTAGGGCAAGCCTAAGAAATTGTTTTTGAACGGCGGGTCGCGATAAAACGAATTTGGCTGTAAGAATTCATTTGTTTATGAAAGATATTGTATTGTATTGATATTGTATGGGAACATGTTTCTCAAGTAAGACAAACTTATTCAGAACCTTAAGAAACGTACACATGTTAGGTTTAAAAAATGTATCAAGAGACTTTATTTAAAGAAATTAAACATTGAGGTAATCAAAGTTGATGGTCTCCCATGTTCTTTACTCCAGTTAACGTGTGTACTTTGACTTCTACTTGGGCCCTCCCTTGGAAGCTCTAGAAGCCGCAAAAAATGTGGCCAAAGATTGCCCGAAGAGAAGTCAAAGACGTTACCTATCCCTAAAAGATATAGCTCCTCTTTAATTCAGTTTCTGCAGAATTGATGACCACACTGTGTTTGAGTTATTTCCCTCGACAGACTAATAGGAAATTATATTTGGGAGCGCCAAATTCGTGAAAACCCGGTAAAAGAAATAATTTAAAGCTGCAAGATTATGAATCGTACTACACTCTAATTGAATAATAACAACCTAATGATAATCAGTAAGAGAAATGGATGGCAGGTGAAATTGTTCTGAAGCTGCTCTTATCGATGACCTGTGTACACCTGGTTCATACAGCCAGAAACGCTTCGTCGCGCCAAACTTACCTCTTCAAAAGGTATTTACAACGTGAAATTACAAACATTGAATATTGAAACACTTGGATACGCCAAATTAACTTCTCGTAACCGAATTACAACAACATGTCATTCAATAACATTACCAAAATATACAAATTTGGCAGGGGGTGGAAGTAAACACGCCTCTGCCTAAAAAGGTCAGAAGCACCTAATCATGCCACATCCTTCCAGTGCAATTAGAAAAACAACCAATGAAAGACTCGTAGTAAACCACGTTTTCTGCATTGCACTTTTTCTCAATTAAGTACGATTTTGAGTAAATTCCTTCAAAATATTCCAGAAAACAATAACCTTATAACGGATCCCATTACAACCAACCCTTTTCTTACTGAAAGTATTTATTCTTGCTCTAATTGTTAACAATTACTGCAAGTATCAAGTAAATCAATGCTCGCCTTAAATGATCATTCATTAATACAACAAGGTTTTGGTAATATTTTACATATTTACGCCGTGAAGTAAGCTGTCAAACACAAAACAATTCATCAAAACAGGCACAGGGAAAGTCCCTATCCCATCACGCTTCGCGAAAGGTGTGAGTGTCTCAAAATAAATGGGCAAACAAGATCTATAAATAACTGATTTTCGTATTGTTTATTGATGAAATATATCACTTGGATGTTGGGAAAAAACTTAAGAAAATTAGAAGCACCACAAAGATTTGGCTATAACTCGATAGCTTGAATCTGACCAAGGGAATGAAAGGATCAGAGGATTTAATAGACATTATCAGTTTGTAAATTGTAGAATAAGTCAAAAGCATGACCAAATAACTCATAGTTTCTTATAAAAGACACTGATCATTCTATTTCATATTCAATTGGATGCTGATGTTAAATTGATGTGTAGGTATGGTTAATGGTCGCTTTGGAATTTATCCCGTAGGTAGCGATTTGTCCAGTAGATTTTAGCCTGACGATTACCACGGTCGCTGAAGACTTAACGAATTAAGAAAATGTTTGTTCTTTTACTTTTGGTGGGTTAAGATAGGAACATTCTTGACCGTCGTAGCAGGAATCACCAAGAGATTCACAAGTGTTTATTCATTTGGTGAGATGGCGTTAAGGCCTAGAACATTCTCGAACTTCTAACAACGATTCCATTGAGTAGCTCCATGATTGCCAGGTGCCAATCACTGTCTAGGAGGTAACAGTGGTAGCCGAAGGCAAAAAGTGAAAATGAAAGCAGAACTATTGGACTTTCAACCTTAAAACATTTGCCTGGAGCCAAGGGTTTCCCGCCGAACCTGGGATAGATTATTCAGTAAGTTAAACAATTAAATTTTAAAAACAGCTAAATATCCAGATGTGTTGATTAGGAACATTCTGGAATTCCTGAGAAGGAAGTCATTCAGTAACTCCGTGATTGCCATGAGCAAATACTTTATGAGAGGTAATAATAACCATGCAAGGCGGGAAGTGAAAATGAAATTGGAACTATTCCATTTTCGACCTTATAAAAATATCAAAACGTGATCTGTCCAATTAATATTGGTTATAGCCAAGGGTTACCTGCAAACTGGGGTAGCATATAAATGAGTTCTGTATGTTGAAAAAGGTCTGAAACATTCTCCAGGTTCTAAATGATGATTACATACATGAAGGTAGAAACAAGAGACAAAGGACTCAAGGTGGCAAGTAGAAATTACTGCAGAACCTTTGAAAACAAATATCTACTGTTGTGATATATTTTCAACCAATGTTTTCCTGCAAATTAGGTGCACATTAGATGCTGTGAAGAAAAAGAATACCAACTACCAAAATGGAATAAGGAAGCTGATTATAAATCTTCTTTCAAATATTTTCATGTCCTGAATTGACCTATAGAATACTTCACAATCTACCTTTGTGTTACAAATTAATTTATAGGTAATTTTAACCAAATATTCTAATTTAAAATCACAGGAAGAAAAGCGCACAAAACATGTCATTGCCCACGTGCAAAACAAAATTTCAAAGCGAACATGTTTTCCCAAACCAACAATATTGGGTGTCGCAAGGCTTGTCTAGCTCTAGTTGAAAATGATTTATTTTGTATTTATCTAAATTTATGGCATTGTTTCCAAATCACAACCCAATTACTTTTAAGTACAATTTCAGTCATTTTAACTTACCAACTGCAGAGAAGCGAAAGATCGATGGTTACTTTTATGGTGACGTGTACACTGGACAGCGTTCCTGCTTCATGCATATATTATTGATGGCCAAGTTGTTTCTTTAGCTATTACAACCATTTCTCTTTTTTGACCGTCAAACAATTTAAGTGGCGGAGTTTTTTTAAATTTAACCAATGGCAGAACGAGTTTGAGCAAGCTCGACCCTGTGAAATTGATTGACAATAAAATTGGCTGAATTTAGTTTGATATCCAAGCTAAAATGATAGCAAACTCACAATTCCAAGATCTCAAGAAATATAGCTCTTGCACCTTTAACAAATGGTTCTTTAGTCTTGATTTTAAACTGGCGCGTTTGCAATTATACAGTGACGGTAAGGTGTGAGGTATCTTTTACTGCAATATCCAAATGACCACACCATGCCAAATCATTCTGAATAACACGGTCCATTGTTTAACAGATACTGTCATGAAGTAAACAACAGATGCACGTGTTGAACACGTGATCAAACTCTGCCGCCACACCACACATTTTTCCGGTTTTGCTAGTTCCAAGGTGATTGGCTTTGGTTATTATGGAACATGATTTCAAGGCGGACCCTAATTAAGAGTCTTGCGTGTGCTCGTCCAAAAGGGACAAAAACGGTAATAAGACTCATACACAAATGTCAAGATACACAAATACATATCAAGATATACGTATACACGTACATCAAGATCCATTTGATGTATATGATTTATACTCTACAAATGCAAAAATGTACATCAAGATTTTAAGAATAAATCACGTTTTTAAACAAACAAATCAAGATTAATAAAAAAAATTTGGTTCCTTGATAAAACTCGAGTGGCATTATACGGATTACTCGTCATGAATTATTAATTTGAACACGGTGTGATGTTTTTCGTCCAATCAGTGTGCAGCATGTTTCTACGCACTATGTTTATGCATGTCATGATTTACTGAGAATATTTTGAAGTAATTTAAATGTCCTTGATTTCAAATTAACCGGCAAAATATTTGACATTTCCCAAACTTGATAGTACCACAATATTGTGAGATAACAATTTTGATAAAAATGTCTCGAAAGGTTTATATTCAAAAACTGGAAATCATTGAATTTGATTATAGTTGCTAAAGGTGGTCCAAAGAGAAGGCTAAGTGAAGCAATCCAAAGTGATTGGCTAAAAATATCGTCAGCTCATAAAATGGTCCTTCTCAAAGAATGTCTGCGAATCGTAGTGACGTCCCAAGAAAATGCGGTCAGATGAAACATCAAACTATCAATGAAAAATGTTTTAAACGTTTTAAAAACATTTTAGCCAATGCTAGCCGGAACGGAAAAAGACTTTGACATCAAGCGTGCAATTCCTTTTACATTTGAATGTCCAGATGTGATTGTTAAAGGTTGTGGTATATAATCCCTAATACAAAAATAAATTTGACCGAGACATCTAGTACCAGCATCGGAAAACGATTGAACATCTAAAGCGTCTAATGATTTTTAGTAGGCGTACTAGATGATTCACTTTAATAAATCAAAATCCCAATATTGTTTTAACTTACCAAATGAAGAGCACTCAAAGATATATTGCAATCCTTTGGTGTGCACAACTGAACAACGTTGCTGTTTCGTTGGTTATATTTTATGACCGGGTTCAGTGACACGTATACTCGGTATCTCCGCATAAATTGTAAGTAACACAAAATGCTAACGTGCATTACAATTCATTTGCCAATTTAACACACTAGCATTACTACATCATGCCCTAACAGGTCTATTGATACTTTCAGTAGGCACAAAAGATGCACGTGTCCAGCACATGAGGAAGCTCTGCCGTCAAAGCACAAGCGCCCCAAAACTGGTTTTACCACTCCAAGTTCTAGATTAATGACAAAAAACGTTACATGAACAATTTAGATACAATATAACATTTACAGTTAAAAATTTAACAATGTTTGATAAATAAGGTAGGAGTCAGGTTGGTGTGTATGGCTGTTGACAAAATGTAAACTGATCGAGTCAACAACCATCCACTATTACAGTTAGATCAAAATATAATTTGTGTTAGATAGTTGTTTTTTATTGATTATTACTAGTTTGTAGATATTTTTTTACTTTTGTGAGTAAATCAGGTGAGGTTTCAGTTGTTTTTGGAAAGTTTGCAAAGAGTTGGCTTTTTATAATTAATGTTGGAAATTCCCCCCATAGTTTGGAACTGAACATAGGTAATATTCCACTATATTTATTATGTTTAGAGGTAGAAAATTCCCTTGATTTAATTGTATTGACAAGTGGCTGAGCAACTTGCCCTTTAGATGCATATCTAGTGTTGTAAGAATACTGCTCGGTCACTAGCTTGAGTATATTGGTATTGGTATTTCGACTTTATTATTAATAATTTGATATGTAAGTAATGTTGATCTTAGCTTGTTGTCAAAGGATTAAAAAATCTAGAAAATTAAAAAATGGTGGAGCAATTCTGTTTAGCCACAAAAGAACATGCATCGGATACATTTATTTTGCATTGTTCTGATGTTTTCTAAATTTGTCTTGTATATATGTACAACGCCAAGAGAGTATGTCATAAGAAAAATAAGGATATACAAAAGAATAGTAAATACTTTTAAAGGTTATAAATAAATAAAAGTTACTTTTATCATTTGTCTCACGATGTTAGTCTTGTAAAATTTCCCCCATAGTTTGGTGCATAGCTAATATTCCACTTTTCACTTCTAAAGGTTTTTGTAGAAAAAGAATGGGGGTAAGATTTTTATCATACATATGTTTAAAGATATATATTTCGCTTTGCACAAGTTTTATTTGGTGTTCCTAGTTGAAGTGGTGGTCTATAAAAAACCAAATTATTCGCTACGAAATTAACTATAACAAACAAACTGCCAAACATTTCGATTGACATTGCATTGAATCAAAAAGATATCCCTTGGCGACGCAGGTTCAAATTCGTAAACACAGTCCTAAATATACAATGATATTTCTGCCAATCTAGTAACCTTAAAAACCCCAACATCCACAGTAAAATGAATGAAAAAAGCATGATTTTTTTCTTGCTGCTGACCAAATATGTTAACGGTAAATGTTAAAATTCCATAATCAGGAATACCCGCCCCCCCCCAAAAAAAAACAAAAAAAAAACAAAGCGAAACCCCAAAGTGTTCTGAACTTCTAATCAAATTCCCCGATATTGATGAATCATTAATTGGGCCATGGTCTGATGCTTCTCGTCCAATCAGTGTACAGCACGTTTCTAAACACTAAGTTTCGTGATGCAATATCGATGGGTTCTGTCAGGACTTGTCCAAGTCTTATATACATCGCAATTAGTCGATATGAAATCACCATCGTTCTGCCTCACCTGCTACAGAAGACATGTTTGGGTCACTGTGTTACATAACAAATGTCCCAATCACTATATTATGTACTCTTATAAGTAAATTAATGTATGAATACATGGCCCTGTGAGGATAATGTAAAAACCATGTAAAATAATTTTAATACTATCAATATTAGCACCACTCATATTCATTGTTCCGCATCACCAGCTACAGAAGGTATGTGTGGGCCGGTACTTAACTGTGTTAAACATAACAAATGTCCCATGCAACGCTATTATATTTTGTACTTATATAAGTCAATTTATAGTATGAATAGATGGCTCTGTGAGGATAATGTAAAAACCATGTAAAATAATTTTCGCACCATTAATATTAGCATACAACTCATATTGATTGTTCTGCCTCACCAGCTACAGAAGGTATGTGTGTGGGCCTGTACGTCACTGTTGTAAACATAACAAATGTCTCAAACTGACCATATTATGTACATATATAAGTCAATTTATTGTATTAATAAAAGGCCCTGTGAGATCCCGTGTGAAAGCCATGTAAATTGATATTTATATCATTAATATTTATCCCATAAATATTCATTGTTCTACCTCACCAGCTACAGAAGATATGTGTGGGCCGGTCAATATGATATGTGTTAAACATAGCTTGCACGCACTAAAAGTGCGCAGCATAAATATCACTAAATAGTGCTATTTTATGCTAATTCTATTGTTTTCTTTTTTTAATTAGTGCTATTTGCCACTAAATAGCGACAAATGTCTCATATAGTGTATGGATGGAAGGCCCTGTGAGAATCACTGAAAACCATTTAATTCATAATCAGAAAACCTTGTCAAATCATATAAATTCCATGTCATAAAGTGACACAAATGAGGACCACTGAAATCCTGTGAACAGATTAGCAGAGGGAAAAAATAGATTCCACACTGTCAAATTGTCGTCAAAATGGAGCCGATATACGTTGACGTACCGTTGCACACTATTTCCTCCAGCATCAACATGATCACAATTTATTATTTGGTGCAATAAGTTATAATATACACAGATGTAATTAATGATATTATCAGATAATATCGCAATATCAACGGGTTCTGACAGGGAGAGAGGGCACATCTAGCGACTATCTATTAGATGTGAGTAATGATATTATCAGATAATATCGCATTATCAATCTCCTCAAAATGTGAGCGCATCCGTAGCGGCAAACATCATGTTAAGCGTCAGCAATAGTGCTGCAATCTGTAAAACACTTAGAGATGTAGCAGAATAAATATTCTAACAAATGATCCACTACAAGCGTACATGGGAGCGTACATGCTCTCTTTGAGCGACTTTAACATTAGACTATGCTGACATTCCCGTGTGCCAGGCTGTGTGACTTTCAACTTGTGCAAAATCAATATAACAGATCATACTTTACTATTATTATTTTACAATGATTTCATGAATCTCTTGTTTTCAAAAACTTCAATTTCCACGAGTTGCGTTGAAATTGGCAGCATATAGTAAAATCAACTGTTTTGTGATCTGCTCAATCTAATAGAGGGGAATTTTACACTTATTGAGTGAAGCAAACAGTAAATAAATAAAACGAGTTTTCTAGTTTGTATAAGTTTTACCAGACCAGACACAATTTATCCAATTATCTTTTAATCAAATTTTAGCATTATTATTGAACAAAATTCAACAGCTATTGATTATTTAGTTAATATATTGCAGATACGATTCACAAGGCAGCGTCGCTTGTGTCACGTTTTCCAGTGGTTTTCATGAGTGGTGTCGTTTTTATGGAGTGAGCCAGTCCGCTTTATTGAGCTGATTTCTAATGTGTTCAAGTTCTTAGAGAGTGAAAAAAAAAAAAGAAACCAACCTGCTAAACAGGGCTGGTTCACTCCATATAAACAACACCTAAAGGCCGCCGCACACGGTGAGCGGATAAAATTCGTCTTTTCTCACCGCTCGCGAGGCGCTGCAACACTTTTCTAGCGTGTTTGAAATCGTCAAGACGTCTAGCGAGCGGTGAAAAATGACGAATTTTATCCGCACACGGTGAGTTTTTTGTCTCGCGAGCCAGTGAGGAAATGGCTCGCGAGGCAAATTGCTCACCGTGTGCGGCGGGCTTAAGCCATATTGCTGTGACGTCACTATTATAAAAAACTATTAAAAGTTATCTATTTTACGAAAAAAACTCAATATGCGCAATAAATCTTACATAAAATCTATTTTTTGGACTGTTATATATATACACTCGTTTGCAAGAACGTTGTAGTATACATTTATACAAATACCTAATTTATTCACTATATTTAATGATATGCAAAACAGAAAACTCGCTTTATTTATTATTTGATTCATTCGACTAAAGTCAGAAAAGTATTTTTCCTGTTTATTTCGTACAGATTATAAAACAGTTGGTTTCGTGTGTAAAAACGGCTTTTTTTGCCTTTTGCATCTCATTAGGTATTTGTATAAATGTATAAATGTATACTGCTTCGTGCTTGCAGACGAGTGTGTATATATATATATATATATATATATATATAGAATAAAGTAAATCAAGGCCACACAACTTGCAACTATAGAAGCGCTGTTTATTTGGACGTTTCGGCTATTCAGCCTTCTTCAGCAAACTGAATGTTTTGCACGCGCCACTTGTAAAAAGACAAAAACTAAACTAACGAAACCAAGCAACCAAAAAACAAACCCTAACGGAAACCTACACAGCGCGCGCTAAAATAAGCACGTGTGCCCTAATAAAATAAATACGTACGTCAACAAAAAAACGCACGCGGGCCAAAAAAATCTAACAGACAAGCACTTTCGAAAAAGTGCTGACAAAAAAGAAAAACAAAACTTTCAATTAGCCAAACTAGAAATTACACTAAACAAAAGCTAAGCCAGATCAACTTCACAAGAATACAGATAAAGATTGTACTATTAACTTAATTATAACTAATTCTCTTACTAGAATTTGACTCCAAGCGCTTATTTAAACCATAAGGTTGAAAAGTAAATAACTGAGTACACCAGTAAGCTTCCCTAACTAGCAGATCATGCTCTATGTTATCCAAATTATTTAATGATTCTATAACTGTAAAACTAAAATCACTTAACTTATGTGGTGTACTATTAAAATATATTGCTTATTTTTGTTGTTTCTGATGTTATTGTTGTTGCTGCTCTACTGACACGAGCGTGGTACGCCCTGTGTCAACGTTGACGTAAATCAAATCCCAAATGTATAATCGAAATAACTTTCCGCATCTGCATTATTTGGTCAAAAAATGCACTAAGCCAAACGTAAACCTGACGGTTTAAATCCTTACTTTTGCGTGTGTCTAGATTTTACGCAAAACAAAGTTGTGATTTCCCTAAAATTAATACAAGCATTAACGCGTGAATCAAAACAATAGATCGAGAGACTACAAGAACGCTTTAATGAACGAGTTGATTTTATGCTCGACTTTTTCGAGGAAATCAACACATTGTCTTGACCTTATCCAAACAAGCAACATTCATTCATTTGCGCGTTTTAACCAACTTAACAGAAAGGAAAAATAACGTTAGTACATTACGTTAGCAACTTACGCAAAGAGAAACACACGACGTTTTGGAGCAATATGCTATAATAACATTAGCTTAATGTTACGCAAGATAAATTGGATCAATTTACGTTACGACGCGGAAGCGTTTTGCGACACTTAAGTCCTGGTAAGTCACATTGGCAGATCAAGTGGTACGGTTTAGTGAAATACTTGAATGCGAACCAACATGGAATCATTCTTAATGTACTGACCTACCACTAACTGATCCAACTGACAAAATTCTACGTATCCGTAACCCTTGTGGTTACGGTGTGCCGTGGGTTTCTGGGACGCAAGTAGGTTTGGCTTTGCTACTAGCGTTTCGCTGATTGGCCGACGGTAATCTGCATTGTCACTCTGGTCCAAGATGGCCATTGTTATGCGACCAGTAAACGGCCATTCGAGGATGTCATCCCATTCACCTACGAAATAGAAAAACACAGTAAAATATTTCGGTTGCGCTTTTCCACGGGCGAAGAGAGTACCGTGGTATAATGTTGTAACGATAACGCTAAACCCTAGCCTACGTTGCATAAGAACGTCTGCAAAGTAGAGTTGTTAAACCAAACACTGAACTCTCTCCGCCCGTGGAAGTGTCTTACACAGGAATCCCTTTAATCCGGCTTCCAAAGAAAACGTCCAAAACAACTTCCACAGTCATTATATTTATGGACGTTTCTTACGTAGCGGTAATCACGGGGTATACCCGACGCATTAATAATGATAATTATTATCATTTGTATCACTGTATCACAATCATCATCATCATCAATCCCAAACCAATCTCAAGGTTCAATACGTGTAAATATGGAAAGAATTCAATAAGATACACAAGGCCATTTCTGTGGTCCAAAATTGATATTGAAGTTAAGGTCATTCCATAAGAATAAAACCTCCCGATGAAATTTTTTTATACTCGTTCTAAAAAAACAACTTTGAGAAACGCTTTCAGAAAATAATGTAAAGAGGAGGTCACTTATCGCAGTCTAAACGTGCCTCACACGTCAGACCTGCTGTCATTAGGTAGACGTACCGCGGTCTAAACGTGCCTCTTTCACACTTCACACCTTTTGCTGTCATTTCTACGTATTCAGTTGTGGATCGAGGGGAGGAGCGCAAGGGGGTTGCACCTCACCCTGGTAGGATTTCAAGTCCATGTCGTATTAAATATTTTTCCAAAATAACCTCAGTAATTCATTTTTCCTGGAAATAATACGCCCCCTCCTGGAAATAATACACCCTTTCCTGGAAATAATACACCCCCTCCTGGAAATGATACACCCCTTCCTAGAAATAATACACCCCTTCCTAGAAATAATACACCCCTTCCTAGAAATAATACACCCCCTCCTGGAAATAATACACCCCTTCCTAGAAATAATACACCCCCTCCTGGAAATAATACACCCCTTCCTAGAAATAATACACCCCTTCCTAGAAATAATACACCCCTTCCTAGAAATAATACACCCCTTCCTGGAAATAATACACTCCTTCCTAGAAATAATACACCCCTTCCTGGAAATAATTCTGACTCTGCCCCTGGTATTGCTACTGATCACTGATTTTCAACGACATGATAACTTTTTCACTGAACACAGTTAATCGGTAATCAGGTGGGCTTATTGCAGTCTACACTTGTCTCTTTCTCACTCCAGACCTTCTGCAGCCATTTCTACGTATTTTTACTCACCTCTCATCATGTGAACAAAGAGTGACAGGTGTCTATCAATGCCACTATCAACACCATTCAAATTCATCCTTAGGCACATTTTATACCCGTACAGACTGGTATAAAACTGCGGGGAGAGAATAACAGGCACCGTCTGATTGATCGCCTGTTTCCTTAACAACTCATAATTCTCGATCTTCCATATGTACGTCCCAGAGCACACGCGGCCGGCTAAGTCTTCGTACTTATCCTCAAGACGCGCGACTCGATCTGTGATCTTCTTGAAATCGGGTAAAAGTAGTTGGGCGCTATTGTCCTCTGCGGAGCACCCACCGTAGCTCGTACTAGGTTGTTGTTTAGCTCTTGCTCCTTGAGAGCATGCAGCAGCTAAGCTTTCTTGTTTGATTTGTAGGGTTTTTACTCCAGCAGCCAGATCGAGAATATGACTTGCGAAGTTCTCTTGAAGGTGTTTATTGATTTCTGGAATGAAGTTCTGAAATGGATATACCGAATGGAATGAATTAGATTTCTCCATAAGTAAACATCGTCTAGTAGAGAAGTTTAAAAAAGCCATTCGCAAAGTGTATGTTAATTTTAGATAGTCTATTGATTTTTTAATGTCAGTTTTTATTAAATAACTTAAAAGTAGATGTGTAAATCGTGAGTAGATGGAAAAGCGAAGAATGCAATGATGCTCGTGAATGAGAAGTTTAAGAAATGAATTAAATCCGCGAATGGAATATATCGAATGAACGAACTGATGAATGGATTAACAAAATAATTTATGAATAAATGGATGAATAAATATGATGAAAAATTGACGGACTAAATGAATGAATGTATGATGAATGAATGAATGAATGAATGAATGAATGAATGAACGAACGAATGAATGAATGAATGAATGAATGAATGAATGAATGAATGAATGAATGAATGAATGAATGAATGAATGAATGAATGAATGAATGAATGAATGAATGAATGAATGAATGAATGAATGAATGAATGAATGAATGAATGAATGAATGAATAAAGCAAGAAGTGATGGGCAAACTGAATAAAATGAATGCATAGTTGAGAAGATGAATACGTCCAAATCATTCGAAAGAGAATGTTGCTTTTACCTCTTCTTTGCAACCAAGAAACTCAAGTGGGCATTTGATTCTTTCTTTAGGGCATAATTTCTCTCTGTGATGTGCAAGCTTGAATAAAAAAAATGTTTGTGCTTTCATGGGAATATTCTATTCTAAAGTGCGCAAGAACAGTACATCTGATGTATCCATTCTTGGTCAGTGTATGAATTTAAATGAAGTGCCGAGAACGGGTGCATCGTAGACTCCTCTATAACTACATCAATGATCATTGATTGTTAGGACACTACAACTCTATAACTAGCTAGGTGACGAATGAATACAATTACAATATGTTATCATTATTTTGATATGACTCACATCAGGATTCAAATTACAGATGTACCACCACTAATTCAACAATTGTTCTCAAAACTGCATATTTACAGATCAGTCAGTCAGTCAGTCAAAACAGAAAAGGAGAAGAAGATAATTCCCATCTGGGGAGCTCAATTTCTTCCACCTTCTTGAAAATTCTCAGTGAGTAGACACACAATGGACACATTATTACACAATTTAATCATCACTTTCTCAGAGAAAGTTCTCTCCCTGAGCATGACATGACATCACAGACAGGGACGGCGTCACCGGGGCAGGGCCGGGGGCACGTCCCCCACCACAAAATATTGGTTAAAAGACATTAATGGATGAGTTTGCACAGTTACAAAAATTTGTTTTGTGATTTTGGGGTGGGGGATTAGGAGGGGAGGGGTGGGGTGTGGGATTATAGTGCCCCCCATGGCAAATATGAAACCTGCTTGCTCAAACTGTACAAGTACTTGTAAAGAGTGATTACATAAGCAAGGTCTTTCACTTACTCCTGATTCTGATGACGGCGCATTGTCGACTGGGCATTTATTTCCTGCATCTCTAAAAAATACATAATAGAATTAAGACGCTGTTACATGATGCAATTTTATAGCATTGCAAAAAAGACCATTAGTTAGTAACTCACAATGATTGTCCATGGTGGTAACCAGGGGGAGTGCAGGGTGCACATGAACACCTACATGTACCCTCCCTGAACATGCACCCCCACCCAGATGCACAATTCCAGAACAATTATTGAACTCGAGCTTTTCTGATCTATTTTTAAACGCAAAAAATTAAACCTCTATTATCAAGACAGCCCTTGAGATTGAGAACTTTTTTCACTGTATCAGTATCTTCATTTAGAAGTTATCAGTCTGCTTGTCAAACACAATCAGCAAGCATTTCATTTGTGAAGAAAAACAAAGTTGTTGTCAACAGATAAATAGCACAAGATAAAAGCGATAAAGTATTGACAAGCTCTTTATTCTAACCTTTTTAAAGTTTTTTTTAAAAGGTTTTTTAAAGGTTTTTTTGGTGGTTATTGTTGTTAAAAAAAATAACCACCCAAAAACCTTTCTGTTAATACATGCTAGCCGAAAAGAAACATTTTGTTTCTTGGTATTTTTGAAAACATCTTGTCAAAAAGAAAAAATAAACAGATAGATTTTTAAAAAAATAAAGAAAAAGAAAAAGAATAATCTAGCTTGAGCGGGAATCTAACCCACTACCATTATTATTATGTCTCATAAAATAGTTTCGTTTTCTCCTTGAGTTGACAAACGTGATCTGGTGTCAACATACACATTATCTTTATTATTCCCGTATTAAAATATAAGTTGTGTCACAGTAATATTTTGGCAAAAAATGTAAATACAAAAAACAATTGGATTGCTTCGCTGTTTTGGTGTTTCATTTCGCTGTTTCGGTGTTTCGTTGTTTAGCACTACCCCAATTCAATGACAAATCAAAGAACTACAAGAAAATTAAAAACAACAACAAAAACACATAAAGATCTCAACGATGAAAGAAGGATAAATATCTTACAAAAATAAGTAAATAGATTGCAGAACATGCAATTATCTAAGTCTGATATTTTGAAGTAGGAAAATAATGGTAAATTTACGCAGATATATCACACATATTACCAACTCGTAAAAACACGGTACAACATCAAAGCTTCTGGAAGCTTCTGCCACAATAAGCTGCTCATTTACATGGTTTAACTTAACATATGAACAAAGAAAACTACTATTAAAATTTGGGTGATTTATTACAATTTTACATGGCATTTACCATGTAGCTTTTTGTTGTAATCAAAAATTTCAAGTCGTGAGCTCTGAGATTTTCATGGTAAATACCATGAAACTTTGTTATGGTAAAATCTCAGCCACAGAATGGGCTCAAAAATTTACATGGTATTTACCATGCAATTTTTTGTTATCATAGTAAAATAAGCTCATGGCAAAATAGAAAAGCTCACGGCAAAATAACAAAGCTCACGGCAAAATAGAAAAGCTCACGGCAAAATAAAAAACCTCACGGCAAAATAAAATTGGTCGAAAGAGAACTGGGTATGACTTTAGAGAACGCAAAGTACTGTGGGCAACATGGCGGATGAACCTGGTTATTGCTCTAGTTGTGGAGTCAAAATTAAGCGAAGTGACGATTGTTACTGTAGTTAATGTGGAAAAGGTTGTTTTTTTGAAGCTTATCATAATATCCATTCTCTCCGTTAACTATGATGTAGTGACAGAATTTCGTAATATATCGTGTTTTCTCACCATAGTCACCATCATATTATCTGTATTATCATTTGATTCTTATTTACAGTTAAATTCCACCGAGATCGATCTTGTTAATTCTAGTTAAGAGGTGTTTTTATAGTTTAGTTTGATTGATTTGAACCAACTGTCAATCAAAAAAGGTCAACATTATGCCATCCTTTCAAAACATGCAAATATTTCAACTCAAGTTTTAAAAAAATACCGGAAGAAATAAAAATACCGGACAATAAGGATTTTTTTTAGGAAGAGGATAGAATCCCAAAATAAACTGGTATAAAAATGGTATTATTTAATGTTATAGTTCCGGAACAACTTATGGCAAAATATGGAGTTGGAAATGACTGCATAGAAGAGTGTCCCAAATGTGGCAATGAAGAGAGAATATTTTCAGAGGGTGTCCATTTGGATTTATCAGGAGGGATGATGGTGATCCTCTAATGTAGGCAATCCTAGGTCCGCCTATGTAGTAATCGCTTTTGGGTGTATATAGTGACAAAAGTAATAACTGAAGAACTAATAGTCTGTCTTCAGTACACTATATTCGCTATATGGATGCTAACGGAAGTGTACCTTTTTTGACTTTTATTTTATTTTTCATTTTTGAGGCTAGGGTTTATGGTTAATGTTTTAGTCTTGTAGACTACACTTTCTGTTGCACAAAAATAATATAATAATAATATGATAATCTAAAGTTCCACATTAAAAGTAGTTTATGAAAGATCAAAAAAAAAAAAGATATAAAATAAATTATAAACATTAAAATACATATGAGGATAGGCCTCTACAAGAAATTTCATAAGAATCCTTACATTTAAAGCTTAGCAAAACCTTGTCCTTTTTCATTTTTAACTAGTGGGTCCAAGACCACACATCGTCAATTGCATAGAATAGATAAGTCGCAAAGAACCACTGATCAAGGAAAAATGATACAGGTGAAATAAAGAAGTTCAAAAGTAGTAAAATATACCTTCTTTTAGATTTGAGCCTAAGTTTAAAGTTGACATCTATGATCACTGAAACAACACGCGATTTTCATTGTGGTGTCATTTTACTATCAAGACCAGCATTCTTTGCAAATTTTCTTTCATATTCAAATTTTTAATCCCTGTGGAGATTAGTAAAACAATTTGCACTAATTGCGATACAAAAGAAAGTCAGCAAAGCATTCTGGTAGTGGTAGTATATGACGCCATAATGTAACCACGGTTACAAAGATCATTCATGCATGCTTCCGACAGATGTGACGACGTATCCCATGATTCACTGTTTTAATCGGTGAAAGGTCCGCAGAAGATATGGTTCAATAACGAACACGAAAAAACCTGATCGCTTGACGTTATACATCAGTGTATCGAAACAAGTGACGAAAACTTTCATGTTATTGACAGAATCATGCTGCTGAAGAGGATCGGTACTGATTTAGATCTGTTCGATTCAGGTAAACTCGGAGTTGAATATTTTTGTTTAAAAAATATCAAAATGAAGCTTTCAAAACATAAAATTAACTTGAATCAGAAATGATAGTTTTATATCGGAATGTTAATGCAAATTGACTCAGTCAATAATGGTATTTTCATTAATGGACAAATTATTGGGTAAGTATGATTTTTTATTTTCAATATATATTTCTAAAGTTTTCAAACCGTTGTGTGTTAATATTAAGATTTTTTAAAGTGTTTACTAAATTTCTCTCAGTTGTCAAATTTGCATTGGGCTATTGAAAAGATACCAATCCTTAAGTATTTATTTAGTGTGAGCTGAGAAATCATCACGGGTATTGATTTGCTTTGAACTTCGGTGAATTCTGACTTAAGGGTCCTGACTACTTTAGAACAACAACGACGCTTGAAACCTGTGCCCGCGAGCAATTTACCGCTGAGAACGCCGCGCGCGCGCCAAATCCCGCCAAAAGACAACATAGAATAACACAAGGAGCCTTCGAAAATTATACTTCAACCAGCCAAAACCCTCATTTTTTGCACGGGACTCTATATTTTTCTTGATTTTTTCTGAAAGATTTTGTAAAAATCTTTCTTTTGACAAGATTTGAAAAAATCCTGATGACTTTTCAACATTACACGCGATGGTAAGTAGTTTAGTGTTTCACTTTTCAAAGCGATTTTAAGTCAAAGACGAAAACAAAACTTTAAATTTTGACAAAATTTTAAAACATATATAATTTATTTTCCCATATTTGTGTAAAATACCGTCTGGTTGAGATTGCCTTTAAAAACTACGTCAACAGCTTTATTAGTTTTTGAGTAATAATTTTTTTTGTGAAAAATGCATTTTTCGTCATTTGTTCTTCAAAAATGTCAAAACATGGTTCCGTTCAAAAATTTTTATCTCGAAAACGGGCTCGGGACCATATAGATTTTTATCCATTTTTCGATTAATTGATAAATTCTCTATAAAATATATTTCTAAGAAAAAATCGTGATGACTTTTTGCTTAAGTAATCAGGACCCTTAAGCTGATGTTACACGGGCCAACTTGCAACGCCAATTTTTTCCGCAACATTAAATCAATTTTCTAAATATTCCCTGTTTTACGCTGCGAGTTCTTGGAACCAAATCCTAAGCTCACAATATGTTGTCTATGCAATTTTTGTACGAAAATAAGCTCCGCCTTATAAAGATGATTGACGTTAAAAAAAAAACAAGTACGCATCACGCTGCTTTCCCAGCATGAGAGATGATGCAAGAACAAAAGCTGTTATTCTCGATCACCTTAAAAGGAATTTCTGATCATCAAACGAATACAATAGTTAAAAACTATTACACATTTTAATATGGAATGATTTCAATTTCGGGAGACGTTTTTGTTGATCAAAAGCACTGAAATTGACGATTAGGAATTTTAATATCTTTAACTTGATGTCAAAACAAAATGCAAGACAAACTTGTCTAAAACGTTTGCCGGAGCTTGCAAGAATGTCCTTCATATGTATTGATTGTATAAAGCCGGGCTGTCAAAATACGATGAAAAAAAGGGGGAATTAAAGCAATTTTGACATTTTTTCACTGAATTTTTTGAAACAAATATACAGATTTAAAATTATTTGCATGAATGATTTTGTTAATTTCCTTTGAACTAAATTAAATTTTGTGTTAGAGTTATTACTTTTTGTGCATATAAATAACAGGTTTACTATATTTTCAACAAAGATATAGTATTTATTGATTTACATCATATGTTAACATAGTTTTTTAATGAAATCAATTTTGAAAATTAAATGAGGGCATTTTTAAACAGCCCTGTCTCATGATTAAAAAATTCATAAACTTTGAGGAACTATTTGGTAGCCTTGTAAATTGTTCTAGAAATGTCTAGTCATTCATGGTTCGTTTTAACAACACATTCTTAATTCCTCAACTTTGTGACTCGGCGGATATTTTTTGTGTATTATTTAGATTATTTCTCAAAAAATTGTCAGTTAAGAAGTAAGATTAAGGGATTATTTTTAATATCTGAGATAGATTATACTGGTCTCAAAGCTAGCTTAAAAATAATAGAAGTAATTTTTTAAGCATTCAAAATACGCAACATTTAATAATAGACCTAAAACTTCAGTCATCTAATTTATAGCTCAGAAGGCACCATAAAAGGAAGCTTTATTTTAAAAATGTAGAATTATAATAGCTGTTTTCGTATACGAGTACTGTTTACGTTTTAGAACACTGAACTTTATTACAGTGTTAATAAGTTTGAAATATTGATTTCTTTGAGTCTGGGAAGTTATCTTTGTTACCTTTATAGGTTACAATATTCTGTGCCAATACAAAGAGGAAAAATTCATCTAAAGTGACCATTTATCATCCAGTAGGACCATAAAAGTATTATTAATCGAGATGCCACGATAAAACCTGGATGTATCATCATAATTTTGGCATTGATATCGTCTTATTTGAGAACAAAGCCTTAGTCGAAGCCCTTATCACCTTCAACATCTCTTCGTTTTATGTCAGTACAAACGCCGTAGGTATTTTCTGGCTTCAAATATTCAATATTTATTGGTTACATCCTTGTCTTCCTTATTCTTTCTTATGATAACTCGATAATTTAATTGCCGTTTCATGGCGTTTTTTAAGTCGACGTTTCATCTTATTAGCTGAAAACTTTGGCCGTGATTTTTTATTTTTCTTGCATGATCCAATCATCTAATCTCGTCTGGTATTTTCAACACATATTCCATTGGTTTCGGTTTTCTTTTACCAACCTTACCTTTTCTTTCCCTTTAATTTACTTTTGCCTCCTTAACCATTTTCTCGTTTTCGTATTTTGTTATAAATAGGACATTAAATTTGTCGTCGGTTATTTTCAATTGAACTTCCTGAAGGAGGTTTACTGTGGTATCTCGCATTGTACCTTCCCATTATTTTGGCTTTTTTGCGCTTGATAAACTACGTTTATCCTCTATAAAGTATGTTCGTAAAAAAAACTTTAACTTTACAATAAGTTAACAATAACTTTCTTGTCTTTAATTTTAGAAGAACATAAGAAGAGCCTGTCTTCTTCACCAGGCAACTGAGATATGGCATTCTGTTGATGTCTAACTAAGATTACGTTTGGTATCATAATTTAAGACTTAAATTTATCTTATTTATCTTATCTTGCTTTATTATTAATCTAAACCAATACTTGTGGGAAACTAATCAACCAGACATTACGGGAACTCAAATTGGGCAATTTTAAGATTCTAACGGACTATATTTTGGAAGAAAGATGTAAACTAATGCACTCGCTCGCAGTGAAAATATTTTAGAGCAAACTGTGAATGTGACAATGCCTTATTCAGGAACGAAATCGCATTTTTCTACATGAAAAAAAACTGACTTTATCAGATAATTCTTGATGATTAATCAATTTTTTTTATTTGATGGATTTTATAGTATCGTATGTTCATACGCTAAGCTTTGAAATTATGTCTTAGATGGGCAAGGTCATCATCCTGCATGACACAGTCTTCGTCGCCAAGTAAAACCTTTTTGAAAAGTGCGGAAAAAGCGGACAAGTTTGATTGTCTTTTGTATAAAACAACAGTCTAGATTGTTAGCTAGCTGTATGAATTTAGAACCTAGATTTGGATCAGATAAATGATAGATTAAACCTCCATAACACCAACTATGGTATTTTTGATTCGTCATCATATCTTCACCTTCAAGGGAGTGTATTCCAATATCACGATATTTGTGAATTCATACAGCTATTTCACCATTATTTCAGCGATTTTTGTACAGCCATAAACACACACACAAAGGTTTGTTCTTCTGAACTACTTTATTAACACTTTTTTAAGAAGCTAACAAGAAATGTCTAAGTGAAATGTCTGTTTTCTTTCAAGCGACTTTAAAAATGCATGAACAAGCCACCCAATCTTCTTGGAACCCAAAAAGTAGCTAGAACATAGTCTTGCTGTAGTATTGCTGTTGGTCAAAACAACGTTATAACAGGGAATTCATAGCAGAGTTGTACTTACGTTTGGCGTTTTTTTCTTTCCGCTCCGACACATATGTATTCGTTGCAGCAAGGGCAGGTTCTTTTTTCTCTTTTTCTTGACATAATTTCAACGATGTCGCTTCAAAACCTCCTTTGAAATGAAAGAAAAACAATGATGTTCATATAACGTAAGCGTTGTTGGAATATTGATGGTTGCTTTAGGAATCAGAGCATGCACAAAAAGTGGCTCAACAGATTGGTTTATGAATAAATTAAAGGCCACATAGTAAGTGCGCATGTGATCAAAGTGTTGGTAAATTCCCCTATACCATAATGCAGGCAAGTTGAACAATTGGATTCAGCAAAATCAAACGTTAGACAACTGAATGAATATTTCTGGGAACGATTTTATGTTATTGTGCTTTTGCTAGCTAGTAGTTGAGAAGTAGTTTTGATATCAAATTAATAGCCTAACATTTCGTAGATTTCTCATTAGCAATGCAAATATTTTGTAAGACCTTTGTTTTCAATTTATGTAAAGCAACAAATAGCCGAATATTCCTGGTGTTGGTATCGTCCTGA
Source organism: Diadumene lineata (assembly GCA_918843875.1). NCBI lineage: Eukaryota > Metazoa > Cnidaria > Anthozoa > Actiniaria > Diadumenidae > Diadumene > Diadumene lineata. The sequence goes on along the minus strand of OU974083.1, from coordinate 10,346,556 downwards.
ACTAACCCGGCCAATCAAGAATGTAGATTAGCTTTTTGACAACTTTATCTTACAAATTCTGCGCTTTTAAAGTCATCATAGCCGCAATACAATACTTGACCTTTCCCAAATACTTTACCATTAGCAATACAATTAATAATTCTTGTATTCAATTTTTATCTATCAAATGTGTTTAGCGAAATAATATTCCTTAATCCAAGGGGGAAGCTCGACGAAGAGCTTTAAAAATATCACTTTTTATTCACAATTTGATCAAAAGGAGTCCGCTGGAGATCCTAAAAGCTAAAAGGCCCGTCGAGCCCCCCTACCCACTTTTCAAGGAAGTCTCCTCGGACTTCTATGAACTCAATTGATATATTAACACTTTGAATGATACAAAAGTATGGCACAAAAGTGAGTCGTCTTGTAACGCTTTCGGCTCTAGTATGGTAGAGCCCTTTTGAGTTTCAACATATAAGATTACCAGTACAGTGAAACTGAACTGCTGTGCTCCTTAAATCAAAAGAGGTTGTTAAAAATCTACATCATAAAGACTTGAAACACACTCCCCCGGAACGCCTTCAAAAATTTTAAGCCTGACAATCATTAACACGCAGCTTGAAGCAAGGGTATATGCCTCAAGAACCGAACAGGTAAACATTTAGTACATGATTTCCAAAAATAGGTGAGCATAACTGGAACCAAACCACATCCCTCAGTACAAACAAAATCAAGCTTATGCTAATAAAACCCAATTTAGTAATTCAAAGTGAGAGCTATTTTCATGAACCTTACTACTGTAAAGTGTAAAATTGCAACGATCTTAATAATTACTGAGCAGTCAAACGTCTGGTGAATATTTCCCTAATCTGCATTTGTATAACAACTATTAATTGGAAGCGCCAAATTTGTGAAAACCTTAAAGGATTATACTTAAGGGAACTATTTGAAAGTTACCAGAACATTAATCGTATATAACTGTACTGTAACTAAAGAACAACGATCTAGTGATGTATTAGTATGTGAGAGCGATGACAGGTGAACTTGCGTTGACATTGTTCGTATCATACAGGCAGAAACATTAAGACACGCCAAACCTACCTCTTCAAAACCGATTTACAAGAAAAATGACAATAATATTGATAATCAAAACACCAGGATGGGCTAAATAAACTCCTCACCGCTGAATTACATTAACATTCTATTCAATAAGATTTGCTGACCAAGGCATATTCAGTTGTTGGGGGCAGAAATAGACAAATACTTGCCTTAAATGGTATTGAGATCTGGAACATTCTGGAACTTCCGTTTGTACGAATAACATAGACTAGAAATATAAGCATTAGGTGGGACTGGATGATGTTAAGGCCTAGAATATTTTCGAACTTCTAACAACGATTCATGATTGACAGGTGCCACTGTCTGCGAGGTAAAAGCGAAAGTGAAAATGAAATGTGAACATCAACTGTTGGACTTTCAACCTCTAAAACCACATATCTAAACGTAATCTTTCCAGTTATTATGGAACCAAAAAATTGTCCACAAACTGGAATTGGTTACTCAGGACGTTATTGTACGTTACACAATTCAATTATAAACAGCGAAATGTTCAAATGTGTTAGTCTTAGCAACATTCTTGAATTTCTAAGCAAGGACTCCATTCAGTAACTCCGATCCGTGAATGACGTGTGAAAAAATACTTTATTGGAAATAATAGGAAGCAAAACCCAAGGTGGGAAGTGAAAATGAAAGGAAAACTATTCGATTTTAAACCTTTAAAAAATATCAAGAGTTGTTTTGTTTTAATATTCCCAAGCTTATGGTCAAGGGTTCCTTACAAACTAAGATAGCTTACAAAGGAGCAATGTAAGTGTAACATTTTGCAGCTTCTAAATGGTGATTACACACATGAGAAGCTCCATGATTGATAATAAGCAATCACTTAGAAGATAAAAGTAGATCGAAGAATACAAGACGGAAAGTGAAATTAAAACAAAACTATTGAAGTATCAACCATTAAATACAAATATCTATGCTGTTGTGATATTTCGGATTGTTCAAAAGTCCAGGGCCAATGTTTTCATGCAAATAAGAAGAGCATTATGCTTTGCGAACATAAAATACCAGCTACCAAAATGGCCATACGTGTGATCATATTTTTATAAGGGAGTCGATTATAAATTTACATCTCCTGAAACGACTTATGAAATCCTCCACGATCTACCTTTGTGTTACAGATTAATTTATATGGGATTTTGACCAAATATTCTGATTTAAAATCACAAAAAGAAACGCTCACACACCGTGTCATCGCCCACATGCAAGAAGCCACAAAATCTCAAAGTGAACATGTTCTCCCAAGCCAAGAATGTGTTCCATTTCTGTTCGTTTCATGACCAAAGCAAAATCTGTTCATATGGAGCAACCTTATCTAAAGTTAGTAAATAAGTGTAAATTGGTTGGTTAATATCTGAGGTAAATCTAAAATTGCCGAATAAATGCAAATTCTAGCTGTCCTCAAGCTAAAATATTGAACAATGAATGAAGTATAATTTAAAATGTTGAACATTCGACTATTTCTCGAAGCATTGTTCGTTAAGAACCGCAATCCATCATTGAACACTGGCATAAGAGCCGCAAAAGAATTGAACTATTTACTGTACTAATGTACTGAACTGTACTGTGTGGTTCTGGTTTTTAAAATGTTTGCCAAACTCAAAACAGTGCTTGTAAACGGCTGCAATTCTTGTTTCATTCCGATGCCAACTTACCGAATGCAGAGAAACCGTTTAAAGATGTAATCATTGAACAACGTTCCTGATTCATGTAATTGATGACCAAATTGTTTCTTTACCTATGACAACCCTTCCTCTTTATTCGACCGTCGAACGGCGGGTCGCAATACATCAAATTGAGCTGAAATTATACTTAAGTTCGGAAATTTCTAGTATCTCTTAAATGTTATGTCTTTAGTCTTGATTTCAGACTGGATCGTTTCACTGATACAATGAAGGTAAAGTAGGTTCATTTTACCACCAAACCTACATGACCACACCATACCAAATCATTCCGAATAACACTGTCCATTGTTTAACAGATACTGTCATGAGTAAACAAGGTGCACGTGTTGAACACGTGTTCAACTAGCGACCCAAAACAGGTTTTTTTTAGGTTTTTCCAGTTCCAAGGTGGATTGGATTAGATTACCAAACTTGATTTCAAGGCGGACCCTGATTAGTTTTGTATATGCTTGTCCAAAAGGGACATTACATTAAGATTCAGACACAAATGTCAAGACAAGCAAATACATTCCAGGATACGTAAACGTGTATCAAGATCCATTAAACAACATCCACACACGTGTTCACCAAATGCAAACATATACATCAAGATTTCAAAAATAAATCAAATTTTTTGACACAAACAAATCAAGGTTTACAAACAATGTTATTTTATAGATAACTTGTTATGAATTAAATAATCCTTCGCGAAGGAATTAATGTATATTTTAATAACAAGATAATAATTCTTCCCTTCACAACGCAGACTTCTTAACACACGAAAGCGCATGACATTTCTGCTAATTGAGGTACCCTCAAACACAAAGACCCCACATCAAAATGAATGAAATGAAAAGCACGACTTTTCTGGCGACCAAACCTTTAGACAAGAACATTCTGCAACTTCAAAATCAACTTGCTTGGTATCTCCGTGATTGACAGGCGTGAATTATTGCGTAGGAGGAAAAAAAGGCGAATAAAAAAGTACCTAGTTTTAGTTTTTAAGCCATTTACAACCTTGATTTATGATAACCAGAGCAAAACGCAACATAGCACAAATCGCCGTCACAATTTTGTAGATGCATATATAGTTAATAACTCCTGAAAATTGCAGCTTTTTCTGATGAAAACTTTTTCTGATGGAGCAATACAAATGCGACACCTCGTTTTTTCTCTCGCTTTCAGAAAGAAAATGTCGTTTGGCATGAAAATAAATCATCCTTTAAAAAAACTACAAGTTTTGAGCTTCAAAATGCTGTGTATATTATTATTGTAGCTCAAATCCGGAGGAAATGGCAACATTTTTAAAAAGAGTTGCCGTGAGCCTAGAAGAGACCTTAAAATCACAAAGTAATGGCTACTATATATTGTAGCGCATACAAACCTTTTTCACGCTAGAAACATTGCATCGATAACCCTCTTAGCGTTGTCTTTATGTTATTCACAGTGTTTACCATGTAATTATTTGTTAAAAGCTTCCTTCAATGGGAAAATTTCACTAAAATATCCTGTCCAAAAAATACACGATCGCATATGAAAACAGGTATTTTCCCATATCCCGTCATTCCGTTCAATCTGGCAAACGCGAAGAAGACTGGAAGGGTCGGTCCCAGATCTCTAGCCTGTGTTAACAGGAACTTTCTGAATCCTTCACCTCAAGCAAATGTTGAGTACAGTATTTTAACACACAACAATGACTACATCATGTCATAACAGGTCCATTGATACTTTCAGCAGGCAGAAAGATGCTCACATCCAGCACATGAGAACGTTCAAATAGACTTAATGTGTTCTATAATGTAGTTAACAACAAGATCGCCATAAATCTACCTGAAGACTTGAAGCAACCAATAAGATCTACAAGAAACCACCACTCACAATCCTCTATTCAGTTATCAACTGGTCCTAATTATTATAACAATAGTTTTTTCCCAAGATCAGTTCGTGAGTGGAACTCTTTAAATGACCAAATTGTTCTGGCTCCATCCTCAAACGCATTTAAATGCAAATTATTAGAATCTTTAAGATCAAATTAATTTTAATATGTTTATATATATATTTACAAATATCTTTTTATCAAATTATTTGTATATCATTATATTATATATATTTTATAATTTTCTTTTTATTTCTTATTTATGTATTATTTATAATTACTTTCAATTTCATGTATTATTTTATATTCTTATATTATTTTATATCCTTATTATCTGTATATCATTATACTATATATATTTTATAATTTTTCTTTTTATTTATTATTTATGTATTATTTATAATTACTTTCAATTTGATGTATTATTTTATATCCTTGTGATACGTAAGTTTTAAGGATTAATAAAGTAGATGTAGATGTAGATGTTCACAAAACCTACATGACCACACCATACCAAATCATTCTGAATAACACTGTCCATTGTTTAACAGATACTGTCATGCGTAAACAAGGTGCACGTGTTGAACACGTGTTCAACTAGTGACAAAAAACAGGGTTTTTTTCATGTTTTTCCAGTTCCAAGGTGGTTTGGATTAGATGATTACCAAACTTGATTTCAAGGCGGACCCTGATTGGTTTTGTATATGCTTGTCCAAAAGGGACATTACATTAAGATTCAGACACAAATGTCAAGACAAGCAAATACATTCCAGGATACGTAAACGTGTATCAAGATCCATAAAACAACATCCACACACGTGTTCATCAAATGCAAACATATACATCAAGATTTCAAAAATAAATCAATTTTTTTGACACAAACAAATCAAGGTTTACAAACAATGTTGTTTTATAGATAACTTGTTACCAATTAAATAATCCTTCGCGAAGGAATTAATGTATATTTTAATAACAAGATAATAATTCTTCCCTTCACAACGCAGACTTCTTAACACACGAAAGCGCATGACATTTCTGCTAATTGAGGTACCCTCAAACACAAAGACCCCACATCAAAATGAATGAAATGAAAAGCACGACTTTTCTGGCTACCAAACCTTTAGACAAGAACATTCTGCAACTTCAAAATCAACTTGCTTGGTACCTCATGATTGACAGGCGCGAATTATTGCGTAGGAGGAAAAAAAGGCGAATAAAAAAGTACCTAGTTTTAGTTTTTAAGCCATTTACAACCTTGGTTTATGATAACCAGAGCAAAACGCAACATAGCACTAAAATATCTTGTCCAAAAAATACACGATCGGATATGAAAATAGGTACTTTCCCATATCCCGTCATTCCGTTCAATCTGGCATTTGATATGAACATGTGAAGGTACTTTCCCATATCCCGTCATTCCGTTCAATCTGGCAAACGCGAAGAAGACTGGAAGGGTCGGTCCCAGATCTCTAGCCTGTGTTAACAGAGTTATATATAGGAGGAATGGTGTGGTGTCAAAGCCGATAGTTAAAAAAAACGATAAATGCAGCGTAATCTGCAGACAAATGTGTTTTTTTTAACAATAATTGATTACCAAAAAGTGCACATTTCTACGAAAGATAGAGATTGTTTCCCTTTTTTATTTTGAAAGCAAAATTACAGATATAATTACTACACTACTGTAAACAATCAAATAAATAAAAGCAAACAAAAGGTGAAAAGTCTCTTAGCTCATGTACTATTCCAGTGTGAATAATAAGAATATTTTGAGGTGGTGGATATATTTTTTTAGTTCATATACCTATACATAAATAACTCCATAATAGGTAGAGATTATTCTGACGAAGTTCAGATTGATTCGTGATGAAATTAACTATAACAAAGAAACTGTCAAACATTTCGATTGACTAACTACTTGACATTGCATTGAATCAAAAAGATATGTTATCCTTTTCTTGGCGACGCAGGTTCAAATTCGTAAACACAGTCCGAAATATACATTGATATTTCTGCCAATTCAGTAACCTTAAAAAAACCAACATCCAGAGTAAAATGAATTTAAAAACGCATGATTTGTCTACCTGCTGACCAAATATTTTAACGGTTTTAACAATATTAAAATTCCATAACCAGGAATACTCCCAAATAAAACAAAGCGAAACCCCCAAGTCAGGTTCTGAACTTCTAATCAAATTCCCCGATATTGATGAATCATTAATTGGGCCATGGTCTGATGCTTCGTGTACACCACGTTTCTAAACACTAAGTTTCGTGATGCAATATCGATGGGTTCTGTCAGGACTTGTTCAAGTCTTGTACATCGCAATTAGTCGATATGAAATCACCATTGTTCTGCCTCACCAGCTACAAAACATAACAAATGTCCCAATCACTATATTATGTACTCTTATAAGAAAATTAATGTATGAATAGAAGACACTGTGAGGATAATGTAAAAACCATGTAAAATAATTTTAATGCTATCAATATTAGCATACCATTCATGTTGATTGTTCTGCCTCACCAGCTACAGAAGGTATGTGTGTGGGCCGGTACGTCACTGTTGTAAACATAACAAATGTCTCAAACTGACCATATTATGTACATATATAAGTCAATTTATTGTATTAATAAAAGGCCCTGTGAGATCCCGTGTGAAAGCCATGTAAATTGATATTTATATCATTAACATTTATTCCATAAATATTCATTGTTCTACCTCACCAGCTACAGAAGATATGTGTGGGCCGGTCATATGATATGTGTTAAACATAGCTTGCACGCACTAAAAGTGCGCAGCATAAATATCACTAAATAGTGCTATTTTATGCTAATTCTATTGTTTTCTTTTTTTAATTAGTGCTATTTGCCACTAAATAGCGACAAATGTCTCATATAGTGTATGGATGGAAGGCCCTGTGAGAATCATCTGAAAACCATTCAATTCATAATCACAAAACCTTGTCAAATCATATAAATTCCATGTCATAAAGTGACACAAATGAGGACCACTGAAATCCTGTGAACAGATTAGCAGAGGGGAAAATAGATTCCAGACTGACAAATTGTCGTCAAAATGGAGCCGATATACGGCGACGTACCGTTGCACACTATTTCCTCCAGTATCAACATGATCACAATTTATTATTTGTTGCAAGAAGTTAGAATATACACATATACATATACATTATACTGAATGGAGAAAAAGCTAAATGTAAAAGTAACTGAGGTAGTGTCTTTAATTTGTCTTCTGATAAAGAACAGCTAAATAAAATTCACGCCACAGAGCATATATAATAGGCATGGTGTGATGTTTGTTCCTCACCTTGTTTGACGTTTCGAAAGCAAAATTATATCCTACAGGGCCCAGCGAGTTTGCTGTAACCAAAATAGTAACATCTTTACAGGAACAATATATAATTGGTGAAAGTTATAGTGGCATAACAAAACAATTTTGTTATGAGAAAGGTGAAGTTCATGAAACAACAAATTTTTCCAATGTAATAAGTTTAAGCTGTAATGGTGTCCCTGTCTTTATGTGGGAAAAGGTATACATATACATATGAAAAACAAGAGAAAAATTTCATATGCTCTTGGTGGGAATCGAGCCCACGTCCTCGGTATTCTAATCAGCAATCACTAAATACAGCTATTCTTGAAAAGGTTGTCCAGTTGAAATACTGAATTAGCGAATAACAATTTTTGCATATCTCATTTTTTTTAAAGAAATGATGACTCAAAATGTACAAAATAACTTCATTACATAATTATATTCAACTATGTAACTATATAATATGTGCAGATTTGCATTCAAAACAAGAAAACTAATATTGTTATTCGCTATATCAGTATTTCGACTGGACAACCTTTTCAAGAATAGCTGTATTAACCACTTTATGAATATCATCTCACAGGGTAGGTCCCAATGTAACTGTTTTTTTAAAGGCGTAGTTTTATTCCTTCCATCTTATTAAAAATTATCCACCTTTAAAGTACCTTAACGGAAAATAAACATTAAATATCGTCCCAAGAATCTACCTTTAGTATTGAAAACCCTTAAATTCAGTTTTACTCAAATTCTGTAGACGTTATGGTTTGACTATTTAGGCAAAACATTAAACTGTATGTGCGCAGCGAAATTTATCATGCGCATACAATTTTTTTCATCGCCCGGCTTTTGAAAAAAACTAGTGTGTGTTTATAATTAGATACATAAACAAGGAGAAAGGCACAACTTTCAATGCACAACAATTATCCCTATAGTCCCTCCTGATACGAAAACGTAATTGTATAAATATTCCCGTATACCATAAAACTTCCTTATACATTAAGAATGTTTGGATGTCAATTGCCATATTTAAATTTGTCGTTATTTTGACCTTTTGTAAGGTGTTGACAAAATATTGCTATTTCGACGTCATGCTACCACAGGGAGCCCAATCCAGTAGGGAACAACTTAATAAGTGAGGTTACTCGTAAAACCCTCTGTACATAAAGCGACGCATAAAACCTTTTGGCTGGTTTAGTAACATTCATACCACACGAAAAAACAATCCCAACATGCCTGAGAGTAAGGATGAAGAGAGAGAAGGATTGACTGAGAAGAAAAAAGAAATACTGAGGGAAACGTGGTCAATCGTGTCACAACCTAGCGTTCAAGCAGGCAGTAAACTATTCAAAACGTAAGTATTAGTAGCAGTAATGATTGCTAGATCGAATGTTCTGGAATGTTTTTGTTTGGAACACATCAAAGGTACTTTTCAGACTTGATTAGACTCGAGTCGTACGCCGAGTGGGGAAACACTGAGTATACCCAAGGGGAATTACTGCATCAACTCTACACATTCTACACCTCATCATATCGTAACCGTAGTTTCTAAGACTACAACCAAATCATCTGCCGTATCGTAGCGGTATCGAAGACGTGCCGTTTCTTGCTGATGCGTTGACGACATACAGTACAAGTGATAATGTAAAAACAAAATTCAAACGGTGGAATTGTCGCATCCAAACCACAAAGGACACAAAAATAAAATAATTCTTCCTTTTACCCCGAGCTAAAAATATCCATACATATCGAACTAAGAGATCATTGTAAAATTGACCACAAATACTCTCGACCCCTAAAACTAGAAATTGCTTCTAATAAAAAATGGTTGCGCAAGATTATGTATATCAACCGTACCAGGAACCTGCTCGCTTTGGAAGCCGTATCCATCCACTTTATATTTTCTCGTGCATTTTTGACTCATTAACATTTCAATTTTTTCGTCTTTTACGTTTTATTAGATATGACAATTCCACTGATTTGTGAAAAAATGTGTCTACGACATAAATCGAAAAAGCAATTCAAAAATACGTACAGAATTCTAGCAGCAATTTCTACTCGTAAACAATTCCCATGGTTCTATATTTCATACTGTAAGCGTTTCCATATTTACCCGTTACAAGAGTAGAATAATCTTTCTTTAAATGCTCTGCGCCCATCTTTATTTCGATAAAGATCATGGTGTTGACATATACATGCTGGATAATCACAGAAAGCTATGTAATTACAGATAATCTGCGAGATAATCAGATTGTGGCTTTAATTAAGAAAACAGGACGAAGAATTCCATTTTGAAGCCAGAAAGGAATTCAACAAACTATTAATTATATCAAGTGGAAAGCTCTTTCATGGTTAAAGTTGTATTCATAGTAGACATAACGAGCAATATTAAGCTAATGAGTTAATATTAATATCTTAATACTAAGGGACGGACCATTAGATATTTGAGTGGGGAGGGGAGGGGGTTTGGGGAAATACCCCCAAAAAAATATCGAGCAAAGCCTTAAACAGAGAAAAAAGTAACGTGCACGGCAGATGTGCGAATAAAAAATATTGTGCAGGGAGGAAGAAAATATCCTGCACAACGATCACATGGGGAAAAAATATCCTGCACAAAAAAATTGCCCAACACCCCTCCAAATTTAATGGTCTGCGCGTGGGAATGTACGCTTTGATGCACGAAGACAAAGACAAGCTCGATCATCTGATTATCTAGTCAAAGTTTTACTTTTACTGTAAATTATTTCATCAGCCAGATTTTAATTAATAGACCATATTCGCTTCCATGTTTAATATTTTCCCATTTCAGACCAAGTGATGTCTCTCTTGGGAAATAATTATTTCAGTTATAAATAATTCAACACGCTTTTCATAAAAGAACCATTCCCTAAAGAGTGTCACGTGGTCTGAAATGGGCAATTTGCATACAAAGCCGAAAAAGTCTAGTTGGTCCTAGCTTTCGGTCATCTTCAGGGTTAAAAAAAGATAAACTGCAAGAGTGGATCTAGGATTGTTTCCAGGAGGGGGTGCATCATCTTTAGGAGGGGGTGCACTACCCAGTAAATATGAAATACTGAGGTTATTTTGCAAAAATATTTGATGAAACAAGGACTTGAAGTCCTTCCAGGAGGGGGTGCGCACCCTCTGCACCTAGATCCGCCACTGCTATTAACAAAGAGAACACAAGTTCCTATGCAAAGATCAGACATCCCAAAACATAAATTAAAATTAGTGATTCTGTTAGTCTGTTTCAGCTAGCCCCAGATGCTGCAGGCTATTTTACATCAGTTGAGCTTAATGGACACATCAAACTCGTCATGGGTACCCTAGGGGAAGCTATTGACAACCTCGATGACTTATCAGTGATGGTACCTCGCCTGCAGAGATTGGGAACCACACATGCTTCACTGGGAGTCAAAGCACAACATTTTAAGGTAAGTTAAAAAGAAATTAACTCTGGTTGTGTGGGAGCCTACATATATAGCACCCAAGTTGATGTAACATATTCATAAAACGACATTACAAGACATCACAATAGAAAGGTAGACAATAAAACACAATTTATAGGCTTTTTGAATACATTACATGAACTGCGTGTTATGCTACCCGTGCCAGATCGTTTTTCCCTTTCCTTTTTTCGCCTTGGTCTAGAGACGAGGTTAAACGTCATCTCGCTTCTGGGCTTTCACTTTTGAAGGCCAAAAGGAGGAATTTTAGAATACCCGGCCGCCACATAACAATTCCAATAGCGGCACTCTTTGAAAACGATGAATGTAACAATGGATTCTAATAGTATGGTAATAGAGTGCACACATTAAACGTGTGCAACAGAAATGCCACTAAATAGTGCTATTTTATGCTAATTCTATTGTTTTCTTTTGTTTAATTAGTGATATTTTCTACTAAATAGTGACAACTGTTGCACAAAAATGTTGTTCTTATCTATTATGATTTCAAACAATTAACCGTTATGTATATCTAGTAATCTCGTGACATCTAGTTTTACGATAATAGTAGGTGCTGAACCCTTTTATCCCTCAAGTGGTTTAAGTCATGGATAACTATATGACAGTGCTATACTTAGTAAAAATGCTTCTGGGGACTTCTTTGGTGACGCACATCGCATAGCCTCTAGCACAGGCATTGCTAGTGTGTATGTCAAGCCCAGCCTGGTTTTCACCAGCGACGCAAGGACAAGCACTATCGCAAAGAAAAATAATAACCTCCGCCAACGCAAGCACAAGGATCAAAATATTTTCATCCTTGTGTTTGCGTTGGCGAAGGTTCTTAATTTTTTTCCTTGTGCTTGCGTCGCTAGTGAAAACCAGGCTTTAGAGGCCACACATGATATGACTTTGTATACGTTCTGCTAGGTGCTGTCAATCATTACGACTTGTTTCTCTGAATAAATGAAGTATTTTGTGTTCGTTACTGTCAAGGATATTCCGGAAATACGTCATGCTTCTGCCCAAAAATACATAACCTCCACTTAACTACAGGAGAGCACAATTGTAATGTAGTGCCTATATATGGCGCATTTAACTTAATTTCTCAATGCGCTTTACAATCTCTAATATTTATAGTATGTAATCCGGTTTTACAAGCATGAGTTAGATTAGTAATTAGTATGTATTAAAGACTCTGAGTGATGGTCCGACTGAGGGTTCGAGCCCGCAGCCTCCCGGTTAATTGGAAACGATGATATTGACCAATACAACTGATTACAATAAAAGTATGTTGATGAAGATGTCAATGCATACTGATCGAGGTTTACTTCAGTGATTATGATCATCCTGCAATCATCCATAATGACGACTGAAAGATGATAATAATGACTATAGTGATGATGATGGCAATGACTATAGTGATGATGATGATGGTTGTAATTGTGATGACTATCATGGTAATGACTATTGTGATGATGATGGTAATGATGCTTATGATGATGGCGATAAAGCTGATGACGATGATGATAATAACGAGGTTTGACATTCTGGGAAAATTTCACTGACGTCGAAAGTTATAATAGTTCATACCGTATCTTACTTTCTTTGCAGTATGTAAAGCAAGCTCTTCTACAAACTCTGTCCCAGGAACTGCAAGACACGTTCACAGACGACTGCGAAGAAGCCTGGGCTCTAGCATTTGACGTCATAGCAGGCGCAATGATCTCTGGGATGTTTAACAATAACATGTGACTATACATCGAAGTCTAATCCCCAGGAACCGGTTGCGCAAAGCCTGAATAAAGTTATCCACTGGATAAAGTTATCTACCCTAGAGAGTTACTTTAGAATTTATCCACTGGATAGGCATTTGGCGCTATTCTGGCTTCGTGCAACCAGCCAAAGAGAACATTCCGAGAATTAAACATACATTTGTTTTGTAATCAAACAGTACGGGACTTCAGCGTTACACGTCCATGGATTCTGGAATGTGTGACGACCACTAGTGACCGAATATAGCCAATCAGAGTTATATCTTAGGATAAATCATTTGAAACAGCAAAAAATCGGAAAATCAGCAAATTCCAAATTTGGTATGATTGTCCTTCAAAACCTCGAGCAAGATTTTATGTTAGAAATACATTTATGTTGACATTTTCGTGTTGGCTCCATTTTAACAAATTTGGGAATGGCTGGTTTTTATATGTGAACACGAAGGATAGAGTGCACGCACTAAAAGTGTGCAACAGTTATCACTATTTAGTGGTAAATAGCACTAATTAAACAAAAAAACAAAAAAAACAAAAAACAATAGAATTAGCATAAAATAGCAATATTTAGTGGTATTCATGTTGCACACTTTTAGTGCATGCACTCTAATATTACGGTTGAATAAAAAATATAAATACGACAAAAGCATCGCATTACTTCTCTACAAACAAAACAAACCATTCAGTTTTAATTACAAATCAACAAAAACAAATATATATTTTGGCCCAGAAATATTATAGTTAAAAATTTATTATTATTCAATTAAACATTTATATACTTTTGGTGATTTTCTTTCTTATTGATTGTTTTATAAAAACTATACAGTGTAAGTGCAATTTAGATATACTTTATATTAATTTCTTTACAAAAAATATATTCTCCAATGTAAACAACTAGTTGAAATGTTTAAAAGTCTATAAGTAACAAAAAATATAAAAACGCCGATAAAATAGAATAAATACAACAGAGTTAAGGTGAAATAAAAAAAAACACTAACGATCTAGATTTGTTGAATTCAAAATTTCTGTGTTTAGCAATATTCTGATGTGCTCAGCTGTTTTGAGTACGAACTTTGAAAACAATCGTTGAATTTCACAATTCGAAAATCAACGTTTCTATTAATCAAAGCACGAAGTAAAGTGTTTTCCTTGTTTACTGACTAAAGGTATGGATGGCAAACGATTGCGATGAAAATTTTCTGTTGCTTTACAATCATTTTTGTTGAAGTGCGACCCAATGAAGCTTAAAGTCTCGTCTAGAACCTGGCATTTTGGTTGACGTCAATCAAAAAGCCGGCAAAGTGTTGACTGTGAAACAAACGCGACAGTCTGCCTCACACTTTATCTGCTTTTTGATTGAGGTCCACCAAAATGCCAGTTCCTAGACAATCCTTTTGTAAAGATCTTTCCACATCCCATGTGGTAGACACTTTTTTAGTAACAGTTATAATAAACACTCCACGATGTGTTATTCTTGCCCTAGTGCACTTCATATACATACATTTTCTAGACTTGACGAACAGATTTGGGAATAATAGCCAACGTATCTAGCAACTCCATGCATGCGTCCCTCGAATTCTGCGAATATCTTTTACTTTGCAATGTGGGAGACAGTTGCATTGTACGGACTGTTGGGCATGCTCAATACACATGCAGAATAACACTGTGTAAAAATAAAACCTATAGAGTCCACACCCTTTCACACGTGAGGGTGAAATGATCACAAAGAGGAGAGGAATGGAATTCATTGTTTCCCTTAGAAGCTGATGATCATGGTTAGATACGACACGCTACATCTTCCCTCTCAAACGAAACCAATTCATCGTGTAACGATCATGAGAATGGTTCGCATTACAGGTACCATGCTGGACAGATATTTCTCAAGAGAGGAAAGAAATCTCTGCAGAGCAGGTTAAGTTACAGGCGGTATATAAATAATACGGTATCTATAGACATAGCTATTGTTAACTGTCCAACTCTAAAGCAGGGAACCTGTCTTGGCCGTATTTTTTTAGTAGATATTTCTTGAAGTCTTCTTTGAGTTCTTTTATACATCTGGAATACAGAGAAAAGTCACTAATCACGATGGAATGATAGTAACGACGGTGATGGTAACAATTGATGAGTGGAGTCGTTTTCGCATGAGTGGGAAACGGTACGGTTACGATACGGCAGATAATTCGAATGATTTCTTAGAAATAGGCGTTTTTCTGTATGGCGTCATATACTACCAACTCCAGAATGCTTTGCTGACTTTCTTTTGTATCGCAATTAGTGCAAATTGTTTTATTAATCTCCAAAGGGATTAACATTTGAATATGAAAGAAAATTTGCAAAGAATGCTGGTCTTGGTAGTAAAATGACGACATAATAAAAATCGCACATAGCGATGTTCACGCTGACGTAAGCCTTTGTTATTCATGTGCCAACCAGACGGTGATTGGCTCTTATTTCAATAGAATCTTTTGTGCTGTGGTTGGCACATTAACATAACAATTCGTTTGTGACGTGTTTGTTTGTAAACAGTAAATATCGCTATTACGGCTACGATACGACACAGTAGAGTGCACGCACTAAAAAGTGTGCAACAGTTGTCACTATTTAGTGGTAAATAGCACTAATTAAACAAAAGAGAACAATAGAATTAGCATAAAGTAGCATATTTAGTGGTATTTATGTTGCACACTTTTAGTGCGTGCACTCTGTTGTCAACTCATACGAAAACGACTCTAATTTTGTTGTGGTATGACAACGATGAAGGGGAAGATTGTGATCACGAATTTGATAGTGGTTAAAATTGATTGTCCAATACTAACACAGTGATTATTATTATTATTATTATTATTATTATTATTATTATCATTATTATTATTATTATCATTATTATTAAATTATTATTATTATTATTATTATTATTATTATCATTATCATTATTATCATATTATTATTATCATTATTATTATTATTATCATTATTATTATTATCATTATTATATTATTATTATTATTATCATTACCATATTAATATTATTATCATTATCATTATCATTATCATTATATTATTATTATCATTATCATATCATTATTATTATTTTGTAAACAAGATCGTACTTTAAACCAAAAAATCAGTCTATGCATAGTTGATATACTACTGTTAATAACAAGCTTACCTTCTATATTGATGACTTGAGCGAAACTTAAATATATCAAATGACAAGGAATGTGGTAGATGAACGATGAAAGCATTCGGCAAAACCACAAACTCGTACCTACAAAAATATTACAAAATTAAACGATTAATTTAAAATAAAGTTCTTTTAAAAATGAAGGACTAGTGTCGTTGCCATGGCCCTCTATTGACCAATCAGCGTGTTGTTTCATAGCCCGAGTATCCTTCCCAGGTCCCCTTCCCCAGAAGGCCAGATACTCAGGCTAATTGTTTCAGTACAGTTCGATTGCCGATTGGTTAATCACTTTACATGTTGGTACACACTAAACGGCAAGTCGTAGCGACAAAATTCTGTCGCGGCGACAACCATTTCTGCCAAAAAATACTTAGTACACATGGAGGGAAATTTTCCCTGCGACTTGTCGCCTAGTGTGTAAGCGACTTGTCCCCGCGATAGTTCATTTCAGTGCACACTGGTTCAACAATCCAACCGGTAGAAATTCATGCGGCAAGTCGCAGCGACAAAATTCTGTCGCGACTACAACAATTTCCTCCAAAAATACTTCGTACACACAGGGGAAATTGTCGCTGGGACGTGTTGTGGGGACACGTCGGTGCGACTTGTCGCCTAGTGTGTAAAAAATGCAAATACATATTCATCAACCATGCATTTTATCATAGCTCTAACCACAACATCACACCTATTTCTGACTGACATTTATAAAGAGAATCCTGAATGTAGTTTGCTTTGAGTATTTCTTACCCTTGAGCGTGGACCTCCATTATCTGTGAAACTTTATTCCAGCCGAAGCCAACAAATCGAGTATCATATCGTACCACATCACGAGGAACAACAATGTATGGCTCGTAGTCTTCTTCCCACTGAACCTAAACAAGACAAAGACCAACAAAACAATTACAGTGAAACCCCTCTATACAAGACCCTCAATATACCGAAATTCTCTTTAAACCGAACAACTTTTTTTGGTACAGAATTCAACTTTTTCCAATATCTATTGTAAAATTAACCTCAGTAAACCAGAACCCCCTCCAAACCGGACATTTTCTTTGGTCCCATCAATTTAATAAGAGTGTGAAACACCACTGCATCGTAGAGTATATTTGCGTTTGCAACTTTGAATGGATTTTTTTTTTCCTCCGACATCAACCGTCGATCCACCGAGGTGCCAACATTGATGTCGCAGAAAAAAAACAAACACCACAATCCAGTAAAGGTTGCAAAGCTGCGATGCAACGATTTTAACAGTAAACAAAAGAACAAATAAAATAGTATTTAGTGGTATTTCTGTTGCACACTTTACGGAGTCCAAATTACTCATATCAGCCAGTCAGCTGTTTGGAACTCACATATGGACCACTCTAACGCCAATTAGGTCAATTACCTGTCTCACGACAGACATCCGTATCCCTCATACTCATTACAATGGTGTACTTACAGTATACGGTGTAGTGGCTGTCCTCCACTTAGCATAGTTAGTTGGAGCATGACCCTTACTCCACTCATTGGACCTGAAGAAACAATAGTGTCATCTTAATCACCATTAATACAATCTTTGTTTTCACTACGTAAAAATTACATTAATACCAAGCTTTCGGAGAGTATCCTCTATCGTCAAGGTTTGAAAATAATAAAATCGAAACAAAGATTGTAATAATATGAAACCTACGTACAACAATTTACTTGAAATTATCTTAAAGGCCCAGTGTAGACCGGGATGCTTTGTGGCCGTTTGTTTATGTTTTGAAAAAAAAAATCTATTGTCAAAGTCGCTTTCTGATTGGTTAAAAATATACGAGAGCCACGGGTTGAAACATGTTGCGAAGCTGTCAGATTCCCGCTGGTGAGTGTTTTGGTCGATCTTTTATAATATATCAGCTTTCTTGTGAACTAAACAACTAATTATGGAATTAAAAACATTCAATCATTGATGTGAGATGTTATTATGACGCCGTGAATGCTTGTAGCTTTTAGCTTATGGAGGATGACAATGAGAATTTCCGTGACTCTTTCGTCTAACAGTAGCGACAGTGATCAAAGAACTATTCTGCAAACTCACTATTTGTCTAGTTACCGAAACCCATAGAGCCCTTTCGACTCCTTCACAACACGAAAACGAACGATATAAGTCGAGTCTGACTAACTTTTTGACGGCAAATGTAGTCTTCGTTTCTTCGTTCTAATAGCCATTTAGTTTATTTTGAGTTTGGCATTTACTATAGCCCGACTAAATATCTGAAAATAATTTCTCCGACAAACTCAGTTGACAAAATATGAAGCTAACATCATTAACTGATAATCGTTCTATAAAATGAGAGTACTGAATTATAATAACATTCATGGAGATGGACGATGAAAATGGATTATAATCAAATATTGCAGTCAATTTAATTTCCATCATCACGAAAATGGCTGCGAAGCAGTGGAGGCGCGCAAAGCATCCCGGTCTACACTGGGCCTTCAATCATCGTCATCACCACTATCACCATCACCATCATTATTACCATAATTAACACCATCATTATCACCATCAACACCAGAATCACCATCACCATCATTATCACCATCAACACCAGAATCAGCCAAAAAGTGATTGGTTCACTATATTGTTTGAGTCTGAACACCTTAAGAGAGGATGTCGGATATCATCGAGACTCTCATTTCAACGATATTTTACAAACTTTGCCTGAATATAGCCTTTGGTTAGCCTTTTAAAAAAAACATATTTAAAACTTCCAGCGAATCTTTTTTTTGAAGAAAATTCGAAGAATTTGAAATCGCCGTTTTCAGACGTTCTGAGGCTCGAAAAATCGTCACGACAATGACCAAAACTCAAAGCGCTACTGAAGCCATAAATCAAGCTCTATTAAAACCAAAATTAGCACACATTAAGTTCATTTATTCCTCGATAAAAATGTATAAAAGTCTCGTTAAATTTTTGAATATTTGTTTTTAGTCCTAGTGATTTTCTAACGGACTTTGAAAACAGCACGGATTTAATAGCTATTTTTATCGATCAAAATCACATTCTGGTATGTCAAAAAAAATTAAATGAACAACATTTCCTGAAAGATACACTCATAAACTTAACTTGATTTGAATTTCAAGCTCCAAATCAAGGTTTTTCAGGCCCTACAATTCAGATTAGAATTCACAATTATCGTGTCTGAACGTCAACATATCAACAAAACTAATCAAAACACAGACACGCGTAGTAGATTTGAATGTGAGTTTGTTCGATAAACAACCCCTTTTAAATAATATAGAATATCCTAGTAGTATTCGTGCATTAATAATAGCAAGTTTTTGCGCAAATATCAGAGAAATTCTCCAGAGTTATCAGATTATAAGTACCTTGTGTGTGTCATAGGTCAAGCCGCATATCATCGTCTACAGTCCTGTTACTGTTGTCAAATCCTCCTTGTATTGTTCTTTTTCTTAATTATCCGAAGTTTCTTTTGTGTACTTATAAACTTAGATGATACATTAATTTTTGAAGCATTTCGGTTATTCATTTGCTTTGTTTTTGTAGCGTAAATGCTAACAAACGTTCAGTTGTTGTTCAAGTTACTTTTTACTGAGATGGGACCTCGATTCGTATGCCGACGTCCCTCAGTATAGTAACGCAACACTTAAAAAAAAAACATCCGCGTGACAAACGACGCATTTTCTTATAAAAATACTGTGCAAAGATTTCGATATTAACTCTTGCACCTATAATTATTCAGCAGTTTTGCTTTTAGTAGTAAGGACTACAAAACGTTATGTTGAAAATCATAATTTTATTTAGTGGGGGAACCAAACAAGGCTTCATGTGGGAGTTCTAAAGCGCGGCTCTGATGCAAGCAGGCTTCATGTTAGGGTTAACATTCAATTCATTACACCTTTGAACATATCCTCCCTTGGTCAATTTTTTTTCCTTGCGTGACCCATATGTGTGCATTTTACAAACATTTAGTAGCAAACCAGTTTGTTTTTCGGGGGGGGGGGGGGTGGAGGGAGGATATGTTCAAAGTTAAAATGAAGTGAATGAATGTTACTACACTATATCGACTATACGGGGATGATCCGCTGAACAGGGTATGGTTTTTCGACCTTGGTGTCATGAACAGGGTATCTATTTCTACTCTATTTCCGATTTAATCCAAATTTTCTGTCATAATAAGGGCCCAAAAAATAAGAAAAACTAGTTTGCATCTAGGAAATCGGCAACAATAAGATCGTTGACTTTAAAAAAAGATAAGAGCAGCACGTGTGTCTGAATTGATATATTTGTACAAATCATACAATGTTCGTAAGCAATTGTAATTTGTCATAAACAGTTGAAGTTACGTATTTTTTGTCATAAACAGGGTAACCCCTACAAGATCCCAGCGGAACACCCCTACCCAGATCTGAAGGGAGTACCCCCCCCCCCCCCCCCCCCCCCCCCCCCCCCCCCCCCCCCGGGTCCCACATGCAGCCTTGTTTGGTTCCCCCACACAATAAAATTATGATTTTCAACATTACGTTTTGTAGTCCTTACTACTAAAACCAAAACTGCTGAATAATTATAGGTGCAAGAGTTAATATCGAAATCTTTGCACAGTATTTTTATAAGAAAATGCGTCGTTTGTCACGCGGATGTTTTTTTAAAGTGTTGCGTTACTACTGAGGGACGTCGGCATACGACTCGAGGTCCCATCTCAGTAAAAAGTAACTTGAACAACAACTGAACGTTTGTTAGCATTTACGCTACAAAAACAAAGCAAATGAATAACCGAAATGCTTCAAAAATTAATGTATCATCTAAGTTTATAAGTACACAAAAGAAACTTCGGATAATTAAGAAAAAGAACAATACAAGGAGGATTTGACAACAGTAACAGGACTGTAGACGATGATATGCGGCTTGACCTATGACACACACAAGGTACTTATAATCTGATAACTCTGGAGAATTTCTCTGATATTTGCGCAAAAACTTGCTATTATTAATGCACGAATACTACTAGGATATTCTATATTATTTAAAAGTGGTTGTTTATCGAACAAACTCACATTCAAATCTACTACGCGTGTCTGTGTTTTGATTAGTTTTGTTGATATGTTGACGTTCAGACACGATAATTGTGAATTCTAATCTGAATTGTAGGGCCTGAAAAACCTTGATTTGGAGCTTGAAATTCAAATCAAGTTAAGTTTATGAGTGTATCTTTCAGGAAATGTTGTTCATTTAATTTTTTTTGACATACCAGAATGTGATTTTGATCGATAAAAATAGCTATTAAATCCGTGCTGTTTTCAAAGTCCGTTAGAAAATCACTAGGACTAAAAACAAATATTCAAAAATTTAACGAGACTTTTATACATTTTTATCGAGGAATAAATGAACTTAATGTGTGCTAATTTTGGTTTTAATAGAGCTTGATTTATGGCTTCAGTAGCGCTTTGAGTTTTGGTCATTGTCGTGACGATTTTTCGAGCCTCAGAACGTCTGAAAACGGCGATTTCAAATTCTTCGAATTTTCTTCAAAAAAAAGATTCGCTGGAAGTTTTAAATATGTTTTTTTTAAAAGGCTAACCAAAGGCTATATTCAGGCAAAGTTTGTAAAATATCGTTGAAATGAGAGTCTCGATGATATCCGACATCCTCTCTTAACAGTTTGGTTCCAGACTAGGAGCTTTGGTAGCCTTGTTTAGTAGTTCTCAGTGAATTAAACAATGAGCAATGTAGGTGGTGGTCAATGTTCTGTGGGGAAGACACTATTCCACAGGCGTAGAGAGTACAGGGTTATGATTAGGTTTATTGTTATGTAACACTGTACTCTCTCCGCCCGTGGAATAGTGTCAACCGTTCGGTGGTGTCCATGTTCATACCTGAATGTGAACACATTCCCAATATCCCACTGGGTCATCAAATCAGACTTTGTCTTTGGAAAGTTGAGCTTGTATCGAGGTGTCTCAAACGCTGCCACAACATATGCCTTGAAAAAAATAACGTTACAATTTGTATAACTGACTAAGCAACAGAAATACTCCAATAAACAGTTCTTGTTTACTCAACTCCAGCCTCGTTAGCATGAAATATATTCTGTTTAGAATTTCACTACTAATACCCGTGTTTATGAGAAATGTACACAGCTACAAACAATTGCTGTAATTAGCACAACAGAAATATTCTAAAGAATAAAATGTATGATTTTTTTGAGGCTGGAGTTGATGAACGCTACTGTAAAGTGGACTGTTGAACATAAAGAAGCGGGTAAATTCCCATTACTCGTACACACAGATTTCTATGGATGAATGTCCTAACCGGGCATAAATAAAGTTTTTGAAAGGTCCTTACGTACCTTTTTGGCATTCGAGGTTGGTGATGACTTCAACATTTCCCTGTTAAGAAACAAACAGATTTTAGTTTAATAATAAATGCTTATAGGGCACAAATTTCATCTGGAAATGCGCCATGCAATATGTGTATATAATGGAAATAGCATTACCTGATGTAATCATCCATGCCAGACATTGGTAGAAAGTCAATGTCGGTCAAGAACACAAACGGTGTTCTGGCGTTATCAAGGGCAACATTACGCAGATAGTTGACTGGGTAGAATTGCTGGAACACAATAGTATAGAATACACTGCCATCAATTACCATCATCACAATCATCATCATCATGACTATCATCATCATCATCACCACTATCATCATCAACAACACTGCCATCATCATCACCATCATCAAATACCATCATTTTCATCATCACCATCATCAATATTACCGTCATCATCATCAACAACACTATCATCATCATTACTACCATAATCATCATCATTACTACCATAATCACCAGCATCATCACCATCATTACTACCGTAATCATTATCATCATCATCACCACCATCACTTTCATCATCTTCACCACCATCATTATCATTACTACCATCATCATCATCATCATCATCACCATCACCATTTTCATCACCACAATAATCATCATCATCAGATCCCTACCCCTTCTTTATATACTATATGATATCCAACATTAGTTCTAGACTTCAGCAGTGGTGAGTTGAGTGCATAGTTGAGAAACTGCTGAGCTTCACTGTCAGACAAGTAAATGGCTAAACTAATGGGACCTGCATAAAAGAAATCAATATAACAATATAAGTCTATGGTTTCTTCCTGGGATGTCTACCATCTGGAGATAAAATTCAATAAATACAATGAACCACCACTTGTTCAAAATACTATATCTTAGATGATTGAATATTGTAAAAAATGGTACAGTTTTGAATATTAATTTTAGCTAACTGGTTATCATGTGTCATTTCGTATGTGCATTTTCTTGTAAATAATTGTAAAAAATTGTAAAATCTCCAGAATGGTGCAAATAAATTATCTACATCTGTCAATCTATATAAAATCACCACTGCTATGGCATAAATCATGATACAAAATGTCACAATTTGCATAAGGTTTAGCTTGAATATCTTGGCCAAATAGACCTTCCCTGCATTCACTTGACTGGCCAAAAAACAACAGATTCACACCAAGGCGTCGCCTTTTATCTATATCTGCCAATAAAACACTCATTCTCATTTTCTAAATACTACATACAAAATTTGTGTTTGGATTGCTGTTTTAAATCCTCATAAAGATCTTCTGCTCATATTGTATATTTTAATTACTATTGTTATCCATTACCTGCCCAGTTTTGACACAACGCTTCAACCATTTGTAACCTATCCATTGACAATTGGGCAACTAGAGTGACGTCACGATCACCGACAGGCTGAAACCAAAACAACAGGAAACAACACATCAAACAAACTCTGTTCTCATAGCAATCATCGACCAAAACACGTCAATGTGGAAAAAAGCTGGCATTCTTACACAGACCAATTTATGAATCGAAACCATGCAACTGTATGACAGGCACTTTCACACAGACCAAATCAGTAAATCGAAGACATGTGGTAACGACTTTCTCTCTTACACAGACCAATCAGAGAGACAATACAGAAGCACGGGGGGGGGGGGGGGGCACCATTTTGATTCATTTTTATAGATAATACTGTGAATTTTTCATTTTGATTAGTGCCCCCCCTTTCAAAATGTCTGGACCTGCCCATGCACTGACAACTAATGAGTTCCACTAATAGCCATGATGTCTAAAACAGTTACATGGGTGTAAAAGAGGGTTCTTACAGTTTGAAAGTCATAGTTTAAGTAGTAGAGATGTGTTCTGTGAGAAATGTAGTACTGCTGTTTGAAGTCATAACATGGGTCTTCACTATCGACACCATGAACCTAGAACAGGAAAACAACAGTTGATTTAGCCCACAGATCAAACATTTATCAATTAATAGCCCTGAAGTGCGATGACGTTTTACCCCTGTCTCTATACCATAATAGTTTGTAAAATCCTTTCATATTCAAATTTTATATTCCGTCGAGAATACAGGAACAATAGTCATAATTAGTGAACAAAAGCAATGTGAAAAGGATCCTGGTCTAGAGATGGGGGTAAAACGTCATCACGCTTCAGGCTTATTGTATCATCTTCCAGTACTATCAAATTGTAAATTTCTATCATTTCTGTTTATTTTTTAATTGTATTTAATATGTTTTAATTGATAATACATTTTCATCCATTTATTTATTCATTTATTTATTCACTTATTTATTCATCCATTTTTCAGTTATTTATTTTCATTTATTCAATCATTCAATTATTCACCCATTCATTTCCTTGTTTCCATTCATCCATTTATTCATTTTTAAATTTTCCTATACATTCATTTTGACTCCACAAGGGAGAAACGATTCAATACTTGGGGCCAATCGCTGAAGGCCAGCATAAAAACTATATTAATTTATATATAATTGTATATAACTTATAAGCTGGATAAGTATTTACCCAGTAGATAGTGCTATCTGGGCACTAGTCTAATTACTGACCCATTGACTTGGTCATCCTGCTTTAATATATAACAAATGAAATCAAGCAATGATGTACACTCGCAAATACCTTAGTGACTACACCAATCTCACTTGGTGTCATTGTGTCATTGTTTTGCTGTTCTGACTGGGAATCTTCACAATGGAAAAGCCAGCGTCTAGATACAAAAATACTTGACTTACAAATTTTGTTTGTCAACCTATAGAGTGCAAACACTAAATGTGTGCAACAGTTGTCACTATTTAGTAGTAAATAGCACTAATTAAACAAAAGAAGACAATAGAATTAGCACGGGTTTTTCATAAAAGTAGAAATCTAGAGTGCAAGCTTTGGGATATATCTGTAACAAAATCTTTTCCAGGAAATTATTTATAAAATACATAACTTATCATAATAATTGTTGTTAAAATCAAAAACAGAATACTAATTAATTAATTTAAAATTAATATAATATTTAATAACATTCATTAAGTTTTTTTTAGAAGTTATATCCAAGTTCTTTACCTTAAAAGAGTTCCATCATATTCTATAAAAGTCAGATAGAGATTTCTAAAGAAGTCCCCATTCTTTGTCTTAACTAGCAGCTTCTTGGGTGAATTCCAGTGAACTATCTACAACAAGACAAAAGACAAACACATTATAAGCACAGGCAGACACTTATCATTAAGGCAGCACTTTCAACAAGAGGTTAAAAACGTGAAGGCAACTATTTCTATTTGATTTAGACTGAAACGTCAAGAAACTTAAAATTAATCAGAGTCAACTTTTATCCTCTTTTCTCGACATGAAACCTGATTACAAAATATTCAACTATTTCTATGTTTAGTAGTTGAGGTGCATGCTAAGTTCTCTTGAGCAAGAAACTCATACGATGAAGCTTACAAAAGTACACACTCCAACCCCTTTGCATAAATACTAAGTGTATTTGACAGCATGGCAAACTGCATATCAGTCCAAACTAGAATGTTGAGTTACTGTGGTGAATCAAGCTAGTCACAGAGATGATTTTATGTGAGTGTGAAACAGTACCGTAGAGTATGGTATTGTAACAGCAGTTTCTAATAAAACAATTGAATTTCCAGCCATGTAGTAGCAGTATTGCACTTTTTCCCACTCATGTAAAAACGATCTGTTGCACCAAAGCACAAGCAATGACTATGCCATGTTTGCTTCTAGGTGGTATAAAACAGAGGTTCACTGACGGGGTGTTTAAATAAATTGTGTGGATAAAATAATTACAGCTGTTATGAAATTATTGTACTTTTTAAAATTTAGTTTTAAGTTACTTAAATGTATTACTCTGTAACCTCAACAACATTTTGTGACAAATTATTTTTATAACATAATAGAAACTTTGTTTTTATTACCTTGAGTTCTGTGACTTTGGAATAACATTGCTGCAAGAGCATAAGCATAGTTTTAATAAACATTGATCAATAATAATCATGATTTGTAGAGGGAAATATTTGAACAAATATATTCTATTCTAATATATACTATATTTAATATAGTTCATTTGACGTACCTCGCTTTGCGTGTTGTCGCTGAGTTGGACATTCCATACACAAGGCAGAGTGTAGACAATGTATGGCCTACTCTTAATGACTGCATTGAATACATCCTGAAATATATAGAGGTTATTTCAAGGAAATTAGGATGTATGGGATTTTAATCACCAGTTGTTTGACTGGACATATTGCTTTCTCACATGTGAAAATATAGCATACAGAGTTTTATTCATTGCCTTTGTTACCAGTACTGTACAGAAAATCTGACTGATAAAATGCCACTCAAAATGTCATAACACATACTTGATCTGCAAGGGAAGTTGATAGCATATTCATCAATTCTTTTTCAGCTTGCAGCCTCCATATATCTTTCCAATTCATCTTACGCAACTCAAATAGGTTGAGTATCATCACACCAGTGTTGAAACCTCGGCCCTAAAAAAGTAAAGATCTTACAGTGCAAACACTCCAACCAGGACCACTTGGCATTATTTATATCTTTTATTTTCTGCGCTTCATTAATGTCTACTGCTTCAAATCTTCTAATATAGTAGGATTCAATTTAAATTGAGTGATCAAAATAATATTTCTATTAAATTCACTTAAAGGAATCAAGTTTTAAAAGTATTGAAAAAAAACACAACATGGTCCAGGTTTGAGTGTCCTCACTGTAATTACAGTGAGTACACTCAAACCATGACACACACTTGTTATTACAGTTGATTTTTTCCCTGAGCTTTCCACTGCTTCAAATGCTTTAAAATCATAGGACTGAACTCAAATACACTGAGTTACTAAAATTTATTCAAAGAATGCAAGGTAATTAAGTGTCAAAAAAGCACTAAGTGTTCACAATTTGAGTGTCCTCACTGGAAGGTGTTGGATCAAGACTATCAGAAATAGTACAGGTTAGAGATGGACCATTAGAAAAGTGAGGGGGGGGGGGGAAGTTTTAACCTTGCATGCTTGTTTTTTTTCGGCTTGCCTATTGTGCAAGTTTTTTTTCTTTTTTTGTTTTGGTTCGGATAGTTGTGCTTGTATGTTTTTTTTTTTTTTTTGCTGATGAGTTTTGCTTTTTTCATTTTCAAACCATGTTTGGTTTTCCCCTCCTCCCCCCAACCTCCCCCCCCCCTTCATAACTTTTCTAATAGTCCGTCCCTTATGATGACAGTGTGAATACAAATTTATTTTCCTTTTTGATATCAGATCATATCATACACTTTGTTGCATGGTGAAAATAGAAATCAAAATGAATGCACAAATAGCCCTGAAGTGTGATGACGTTTTACCCCCGCCTGTATACCATAATAGTTTTTAAAATCCTTTCATATTCAAATTTTATATTCCCTCGAGAATACAGGAACAATAGTCATAATTAGTGAACAAAAGAAATGTGAAAAGGATTCTGGTCTAGACACGGGGGTAAAACGTCATCACGCTTGAGGCTTACTGTCAATATTAAACATTATCTCACCAGCGCTGGCCATGGTTTGTGGTTTTTCCAAAGCTTGCCAAGATACCAATCACTCTGATTTTCTACCAGTCCTATAGCCTACAAGATCACAAAAATAACATCAATGGACATTCTTACAACTTACAGCAATGATAATTTTCACCAATAGAATGATCATTGAGTGTGATTAATGAGTTATCTACATTATTTGTTACATGGATAATTTCTATCACTCAACAATGATAACAATGATAGAGTGTAAACACTAAAAGTGTGCAACAGTTGTCACTATTAAGTCTTAAATAGCACTAATTAAACAAAAGAAGACAATAGAATTAGCATAAAATAGCACTATTTAGTGGTATTTATGTTGCATACTTTTAGTGTGTGCACTCTACCAACCATTCTGATTGCCTACTAATTACATACCATATAAGATAAAAAATAACATATCATTGATAGTAATATCCTTCATTGACTTTTGAGTTTATTTTTCCTATTTCAGACCATGTGTAGAGTGTAGAGTTATACAGTAATTCCCCTCAGGGCCTTTCAATTACTGTTTATATTGGCACTTTACGGACTGCTAATTATGCAGTTTACAAACAGGAGTATATAGAACAATTGTTAGTGGTTATGCCACCGTTGTTAGTAAGTAAGTTGTTAGTTAGTGGCGCACCACTTGGATTTATACTTTTCATAAAAGAAAAACAACCCAAAGATAGTTTCATGTGGTCTGAAATGGGTAATTTTCATACAAAGCAACTGAGATATATTTTCTCTCTATTTCCCCATAGTTATATGTACTGTATTCATATCTTAAACAATTCATGGAAAAGTCAGCATATTACCTTCTTTCCAGTTAAATTATCTAGTAGCCTCCACAACTCTGCCACATCTGACGCAAATACTATATCTGTATCTAGAACAATTACCTGGAAAAAAATTTGATACAATATATAATTGACAATTACAAGGTACAATTACAAGATACATCATACAATAATAATAATCATTAATAAATTATTAGTACCTGAAAAACAACTGACTAATTAAGGGATGGACATTAGATATTTGAGGGGGGGTTGGGCAAAAACCAAAAAAAATATTGAGCCAAGCCTTAAACAGAGACAAAAATATTGTGCATGACAGATGTGCCAATAAAAAATGTCGTGCAGGGAGGAAGAAAATATCCTGCACAACCATCACATGGGGAAAAAATATCCTGCAAAAAAAAAGCCCCCCCCCCCCCCCCCAAAAAAAAAAAAAAAAAAAAATCCAATGGTCCATCCCTAGGTGATCCTCACTGGCTAAAAATAAGACATTATTCAGGTCATTTTGACTTTTGATCCCTCAATAACGAGTCATTTTCGCATGTATGTGAAATGGTATGGTTATGATACCTCCATGGTATATTGTTTTCTTAGAAATTATATCTATGACAAGGTTACAATATGGCAGATAATCCACTCAACATTAGTCATTTTTGCACAAGTGTGGAACGGTATGGTTATCATACCTCTATGGTATATTGTTTTCTTAGAAATTACAGCTATGACAGGATTACCATATGACAGATAATTCTAATGTTGTCTTAGAAATTATGGCTATGATATGGTGTGGTATGTTTCCCCTTTATATAGAAACAACTACTATTTGATGCCAGCATGCATAGATAAAACTGCAGCCCAAGGGAATTAAAATACCAGACAAGTGTTTGATCAGTCAGACTTGGATAATGTATATTTCAATAAAAAATACCTTATCTAAAGCTTCTGGAAGAGCTTCTGTTAGAACTAACTTCATTAAACCAAACACACCAGAATAGTGTTTGTTAGGGACCCACTTGACTTTACTCTAAAACAACAAAATACATACATTATCAGGGAAAAAAACACTAAAAAAACCGCTGTTAATTCAACTGGGATCACACCACATTTATGAGCCAATCAGGGTTGCGCTTTAGAACAAAAAACATTTCTTTTGTGTCCCTAACAATCAAATTACAAGGACATCATATGGCTAAAAAAAAGATGTGTCCGTGTTGAATTAGCAGCACTTTAATGCACAATTACCATGATAACAATGTCCTAAATAGATCTCGGCTGCATGATTTAGTTTGAACACCTACCAAATCCATCGACACTAAACAATTATTTTTCAGTATAGTTTCATGTTTTTTGATCAGGGACAGATTTGTTACTATTTAATAGGCATTTTATCTTGCTCTACAATGGTCTCAGACTACACTCAATTGCAAAATAAATGGGGTCATAAAGTTATACTACTTGACATTTTTTCATTTGGTACTTTGTAAACACCCCCCTCTCCCCTGCATCAATATTGCATAGCACTATGGTGTTTATGGTATGAAAAGAAACATCAGGCAAGATTGATTTAAGGGGAAAGGGGGTCTGGTTGAAAAGAAGTTTCAATGAAAACAAGAAAACCATACTGCATAAAGCATTAGAACAAAGTGTCAATGTCCTGACGATTTTGTAACTGAATGTAGGTTACACTTTGCATACAGTGAGAAAATACAGCGGTGATGAGGTGAAAATATAAATTAATTGTATCCAATAATGTAAATGAACATATCAAATGAAGTAAATAATTATGTAAGTGAATACTATGAATGGGTTTCTTACCAATAAATTAGAAACTGGATAAAAATCAATATCAACTGAAAAATAAGCAGTGTTTTTGGTTAGTGTTATGGTCTATGCAATTTGTAATTTGGAGGTTGTCTGATACCTTTTAAAGTGCCTATCACCCCTAGAACAATAAAAAATTGGAGTAATCTTGAGACTGCAGGAAAACGATTTTCGTTGTTAGAATTGAATTTGGAACAAACGCGAATATTTTATCGATTTTTAAAGTTTGAGGTGACCTCGCCCTTGCCGGGAATGGGGATCTGGGTCGAGTGATGTCATACTGTACCACACGGAACTGTCAAAACTTCGATTGTATTTGATAGATGCCAGGTACGGTCACGCTAGCAGTCGAACGATCAGTGTTATTGTTGTCAATTTGTTATTTACGACGTCAAGAACTTCATGAGAATCAAGTTTTTCTGATGATTCAGAGTATATTTATGGTAATTTATGTTCCTGGTTTAATCAGTTTTCTATTGGACTACGAGGACTTCGATGAAGATAACCAAAATGAAGCCAATCCCGAATTCGACGTGATATCAGAAGCTGTTTGTTTCTATCAAAAAACCGAACTTCTAGCCGATCCTGAAATGGTCGAAAGTTTGCAAAGAAAAGATGCAACGACTTGCAAATTAACTTTTGTTATTTAGCTTACACAAACTCCAATTTCTAACTTTAGTAGCGAATTTTATGTATGTGTCGCTTTAATATTGCTGTTGACAACTTTTGAAGATTACTTTTGATTTATTCCGCACTTGATTTCCCCAAAGTTCAGACAAAGAAATAAACTAGAAAGACCTATATGAATAGATATTTTGCGGATGAGATACAATCAAAAACTCCACCAGAAACACTCAATAAGTTCACGCGCGATTTAAGGCCGAGCGTAATTTTGTCAACAAACAACGTACCACTTTAGGAATTTTCATTTGACGACTGATTCTCGTTGAAGATAATAAATCAAATGAAAACAATACAATATCACAATTAAAGAAAAAAACATTAAAAATACAGTCTGCGAAACTAAAATTTAAAATAAATCAATGTAGTGACAAGTTGAACAGATAAAGTTCGTTGTTATGAGGTTCGCTGATATTCTCTGCATTAGATGTTCTTGTAGACATTTGCAATGTTGAAGCCGCCTGTTGGCCCTTAGTAATTTCTCAAACGGGGATTTTGATTTCTGTTTTCATTTGCCAACAATTTCCAACACAATAAGAACCTATCAAATAAGTTATGTTGTTTGGATGTCGATTTCAATTTTATATGTAGTGTTGAATGACAAGTATAATGTGATGAGAGATATGTAAACCACTGCGCATGTGCCCAGGTACAGTATGACATCACTCGACCTAGTTTTGCATCTGTCAAAGTAACACAGGAAACCCAAAATACAGCTTTTAAACCTTAAATATCTCGGCGTGCTTTTATCCAAATCACTTATTATTTATATCATTTGAAAGCTCTCGATGTCTACAATTTTACTAAATTGGTCCACTCTGAGGGGTGATAGGCACTTTAAAGGCCACTGGCTTTCTTTCAGACAACCTCGCCAAATAATTATTTCATAATGTAATATTGTCACATATATATTGTAAATATCTGTAATATTATTGTAAATATCTGTAATTATTGTAATTTACATTATTGGCAAATGAATGAATACTGAAAAAAATACTGAATATCATCATCACCACCAATCACCAATACTATGTCTCCCTATCAGCATCACCACCAACACATCATCATCACCACCAATCACCAATACTATGTCTCCCTATCAACATCACCAGTACATTTACGGCCATTATTAAGCACATATCAACTATCTTCATCATTATCATCATTACTATCATCATCAGCATCATTTATCAATAATAAGTTCAAATAGTTTTCTCTGTAAGCTTGCTAGGGAATTAACAACTGTCACTAGCTTAGTCAGGACTCTCATTAACAATGTTGTCATCATCATCATCATAATATTACTACATCATTATCATCGACACTATCTCCCCTAATTCAAGCAAAAACCATAAGCTAATCAGGATGAAATCTGTATCAGTATTTACAGATCCTCCACAGCAGTGATTTTGCATTGTTCCAATATTGATTTTCTTGGAGCAAGCATTTGGTGATCCTCACCTGCAGGTAGTCTCCATGTTTTAAACAATGTCTTTAATATCAGCTCAGAAACAGTGTCAGATAAAAAGTGAAAGTGAAGAGGATTGTGACGATAAAACAGGATGGATTTAATGAGAGCTATAGCTTGTCTGGTGGTATCATGGCCTGCACATACCACTGCAATGTGAATCATCTGAAATGAAAAATACAAACATTTTCAATTGAGTAGCCCATGCCAATCATTTTCATTAGGACAAATGTCAACAAATCTGACAATTATTCTTCTAAAACTCATGAATATTTAATGAGTCATTTCAATAACAATCTATTATTATTATTGAGTTTTGAATTTAATTATTGATATTAAATTTACATTCTGAATTATTACCTCGCATTGTGAGACACTCATCATATCTGCACAACCAGACGTATTTACACTGTGAACTAAATTCAGAATCAGGTAATTAATTTGACACTATCATCACAACTTTCATCACCATAAACATCACAACTATATCACCATCATCACCAACATCATCACTTTTATCATAACCAACATCATCATCACTTTTATCATCATCATCATCACCATTATCATCATCACCAACATCACTTTTATCATCATCATCACCATCACAACTATATCACCATCATTATCAACATTATCATCATCATCATTACCATCGTCATCACCATCATCATTATCATCACCATCATTATCAGCATTATCATCACCATGATCTCCATCGTCATCACCATCATCACTACCATTATCATCACCATCATCATCAGCATTAACATCATCATCATCATCACTATCATCACCATCATTATCATCATTATGATCATCATCACCATCATCCATGTTCAATATAAACTAAATGATCATACATACCTTGATTCATGTTCTTATAGTATTGTAATTTTTTATTGACATCGTGTATTCTTTGATTGGCTATTTTTATCTGGCTATATAATTTATCATTCTGAGACTGTAATGTGTTTATTCTTTTCCATAATATACTATCATCATGCTTAATGAAGTGAGGCTGTGGTAGATCATCTTCTGAAATGAAATGTAAATGGATGAATGGAAGAAAAATCATACTTGAAAAAAATATTAAAAAATATTAAAATATGAAATAAAAACAATTTTGAACAATTTTTTGGTCATTTTTAAAAAAAATACTTTAAACCAACAAAATAAATAAATAAAAACTATCTAAAATTCCATAAGTCAAACACGTCGCAAAAACTTAAAAATACAATAAATAAATCCCAAGTATCCACACCTACATTTGTTGAGTCTATTTCATGACATCATATCAACTATACTACCATTATCTTTGAAGTTCAAAGTCTCTTTTGCAAACTTACATTTTGACTGCTGTCAATCAAAACATTTTCTTAGAAAAATCAATACTCTCATGCAGATTTTGGGTTGAATTAGTTGTTGATGATGAGAAGAGAAAATTGTTTTTATTTCTAAATATTCGATTTTTATTTATGATTTTTAAATCTATTTGACAGCAGTCAAAATGTGAGTTTGAACTTTGGAGGTTGCACTTCAACAATAACAGTAATAAAATAATTAAATAAACTCAGTTGAAATTAGGAATAAAAAAACTAATTATACAGCAAAGGAGGAGTAATAAAACCAACTCCAACAAGCAGAGTGCAAATTATAATATTGATCTTCCTTATGTGGTCTAAAGCATATGTGAAACATGTTGAAACTCATCTGCAGATTAACCCATCCATACAAAAATAATCACTAGGCATAACTGTGTCACCTAAGCCAGAACCAAACAAGAGATTTTCTCAAAGTAAGCACAGTAAACCTTGTTTATGAACACCGTAATTATCACCAACAACTTGGTGTCCTTTTATTGCAAGAATGTTTGACTGTCATTGCATCTGGCACTGATAGCATTAATTGTTTTTAAAGTGCTAATAACCCCCTGTTCAATATTTTTTATACAAAATCCTCAGATTTTTCTAGGAACATCTGCGAAAGAATTTAGCGATTATAATAAATTCATGATTTTTTTACGAATTTTTAAAGTTGATTTTTCCGTGGAACACTTGAAATAATGCATTGCGGGGAATAAAGAGCGGAAGTGACGCTCACCCAGGAACGGATCAAGTTGCATTCACTCAAGTCTCATACATTTGCTTAGAAATAATGCAAAATATTGAACACATTTGCAAGGCTAGATTGGTCAAAATTCGGCTTTAGAAATTGCAAAAATCATTGGAAATATCTAGTGATGATTTCTACTTAGATCTGAAATGTTTTAATTTCGAATTTTAGCAGAAATGAACCGAGTTATTGACGACCAAGAAATAACTTAAAATGAGCTAGGACGACACTGACGATCATAGTTAGTGGAGTAAGGATGTAATCAAAACAACATTATGTAAAGTCCAGAATACATGTACACCGTAAATACAAGTCACCAAAGGTTTATGAACGTGCTAAACTTTAGTAGAACAAATTAAATTCACAATTATTTCAATATTTTCCATACAATCTGTTTTTCATGCTTTTATCAAACTACTGTTGCATTCTTTGAATAGAATTTAATTTCAGTCAAACATTCGATCGATAATCAATTGAACATGTTAAACTGACTCAATGTTTGTTATGTGTACTAGTGGATCTGAAAGAACGCAATGATCATTACAATAAATATAAATCCTAATAAAACTATTTGCATGTACAAGAGTTAAATTCATTGAAAACTGAACTATTGGAATGTGCATATATGAACTTTTAGTATAAAACTAAAATTGTTCTGTCAAAATGATACTGTTATTGTAGAGAACTATTTGGTGCGAGTAAATATTTGTGCGGGAAACAATCGATTGATCAACTAGATAATTTAAAAACAATCCAAACTACTACATACAAAATATTTCATAAACAACTTTATTCTATGAGAACGATGTCTACTTAACTCTATTCTGTGAGCTATCGAGTTCAGTTCAACCGAGTTCACATAGAACAATTATATTATAAGTGGTTATATTACAAATCCTGCGTATTTTTGCCGCAGTACTATACTAGAAAAAGCCTCAGTGTAAATTATATACATCAAGACAGGAAGACTACGATTGATCATAATGGCTTTCTAGAAGTATTGTTATCTTGAAATAAAGCATAAATAACTTCACATGTAGCATGTAGTAAAAGGAATTAAATAATTGTGTAAATCGAACTTACTTGTAAAGCCAAAGTCACACTCGGAGCATAATAACACAATGTAACAAAACATGCACAAAGTCGCAGGATTTCAACTAAAAAATGACTTTTATGACTCGTATAGCGTCGGACATGCTGTTACTACACATAGGAAGTCTAATAAGGGAAATTGTAGCTTAGTTTGGTTGATTACTAGAGGAATAGTTTTACAGCACTCGAAGCGCCATACATTTCTTACCACTGAAAACACAAACATATCCTGGGTAGTCGTCACAGGTCATCGAGTCATTCTTTGCACTGCAGGGGGTGCCTGTCCACCACAGGAATCCTGAATTCGCTATTTTGGCATGTTTAAAAGCTCATAAAAAATCAAGAATTTGTTCAAATCACGAAATTCTTTTACAGATGTTCTTAAAAACGTACACTCTAACTTTCTATAGAAAAAGTATTGAACAGGGGGTTAGTGGCACTTTAATTATAGACATATATTTATATACATATATTTTCTTTTAACCTTTTTTAGAATATATATGTAATTTTTAGTCTATTTTTTCCTATTTATTCTTCTGTTTTTAGTTTATATTGTTATTTTAGCAGGACCGCCATTGATAACAGCAATCTGTTGAAGGGTCTATCCTGCATAAATATTTGTTTTATTATTATTGTTATTGTTGTTGTTATTATTATTATTACATTTATTACTATTACATTTTTGTTACATTTTGTTTTCTCATCCTTCACATTCGCAAATAGTGTTTTTTTTTCAAACTTGCGACATTCTATAGAATTCTTAAATGTGAACAATTTAAGCCCTAGTGATATAATTGACTCTCTTTTGTAGGAAATCAATAATTCCTTTGAATAATTCATTTCCTGCTTTGTTCTGCCTTCTTCGGCTTTTACCATGGAAGCATACCATACAGTGAGAAAGTTTAATACAACAAAGTTTTAAATAAATAACAATGTTTCTATTCATATGCACTTGAACAAATTTTATTCAGACACCTGCATATAAACTGAAACATTGTTATTTATGGATCGAAGTGAAGGTTATGGATATGAAGCCATCTTGACCCCTTATAGGCGATGTGCGCGGACGCCATTTTGGATTTAAGCTGATCAATCACGGATGTCCTCATGATAATATTTCATAATTAAGCTATGTTATTGTTAAAAAAAGATCTCTTTTTTACCTAAGACGATAAAACTTTAAGAGATGATAGATATGTTCAACTTACAGTGAACAACTTTGCAAAAACAAGCAAATTTATGATAAAAATGAAATACGTGAATTTCAATAAATAATGAGGATCAAGTCCAAAAACCAAATCTATATTGCAGTGTTTACATAGTTGAAAAGTGAGATTTAATTGCTATGTTTTTGCATGCACATGATTTACAGAAAATATTTTAACAATAGTTAATATGAAGTTTTTCAAGAATTATAAGTAACCGAAAACTTACGCGGACGTTCATATCGCAATTCAAGTTCATTAACAGCAAAGTTGATATTTACATCTACCTTATAGAAGGACTATTAGTTTATAGCCTAAAATTCAGCATTAAATAGCCTGTTTCCTTGTTAATCATCTTATAGCAAACACCCAAATTCGCTTATTTTCTTTGTACTGGATATGTCGAATGGTGATGTGCATGTTTTCGAAGGATTTCTCCATGTTATTACTGAAAAAGTGTGCTTTTTTTTTCAGAAGGATCACTTCGGTAATACAACAAACTAAAATTGTATGAATACTAAAATAATTTATGCAATCAGTAACAAACGGACTATAAAAATTAATTGAAAGATCGAGTGAAGTGAATTCACACACTTGCAAGCGACAAAACCTACAGATATTGCATGAATTTATCTATATGTACTCGATAGATAAACGTGAACCTACTTGATTTACAATAGATATATGACCCAATTAGAACTATAGTGAATTGTTATACAAATACATTTTTTTTGTGATTTTGCCGACTGAACAAGAGTAAAACTAGTTCATAGGGGCCTTTATGTGGCAATCAAAATTGTCTTCAGTTCCAACGTCTAGAGCTTATAATCAAATTAAATAAAAGATTGCTTTTCTTTGAAAATACCGATTAGAATCGCTTACAATGATTTGATACTAAAACTGAAAGTTTTGACATGGCAAAAATCGATAATATGGATGTAATAATTCACAACATACCTAGGTTGCAATGACTGAATATTTCTCGCTTTTTAATTATCTTTTAGCCATGAAATATAACTGCCTTGAATCTGTTCACTCAAGAAAGCAACAGGCAATTGATTCTTCACAATTTCGTTGGATTTGTCATAGATTATTATGTACATTTTACAGCTATTCTAGCGAAGCACAAATCATGGCGACTGCCCAGTGTAGACCAAGGACTCAGTTTCCCATGATTCCCTGCGCGCTTTAAATCCAAAATGGCGTCCGCGCACATCGCCTATTGGAAATCTAGTATTTTCTTTAATAAAAGGTCCCTTACATGTGTGCATCACAAAGGATTGGGACATGGAGGGGAGGGGTGGGGAGAGGTCATAATTACTGTATCAAAAGAGAAAAAAACACCAGATTTCAAAATTGAAAATTCCCTACTTTACTGTAAATTGTATTTTTTTTCTTTCATTCATTCATTCATTCATTCAATCAATCATTCATTCATTCATCATTCATTCATTTATTCATCATTCATTCATTCATTCATTCATTCAATTCATTCACTCATTCATTCATCGTTCATTCACTATTTATTCATCATTCATTCATTCATGCATCCATTTATTCATCACTTATTCATTCATTCAATTCATTCATCATTCATTCAATTCATTCATTCATTCATTCATTCATTCATCATTCATTCAATTCATTCTTACTTCATTCATTCATTCAGAAATGGTTTAAGAAGATGACAATTTTGAAATTGTTCCAACCTTGGAGCAGTTTGCTAGATTTCATGAGTAAACACCTCAGGGTGTCTGAGAAAAGGTCCTGGAGGTTAAGCGCACTGCATGACACTCTAAATCCTCTCCAATTTCATTGAGCCAATTATAGCTAGTACCATTAATAACCCTCATTTAACATTCCAGACATTCCTTGACCTGCAATAGACTGTTCCTCTGTTTTGGATGACCCAGAACTCACACTATCATTATAATATCAAGAACTTGCCAATCTTACTATCTTAGAAGTAAGAGAATATGGTTGTTGTAAATGTAGATGCCAGAAAAAGCAAGAAGGTTAGATGGCTCAAGGGTGATTTTACAAGATAGCAATCATATGTGTATTGACAATGACAAGCTAAGATGACATACCCTTATAACTGAAGAATAATTATCCTGAAAATAAGGGACTGCCATAAGAGTTTTGATGGGGGGTGGGTAGGTGGTTGTTTTTTCACTTTATTATTATTATTATTATTATTATTATTTGGATGTTATTTTTTAAGGTGTTGTACACTATTTTTGTTTTGCAAAAAGGTTTTTGGGGTCAAGGCCTTTCTCAATATTTTTTCGAGGATTTTTCTCTTGTCCTCATCACTAGACTAATGGTACTTATTATGGGATGGGAGGGTGAGAAATTAAGGGGGGAAGGGGTAGGGAAGTGAAGAGGAAGGAGAACTTACACTCAAGAGGATCAGGCCAGTCAGATATGGCGAGTGCTAAGATAACAGCAAATAACATACATGTAGGATAGCAAAATAAGTTTTTTTATAACAAACATTAATAATTTAATGGACAAGAACAAACTACAGGCTGACTTCTTTCAAATAATTGTATAAAATAGAGTTGTTTTCACATGAGCAAAAAACAGCACTGTTAGGATAGAGCCAGGATATATGGCATAAAGTGTGACAGTTCATAGAAATTACAGTTACGAAATGATACAGTACTGTTTCCCACTTATACCAAAAATGGCTCAAGCTACTAGCTGGCTCTTTAGAGTTATGATTCATTAAAGTGGGTTTCAAAATCTAGAAAAACAAAGTTTACATAAGAGAAAAAAATACAGTAATTTAAGACTATTAAATGGTAATAAAGTGTATGTAATACACATAATATGTGAAATGAAGAGTATTTCACAGGTTTTTGACAACCACTCTAAACATTGCACTATAAATAATGTGCACCTTACAAAAGAGAAAAGAAATGATAACAAAGTGTAATACACATAAAATGTGAAATGAAGAGTATTTCACAGGTCTTTGACAACCATTCTAAACATTGGACTATAAATAATGTGCACCTTACAAAAGAGATAAAATAAATTAACTGTTTGATGAATAGATAAACCAGTAGGCTTGATGTCAAGATAAGCCTCATTCAACAACCATCAAGACAAACTAGAAATAAACTGTCAAACTATTATTTGATATGGACATACCATTATATACCTCTTATGAGATGGAGAGGGAGAGGTGGGCTAAAAACAAGAAAATTCTCACACTGTTTAAAACACTGAAAAAATAGGTGTAAGGCAAAAATGCCAAAAAATATTGTCAAAGCAAATGTAGACAAATTTGGATAAAGGCAAAAATCAGAGAAAAAAATTATTGCAGTTCAAGAAACTGTCAGATTTCTTTCTACACAATGAAAAGGCATATTCGATACAATCATCTAAGTTTAAAAACGTCACTTAGCAAGTTATCAATGAGACAAAAATGCTTTGAGAAAAACAACAATACCAGGAAAATATATTATTCACTCAGAGAATTATGTATTTCATTCAAGTTAAAAAGACATGACTTTTTACATTTAAACTGAGGACCGAGTGCAATAGACCATTTTCAAATTCGTCATTGCTCAGGCTAAGCCTCAATTGTAAGTAAATCAACAAAACAGTCCAGACAAAACCACTGGTATTTATATTGTTTTTGGATTGGTGCATTCCCAGGAGATGTACCTCGTACAAAAGAATATATCACATACTATCAAGGCTTAGCCTGAGCGATGAAGAACATGAAACTGGACTATTAACTGTAATAAAGTGAAAACAAAAAAAGTTGTTATTAAAGTGATAAAATATCTATTATAATAATGTGCAAAATATGCTAGGGATTCAAATCAAATCAAATTTTTATTTTAGTACCTTTTGTTTACATGTTGTGGTTTTTTACATTATATTATATGACCTGATTTTGTGGTTCATGTCCGCTATATATAGTTCATAAAGCTAATCGCGATAGCTGGCATATTCCTATTTATCTTACATTGTTATGTCATGGAGGAAATTATAATTACTATAAAAAAAAAATTCAATAAACAAAAACTCAATTTATACCTTGAGTTTGATTTGACAATTTTAGGTGTAAAAGTATGCAGGATTACTAGGTCATTTGTGATAATCATCAGGATTAATTAGTAATATTATTTATACAAGCATTCATGATTATGGAAATATTATGTAGGTAAACAATTGGTTGTAAAAGTTACAAATGGTGAGCAATATTACATTACTAATTATGTCTGGTCTCAAAAAGCAAACTTGTGTAGAGATCAATGCTTTGTAATCGTTAAAACCTATCAACAAAATTTATCATTAACACTCTCAACTACTTTAAAAGCTATTGCTGTTTTGGTATAATTTGCAAATGAATAAATCTGTCAAAGAAAGGGTCGAGTAGCAAATTCCTTGTGTGTTTTAATGCAAATCATATACATTCAGACAGTCAAAATATTGATTCATTTCCATAAACAATAAGTATATAAACATCCATTAATTAACAAATGCTGCACTGACAAACAATAAAAGTAGCAATATTTGTTTACCAAAGTCGTGACTACACATTTTTTTGCACTACGATAATCGCCAACATTTTAATCTACTAATAGATTTCACATGGCGTAACCCACTTGGATTTCAGATTAGAAATTTGATTTATCTTGCTTTTTACACGAAATCTAGATTCAAAATTGCTGTTCACTTTATTCTAAGCAAACACTTAACTTATGAGACGTTACTAAGCAAGTGTAAAGCAAGGATCTGAGATAAATTGAATTAATCCAGGGCTCTCAGAAACTACTTAGATCAAAGTGTGGGGTAAACTGAAGTCTTTGACGTAAGTATGTTGAGAAATAGCTTACATTTAGCTCATTATCGTCGCATTGACATAACTTTCAATTGCCCTCACATAATTATAATTACATTATTGGAATTAATTGTGTTAATGAAGGACAAATTTGGACCGAACAATATTTTCATTTGTACGGAGAAATTTGATCTAGGATTGATATTAACTCCTCTGGGAATTATATAAATACAGACCGCTGCTGCGCTATTTTAAATAAACACTTTCTATAAATACAATCATTGAGGAATAAAATCGATGTTTACGAATTGATAAGCATTACAATTCAATTCAAAATGAATCAAATCAAATGATAAACATCAACTTTGAAATGAAATTAAGCTTACAAGTCTACTGTCAAAATTTCGAACGAAGATCTTCAGATAAAAGTTATTACTAAAAGCTGTTGGAAATTGGAGAAATATGCTCTATTACTCCCTCGAAGCTTCAAAGAACTGTTTATCATCGGTCTGAATTAATGAACCATTTGTAAATAAACTAGCATCGAAAAATTTAGAAAATTTCAATGAAAATGTGTCGGCATGTTACAGAAATGCCAACGTTTAAATTTTGAAGCGTTGTTCGCAAGAGGCATCTAAATTCTCATGCATGAAAAATCAGCTGAAGATTAAATTCATGTGAAAAAACAAACAAAGAAAACAGTTGCTTACCTTGTGTGTGATGCACTGGCGGCGTAACCCACCATAAAATGACAGAAGAACCAAGCGAAAGCATCAATAAGACTCCGATAACACGAACTTTCACAACGGCCATCGAGGCTGCCAACATTACCGTCTTTCAACCGCACTTTCAGCATCAAAATATCCCTGGAAAATTGACATTTCTTTGAA
Organism: Diadumene lineata; assembly: GCA_918843875.1. Classification (NCBI taxonomy): domain Eukaryota; kingdom Metazoa; phylum Cnidaria; class Anthozoa; order Actiniaria; family Diadumenidae; genus Diadumene; species Diadumene lineata. The sequence continues at coordinate 10,303,376 of OU974083.1, read as the reverse complement.
TTATGTAAGAGAAAAATGCTGCAGTTGTCATTCAAGGTGAAAAAAGATGGAAAAGATTATTAAGCCATGGTTGCAGAAGCCAGAAATATTTTGGCTGTCAGGCGAGCTTGTTATGGTTCTTGTTCACATGTGATGCTATGTGAGCAAGTACTCAGGCTTTTGGCTGCGCACACGGTTATTGGATATGAGAGGGACTGCTGATAAGTTCATTGATGTTCTATCACAGGTAGCCCAAGCTAGCTGTTTGTGACCGTTTTTAGCAATAAAACGAAAAATATGAAATAAAATACTGAATAAAAAATGAAATATGATAAAAATTAAAGTCTGTATATGTGTATTGTCTATTTATTTATTTATTTATTTTCGTTTTATTGCTACTGAAAACGGTCACAAATAGCTAGCTTGGACTACCTGTGGTACTATCGTTTTAAAAGTTTTTCATTTCTTTAAACTTAAAGAAATGTCTAAATTATTTCTATTTTTTATTTTGATCATTCATTGATCATCAGAACCATCAACAACGGGCATCAATATCTGGGCATCGTCATCACTTTCATATCATGATCATTATCATCATCACCATCGTCAAGATCGATCCCCTTATCATCATCATTACCACAACAACCGGGCATCAACATCATCATATCATAATCATGTCTGTATGAATACTGCCATCACCATTTTTTCATTGCTATCATCATGAATGTGTCTAAAGTTCGCCGCCGCAATTCCTGGGCTTGTGGTAAGTTCGGCCTCTTGTTTTTATCTTGGGCTTTATTTCAAAATCTGACCGAGCTTGCCAACCATTACATCCCTCCCTTCCCCCAACCCAAACTACTGCGTTTTAATTCTCTCCAAGACCAGTGCTACTCGGCCAAATTCCAAAGGAACCCCAAAGAAGTCACCATCATTCTTGTCATCTATTCAATGCAACTACAGTCATCATTTCACACTCCGTTTTTTGAATATTTTCAGACGATCATTGGTCATTTGTGAAAAATATATAAATGTTTGAGATATGACAGAACATACTGATCCTCCGTATACAGAGCGGGTGACCAGTGGGGGGAGGGGTTGTCCTCACTGTTATAATCAAGACTACAAATTTCGCTTTTACACGGCTCCTGACGAGCACGGTTAGTTTTTTTCCTTTTTCGTTTCAGTCTTTTTTTTTTTTTTTTTTTTTTTTTGAAATTGTGCGCCTTTTCATATCTCAACCACTATAAACCTTTCACGACTAGCGGTTAATGATATTATGATTTATCTGTGATATTGCTCTGATCACAGATTTCCCCGTTATCAAATCAAGATGCAACAATGTTTGAACATTATTATTTCATCCGATTGTCGGCTTTCCTTCAATAATACACGGGCATATATAGATATATATAGACTATATAGAATACTTGTTTTACAGTATTTGAAATTATCTGGTACTATACAAGTTGTACAAACAATGTCCCTAAAAGATATACAAGCATTATCCCTAAAAGTTATACAAACTTTTGTAAATGTAATTAGTGATAAGTTAGACACCGTAGAATGATAGTAGAGAAAACTGACGTTTCGGACGTTAGTCCTTCGTCGGAGTAATTAGGTATTACTCCGACGAAGGACCGGAACGTCCGAAACGTCAGTTTTCTCTACTACTATCATTCTACAGAGAGTAACTTATCATTACATACACTACTGTTTCTCTAGAAACACTTACGCAGTCCTACCTAGTATTTTTTACTAGTTTTTACCTCAACATTTGTTATACAAACTTGATCGTTTAGAATGTTTCTCATACTAAAGAATGCTTCTCACCTGAAAATCCGTGAAACAAAGCGCAACTGCGAAGGTCTAATAGTGAAGTCAAGCGGGTAATATACCGAAACTGACACAAAAGGAAAAAAAAAGAAATTGAGAATAGAGCGTATTTTAAAATACACGATATAGTGAATTTCGCGGGCTTTAGAAACGGAAGACAGTCTTATAGATCCTTTGCAAAGCAGCCCCATCTAAATCTAGAGGACAAAAACAAACGATTTTTGCTCTCTTGGCAGCTGAAATCCATTGTTTTGTACTCGAGTGTGAGCTGCAATCCAACGAATTGCAAGAAGTCTATAGTAAATGGTATTGTTTCACGGTTGTATGAGAAACCTTCTATCACAGCTAATAGTTATATGTTAAAAGAAAGTCACTTCATTGGTCATTACAGAGCACGTTGAAATCTACAGTATGTTTCAGACTTTGAATATGTTGATTCCGTTCTATGTATACATATATACATTATTTACATGACAATCCTATATTAAATACAATCATTTGTTATTCCAATATCAACATCATCCCCACAGCTTATTTACACGTAATTGTGTTTCAGCACACTTTATATCTAGAGAGGAGCTCCCTCAAAAATGTATGTCTAACTATTCACAATAAACAAATCAAGAAAGAAACAATACAAAATTTAGCTATTTACAATTTCGATTATATAATCATTGAATATTAAAATTATGTAGGTTTTATTGAACAACTTCATCTACTTATGCAAAGTTTCTTCAGAGTTTCTTTTCGATTTAGCCAGTTATCTCTATCCATTCAATTCAACATCAGGCGCGAAAGGCATCTCGGGAGTGAAGACGGATGAGTTGGACGACAGTTACGAGAAGACGGTTTTCCTGTGGTTTTGGAAATCAGGCTTTGAAGGGTCTTTGAAGAGAAAGTAGAGAGTAAAATGGTGGGATATGACAACGATGCGGTGATTACAATGTATCGAATTTAATGAGAGTGATAATGATGGTGAGGTCCCGGCGACCGTTCAAATAAGATAGTGGTGATGATATTGATAGAAATCAGGAAAATAGTAATGATAGTTGTGATGATTTAATGGTGGTGATGAAAATATGGTGCTAGTAATAACTTTAATGCTAATCAGGCGGTCATTATGAATCCTCTTGTCAAAAGCTCATCAGTGATTGGTTCAACAGACAACAGTCTCTTGACGTATCTTTTAATAACGATCAATAAAAACAATGAATCACACATTACTCTTTACGGCCAATCAAAATCCATTGAAATCCATTCTGTAATCACGAGGGTATGCTGGTTGGTTTAAAAATTACAAAAAGAGGCTTTGCATTATGACGTGATAGCAGCCATCACAGTTGGCAGGAACAATAGAATCTGGACTTATACATGAGAACGAGTTTGGTCTCCCAGAGGAAAAACTGTCCTTTGTTTCTGTTTCCTGCCATGGCTGCCATCACGTGATAGTGCAAGGCTCCTCAACAGGACCTCCTTATAGATCGCGTGGACTAGCAAGTGTTAAACTCTAAAACATACCTACCAGAAATATATGTTAGAGCAAGCAGGAAAACCATGAAATAAAAACAAACTAAATACTAACAAATAGTGACTATTTGTCACTAGCACTCAACCAGAACACAGTACCCAGAAAAAGAAATAGCAATGTTCTGATTGAGTGATAGTGACAAATAGTTAGAGTACACACACTTAAAGTGTGCAACATAAATACCACTAAGTTACTATTTGTTAGTATTTAGGATGAGCCAGCCCTGTTTAGCGGGCTGGTTTCTTTTGTTTTTACGCTCTGATAGCTTGAACACAAAAGAAACCAGCCCGTTAGCTAAACCGGGATGGCTCACTCCATATAAACAGCCCCATAGTTTGTTTTCATTTCATGGTTTTCCTGCGTTTACCCTATAAGTTGCATAAGTTGAACTCAAGTAGAGGGGTGAGATTCTTTGATAATCGCTATGCCAAAAATTCCGATTCCGATGATCGCTTTTTGTACCCTATATAAGCTATTAAAAATCGTCTCTCTGGACACCTAAGAGATACCAAATCGCCTATCCCTAAAGATACAAACGATCATACGATTGTTTGGTGTCGATCTCGCCGAGTGTTTTATAGTTTGTTTTATTAAATTGTTGTATTTTTGGTATTATAAATTTCGTTTATTAATAAATTCACATGTCTGCTTTTGATCTTATTTTAAAACTACCAGTATTGGTCAATCTAATAGTGGTTAACTTGAGACCTTACCTCTGTTTGTTCGACATTTGTAAGTCGTTGTGTTGATTCCTAATCAAATTATGCATTGAACTTCGATGTATAGATCTAAGTAGTACAAGAAATGAAAAAAAATAATGATACACAAATCAAAATGAATTAATTAACAAATGAATGAATGTGTACGAACGAACGATCGAATAAATAAGCTAACGTTATGACATCAATAATATTGAATTGCATTTGTGAAAAAGTAGTAAGCATCCAGGGAGAAGTCGAGCAAGAAAAGGTTGTGATAAAATACACTAACAGATTAATTTCCCCGCTAGCAGGGTCTCTCTCGTTTGTAATTCCTGACGGCAAACGAAATAGACTGTTGCCCCGAGTTTCGCTAGGGTTCGTTGGTGGTTGTAAAAGTTTAGATTCCAGTGGAAAACAGCAAATTAATACATAAACAACGCAGAAAATACTCAAACTCGTGCTACTTTACTTTATTCCGCAACCTCCGACTAGAGCATTATGGGGTTGTTCCATGGGGGGTAAGGACGGGCCCTCACAAGACTCTACTAGCAGGGAAAGTACTTATTGTTTCAAATTCGAAACAGTCTGAATATAACTAAAGTCACTAAAGTGAGTGAACGAGCCTCCAAATAGCTAGGTTTGATTGAAGGGAGGAACTATAGCTAATGTGCACAATGACTACTGTATGTGTTTTCTGGTAGATGCAATGCTTTTGTAATGATTAGATTGTTCCAAAAAGAAATATAGCAATAACAAATATAATTATTTGGAAAAACAATGAAACACTTACATGAATCACCTAGTGTTCTCATTCCTTGACATGACTTTTTTGATTGCCAACTTTTTATCCCATCCATGATCTGTGACCGTCTTATACACTTCTATTACAAGGTTAGGAAAGTAACCAAGAAATACGTACTTGTCAAGAACCAGTTTTCTTAACCTATAATTAAGACTACGCTCATGAACTCTTGCATTTCGTATGAAAGCGATTAGGTCCAGTATCGACGAACTGTTGTATTCTCTATACCCTTCTAGTTTTTCGTTGATTCTAGGGATTATCGGGTAAGTAGTTGGATCATCCCATCCCTTTCCAGGCTGGACAATTATATTGAACTTGTTTTCTATATCAGCTGTCACGTCAGGTTCTCTATTCTGTTCTGAAAAAACACAAAGGAGATCCAACCTTTTATCGTTACTCCAAAACAAGGGATGAAACAAAGAATCAGCAGCAGACGGTCGCTTGTCTGGTTCCTTTGTCAATAGACCTCTGATAAGATGTGCAGCTGCTGGGAAGAGCGTGACATGGAAGCCTTCCATCACGTCGTTTAGCATGTTAGCTTGTGTTTTATGATCTACAAGTTCTGTGCGCTTGTTACCACAATTCACTGGACTGAACGGGTGCATCTGCGGTGCTACAATATAGTGAAGCAGAAGCCCACAAGAATAGCTGTCAGATTCCTTAGTGTGTTTGTAGCTATCATCCTCCCATACCTCAGGTGCAATCCAGCACCTTGTACCAACCGTAGTCCCCAATACCGTGGTTCCAGTGGCCGAGAGTGGGCTGCTGAGACCGAAATCAGCAATCTTCGCGCAAATGTTTGGATGAGCTTTGTAAAGAATGTTTTGTGGTTTAAGATCACGGTGAAGGATTTCGTGCTCGTGTAAATACTTCAGTCCCATAATCAAATCTTTGCAGAGTGAAAGGCTCTGATGTGAGTCATACAAAGAGCTATTTAAATAGTCATCAAGATGTCCCTCCATCAGTTCTAAAACAACATATGCAAAGACATTATCAGTATCGTCAAAGTAGATGTAATTCACAACTTGATTACAATCTGCCAAAGCTGTTAGAGTGGTAATCTCTCGTATGTCTTGTGGTCGATTCATGTTTCGCTTCACGATTTTCTTTATTGCAATTTCTCTTCCGTCTTTTTGGGAGATTCCAGCAAATACATCACCAAACGAACCGCTACCAATGGGTTCTTTATGATACCAATAAGAATTGATGCTCTCAACATTCTGTCTTCTTGCTACTCTTTCGAGTTTATCTACGTGATTATGGGAATACGAAGTCCAAGGAATGCTCAATGGCGCTTTTTTATAATCAATCGCTTTTGTGAGAAAGGTTTTAAGTTCTTCGATATTTGCACACAAATCAATACAACGTTCACTATTTGCCCCTTGTACCCTGAGTTGGTTAGCGATATCTAAATGAACGGATACAGTTGACGAGTTTGAGCTGTCGTTGTGAATGCTTCTGAATGAAGTATCCTCTCTTGCTTTTTTGAAAGGTGGTTCTTCAACTTCCTTTTCTTTTTCAAATATCATTTGTCCTTGTTCATAGAGTGTCTTCATAGTAAGGCAGCAACTACTAAGTGCCAAATCAAGATCCTTCCCCTGAGGGCCTTCTGGGCATGCTAAAATTTTACCAACCAAAGAACTCTTCCAGAGAGTGTGTATGTTTTGATCTTTACAAATAGTCACCAGAAGCTGACCCAAAACGGATGTTTTTTCTTCATAAGCATTTTCAACCAAGCCTTTAGCAAGTCCAAAAGATTGCGAAGATAACATTAAACTCAAAATTGATTCACCATCGTTATCATGACCCCACAGGTCAAGACCCATATCAATACATTTTTTGAAAAATATTTTAGGATCATCCGTGACATCCGGGAAAAACTGTTTTCTGAACATTAATTTTGAATTGTAAGCAACAGCCAATAAAGGATTACGTCCCTTGGAGTCGAAAACCTTTGTCTTTGCTCCTGCCTTAACTAAACACTTAACAGCGCTCCACGTACTGCAATAGTGAAGTGGCGTTTGATCTTCTTCATCTCTTGCATTTAAATTTATCCCACACATGCGGAGATGATTAAACACTAATTTCAATAATCCTTCAAATGTTAGCGTTCCCGATAAGTTGCTTGCATAAGAAAAACATTTATATTGTGCAAGTAAATATGTATATTCTGTTGAAAGTGAGAGGGAAGCCCATAGATGAAGAGGTGATTTCAATTGATCATCTCTCTTGTTTACAATAACTCCATGGGTAATGACTGGTGGTGAAAACAATTTCATGAGTTCGACTATGTTTTGTAGAACCTCTTCTTTTATACCGCGATCGAATATTTCATTCAACAATTTCAAAAGAAAATGAAACACAGACTCTCCGTTTCTTGCAACTTCAATAGCAAGGGGGCCGTATTTTAGGAAATGTTTACATATGGCATTCATTGTTTTGAAATTTCGCCAATGTGACTCACCATACATTGAGATGCGTTTCCAAAAAGAGAAAAGACTGTACAAAAGTGGCGTGTGGCCGCCGTTGTTTCTCACGTTCACCCCTGCTCCATGCTCTTCTAATTTACCGATAATTTTCATTGTCAATCGTTCTGATGCACCAAAGCAAGGAAGTTTCACGGCATAATGTAGTGCAGTGTTGCCGTATGAATCTACATTGTTCGGATCTGCACCCAACCGATATAGGAGATCAAACATCTTAGGTAACTTTTCTTCTTCATTTTTTTCAAAAAGATGATTGTGTAATTTCTCTACCATCTTTTTTTCATGGTCATTGGAAGCAAAATTTCTGGCGAGTCGCACTCCATTTTCCGGACAAGTGCCTGCACAAATGGAATATAGAAGTTTCGTGTACAATATTTTTATTACAGAAGTGAAAATGTTGCCTGTTATTTCAAATTCTTTGATCAAATCAATTATAGAAATATTCTCATCATCTTCATGTTCATAGTCACAGAAGTTCTCCATGAAACAAGATAAAACGCTAGAACCCAGACCATCTCTTTGATTAAATTGCGCGCCATTCTCCAAAAGAAAACGAGCTGCAATAACGTCGACAGATTTATCGATTGTATAAAAAAGTGGTGTTTTGCCATAAATATTTCTAGCATTTAGGTCTGCACCTGCATGAAATAATGCCTTGACAACATTCAAGTTGCTGTTTCTTAAAGCATCAAACAAAGCTGATTCTTGGTTTTTGTTTCTTTCGTTAGGGTTGGCTCCAGCCTTGATCAATAAAGATATCAAGTCCGTCCCATGGTTGCCTCCAACATAAAATAAAGGTGTTTGGGAATTGTTGTCTTTGATGTTAACCTCTGCTCCCGCATTGATCAGTGTGTGCACTGCTGCCATGGACGCTTTCTGGACTGCATAGAACAAGGCCGTTCCTCCGTCATTGTCTCTCACATTGACATCTACGTAATCGCAAAATAAATTGACATCAGCACCACTTTCTATCAATAGCTCTACGATCTCTCTATTATCTTTTACGACTGCTAAAATAAGAGCAGTTTTTTCATCTGGTATACTTCTTGCATTCACATCGGCTTTAGCTTGTAGCAGTACTCTTACGATCTCTATGTTTTCATTTCTAACAGCAACCATCAAAGGTGTGGATTTATGATAAGGATATTCGTCCTCCACGCAATAGCAAAATATATTGACATCAGCACCACTTTCTATCAATAGCTCTACGATCTCTCTATTATCTTTTACGACTGCAAAAAAAAGAGCAGTGTTTTCATGTTGTGTATTTCTTGCATTAACATCGGCTTTAGCTTGTAGCAGTACTCTTACGATCTCTATGTTTTCATTTCTAACAGCAACCATCAAAGGTGTGAATTTACAATAAGGATATTTGTCCTCCACGCAATAGCAAAATAAATTGACATCAGCACCACTTTCTATCAATAGCTCTACGATCTCTCTATTATCTTTTACGACTGCTAAAAAAATAGCAGTGTTTTCATCTGGTATACTTCTTGCATTAACATCGGCTTTAGCTTGTAGCAGTACTCTTGCGATCTCTATGTTTTCATTTCTAACAGCAACCATCAAAGGTGTGAATTTATCATAAGGATATTTGTCCTCCACGCTATCGCAAAATAAATTAACATCAGCACCACTTTCTATCAATAGCTCTACGATCTCTCTATTACCTTTTACGACTGCTAAAAAAAGAGCAGTGTTTTTATCTCGTATACTTCTTGCATTCACATCGGCTTTAGCTTGTAGCAGTACTCTCACGATCTCTATGTTTTCATTTCTAACAGCAACCATCAAAGGTATGAATTTATAATAAGGATATTTGTCCTCCACGCAATCGCAAAATAAATTGACATCAGCACCACTTTCTATCAATAGCTCTACGATCTCTCTATTATCTTTTACGACTGCTAAAAAAAGAGCAGTGTTTTCATCTGGTTTACTTCTTGTATTCACATCGGCTTTAGCCTGTAGCAGTACTCTTACGATCTCTATGTTTTCATTTCTAACAGCAACCATCAAAGGCGTGAAACCATCATGGTGGTACTCGAAGTAACCGCAAAGTAAATTGACATCAGCACCACTGTCTATCAACAGCTCTACGATCTCTCTATTATCTTTTACGACTGCTAAAAAAAGAGCAGTTTTTTCATCTGGTTTACTTCTTGTATTCACATCGGCTTTAGCCTGTAGCAGTACTCTTACGATCTCTATGTTTTCATTTCTGACAGCAACCATCAAAGGCGTGAAACCATCATGGTGGTGCTCGACGTTACCGCAAAGTAAATTGGCATCAGCACCACTTTTAATCAATAGTTCTACGATCTCTCTATTATTTCTTTCGACTGCTAGAAAAAGAGCAGTTTTTTCAAATCTATCTCTTGCATTCACATCGGCTTTAGCTTGTAGCAATACTCTTACTATCTCTATGTTTTGATTCCAAACTGCACGCATTAACAGTGTGATTACAACGATGTCACAACAGTTTTTTTTCTCACACACGCAAAATAAATTAACATCAGCATCATTTTCGATCAGCAGTTCAACAAGCTCTTTGTTGTTATTATCTACCGCTAAAAATAAAGCACTTGGCGTATACATATTGAATGTATTTATATTCGCTTGAGCGTGTAATAGTGCTTTTACAATCTCTAAATTCCCTTTCTTGGCGGCAAGCATAAGAGGTGTATATTCGTCGATGCCCTCATATTTACAAGATACATTTACATTAGCTCCATTTTCGATTAACATTGCCGTCATATCATTGTTGTTGTGATTGACTGCTACAAACAAAGCAGTTTGTCTATTGTCATCAGACCTATTTACATCAGCACCACTTTTGATCAGCATATCTGCAATCTCTTTGTTGTTTGTATCAACTGCTTTGAACAAGGCAGTTCTGCCATGGTTGTTACAATCATTTACTTTGGCATTTGCATGTAAAAGTGCGCTTACGATGTCTCTGTTGCCACCGATTATGGCATATATCAAAGCTGTATTTCCTTGATAATCCTTGGCATTGACATCCACATTACTAACATTTACTATTGAGTTTACTATACTTAGATTCCCTTTCAATGCTGAACACATCAAAGGGGTGTATCCGTACAAATCTCCAATATAATCTCTACATGACGCCGCATTTACATCAGCGCCATTTTCGATAAGCATTTCAGCGATCACATTATTGTTTGAATCGACTGCTTCAAACAAAGCAGTCATGGAATGTTTATTACAATCATTCACGTTGACATTGGCCTGTAAAAGTGCTCTTACAATCTCTTTGTTGTCCTTGATTACAGCATACATCAAAGCTGTATTTCCACCATTATCTTTGGCGTTGATGTTCACCCCTTTAGCAATAAGTCCAGGTTCAAGGGCAATACGATTGTCATTACTGCAAAATATTGCGTTCATTAAAGGTGTGCGACCAAACCAGTCTAATTCGGCACTTCCATCTCGAGGTACTTCCTGATTTTCCTCCATCATGAATATTGGTATTACTTTGTAGAATAGTAGAATTCCTATAAAAATAGATTGCTATATTAAGATGGAATTTTCAAAACAAAATCTTGCAATCTAATAAAAAATTGTTTAAACAAAATTCTTTTTCGACCTTCAGTAGTATACCATTGATTTACCTTATTGACACCATCAGTAAACACGCACAAATTTGGGAAAAAAAGATTTCTTGGAAGCAAACACCGACCAAACCAAGCTAAATTTGTTGGATTCACAGGACAACAAAAACGCCATCATAAGAAGTTCAAAGTTGTCTAAAACTGCCTTGAAAATCCTGCCATGTAAATAAGGACTCTTTGCCCTACAATAATTGAGCTTTTTGGCTATCGGCAACAAGTAATAAGAGGTAAAAAACAGAGTTTGTTTTGCCAATTCCTCTAAAAACAACGACCAGAGATCGAATGCCGCGTGGAGGATAATGACCAGTGCGCATGCGCGGCGTTTTTCAGACTAAAAGGCTGACGGTGCCACGTTTGTTTTCCCACATTGAAGGCCAAAAAAATATTTAGAGGGATATATAAAACGGGGGTAAATGGTTTTATACTTAAATCCTCAAAGGAAGGTGTGAAGAGTGTATGATTTTGCAGGGTGGGGATGGTAATGGTGACATCGTTAGACGAATCAACATTTGCCGAAGTAATTAACAAAATTAACATGATCTTCCGGGTGGAAGTAGTCCCTAGACTGATTGTTTCGTGCGACTGACGTTTCAACTGCCTGTGCGGCAGTCATCATCAGAGTCAGTGAACATCTTTGTTATAAGGGGTCTTATTTATACTGCTAGTTGCATAATTACCGTGCCCACGTTTAATGCAGAGTTTTTGCTCGGGTCAAGTTTCAACACAAACAATTTGGCCAAGAGGTCACATATTTAGCATTTTCAAGACGTCAAATGACGATCAGAAAAGACGATCAAAACACAGATTATATATAGATTAAATATATACATTAAGTGTCCGGTTTGTCACACATATAGCTTTTGGAATAAAACTACATTTGAATCTTTCAGTTTTGCTTTTAATTAAGTCAAATTTACGCGGGTTGCGAAGACTGTACTTGTGAACTTTAGGCTCAGGAATGAGATCTTTTAGTTTGTTATCATTGTGAATAAATATGTTCTTATAAAATGTATAACAATGGTCTTCTCTACGTTGGTTAAGTGTTTGTAAGTTCTTCAAAAACTCATGAACAATTAATGAGCTCTTTGGCCAATTGGAATAGCCAGTTTGATCACGTGTATGAGCTTTTAAAACCGATAAAACACTCTCATTAGTATGCTTTATATAAAGAATACTAATGAACGTAAAATTTTATATAAAGCATACTAATGAGAAAACCCTTATCGGATGCCTCTAGAAAAGGTCTCAGTTGCATTGTCATCATAGACCTTCACTAGCGTTTGAAGATGATTTAGAAGCTAGCAGTCTTCTACTGGACTACTGTTCAGTGGTCTTTCAATGTGGGATCAAAAATATGTACATTTTTACTCAAATGCTGATGCTCAATACATGTTTTCTGACCAAACTTACATTTTTTTTTACTTTTTAAGCATTTTCGCATTTGATATTACATAAGGTAATTTGATTACATAAGGTAATTCCGTAGTTTTGCACTGCGCACAGTTCTGTGCATATTTCAAATTTTAGAGATTTGCATTTCTTATCATCAATAAATGTCTTAGAAACACTTTAACGTAAAAATACGAACAGTTTTCACATTTTCAAGCGAAAAATTACGAATTTTTTAAACTCGACCAGTCCATACTCGGAAAAGCTTTAATATTATTGAATTTGGAGGATGTTTCTCCAAATATCTCGCAAACCAATACGGGCACCTATCTTTTTTATTTCATAATATCATTTGAAATCATGGTTTTTAAAACATATTTGATCGATGACAAAATTCTATGGCTAGATTTTTCGATATTCCGAAAAGTGTTTCGTTCAAAACGTCGATGAGGCCAATAAAAATTCGACATTTTGATAATTTTTGCTTTATTTCTCTTCGCTGTTGAACTATAGTGCAAATCTTTTTCTTTACATCGGTAGCCCAATGTATAAGGATCACATTAAAGGACATTCAAAATATTTGGCATTGACCAAGCTAAGTAAAGAGATACTTTTATGAATGATGCCCATTTTCGAATGTTAGACGCTAAATTGACAAAAGTGGGTGTACTTTAAAAAAATTTTTCGCGGAAACCATTACGGTGACCCCATTTTTTTATTTTATATTTTTGATGAAAAACTCAAAATGTTTTACTGGAGAAAGTTTTATCAAAATTCTATGGCTAGTTCTATTTCTACGGAATTACCTTAACATAAGTATTGGCGTTTTTGAAGCAGTATAATAAACTCGCAGATCGTGTTTTTATTAAACAGTACATAACCTCAAGTCCTTCTTTGTATGACATCTGTGTTAGTGCAATTCGCAATGCCCTTCGTTGAACTTGTTCGATCTGGTCAGTAAGAAATTGTGGTAGGGAAAAATGCCATACCTGGCATGCGTACTCAAGAAGTAGTCTTATAAATGCTGAGTAAACAGTGATTATGTCCTTTGATGGAGCTCCAGAACGTTTTAGAATTCTTAATGCGTACAGTCGCCTGCTGGCTTTTGCACAAATCTCATCTATATGAGTGTTCCAGGTTAAGTCTGAAGAGATAGTAACACCGAGTAGTTTGAAGTTCTGGACAACATCGATTTCAGTACCAGCTGAAGATAGATTATCAAGCTGTACGGGTTTCTTAATAAAAGATATGCGTAGCTCTTTGGTTTTCTTTACGTTCAAGCTCATGTTATTATGCTCAGTCCATTTGGTTATTTGGTTTATAGCTGTTTGAAGGAATGCGGTACCAGAGGATCGTGGAATAATCTCATATACAGTGCAATCGTCCACATATTTATATATCGGAAGGCTGCAGTCCAGATCATTGATCATTACTAAGTGAAAGATTGGTACCAGTCTAGTTCACTGCGGTACTGATGCATTTAGTTGATGCAATGAGGATTTCCCCTGACCAAGCTTGACACGTAAGCTACGTTCTTTGAGAAAATCCGCACACCAGTTAAGGAGGGTCGGTGGAACGCTAATAATCTTTAGCTTCAGGAGAAGAATGTTGTGGTCGATCTTGTCAAAGGCCTTTGAGAAATCAATCATGCAGGATCCGATTGTTGTACCCTGAGTATCAAGTGCTTGAAGCCAGCTGTGCAATAGGTGAATTAAGGCATGTGTAGTAGAACAGTGTTTAGTGTTACCAAATTGGAAGGAATCAATATAAGGGCTGATATATTGTAGAAGCCAACGAGAGACAAAACGTTCTAAGACTTTACTTAAAACAGGAGTCAGCGTTATGGGCCGTAAGTCCGAGTCAGTTGATTTAGGTTTTGGTACTTTAGGAAGTGGTATTACGTCAGCACATTTCCAGATTACAGGAACAGTACCTTGTTTAATGCTGGCGTTTAAGATAGAGCAAATCGGCTTTGCCAAAATAGGTGCACATGTCTTTAATAAGAACCCAGTTGGGTATATCATCTGGACTTGTTGCTTTATGAAGACTGATCTTTTCCAACTCAGCCTCAACTTGGTGACTTGTGATAATGAATTCGTATGGAACAATATCAACATGGACTTTGTCAAATTGTAGCGGTGGTAATCCGTTAGTAACCTTGCAAAATGACGTAGCGATAAGTTCGGCTAGTTGAAGACCATTCATGAACTTTCCTTCGCGCGTGGACGATACTTGTCAGCGGTTCAGATTTTGATAAACCTGCTATGGTTTTGACGTTCTTCCACCATTTATTAGCATCATGAGTTTCGGTGTTAAGGATGTTTTTCTCGTAGTATATCTTGCAAGCTGCTTTGCAAAGCTTATTGACTTTGTTACGATAAAAGTTGTACATTAGGGTGTTACCAGATGATCACGCCCATTGTCTCTTTGAAATGGTGTCCTTTATATGTTCGTTTAGCCATGGCTTATCACTTGGGTGGATCTAGGTTTTACGAAGCGGTAGATGCTTATCCATTGACGATGATAATGTACGTGAAAAGTGAACAAACTGATCATTCACAGAGTTCTTGATCATGCGATAAAGATGAGTCCAATTGACCATCGAGAGATCTTTGATAAATGCACATTTGTTGGTAGGTTTGCAGGTTCTTCTGCTCGAGTAGGTATGCTGTCGATGCGAACAGCTTTGTTTTGAGGACTGCACAAAAACAGATGAGATCATCATAATAAGTAGGAATTGAGGTGTAAACTTTATCAAGAATATTACTGCCACGAGTTGGTTTCTTTACAATTTGTTTCAGATCAAACGATGATATTAGTGAGCCAGTTTTAAATTTGTTGAAGTCACCCAAGATGATGATGGCAGAATTGGGAAAACGTGCGAGAGCGTTGTAGCGCCCGCAAATGTAATAATCACCCTCAAATGTAATAAACCTGCATTTGTAATAAGGATTTACCCTCAAATGTAATAAACCTGCAAATGTAATAAGGATTTACCCGCAAATGTAAAAAAACCTATAAATGCAATATCAGTCTGTGGGGAGGGGCCTAGGGAGGCGTTGCACCCCTTTTTAGGAAAGTCTTTTTTTGACCTTCTGTGGACCTAATATGGATCCCCACTCTGTATCTTCGAAACCAATGCTGCCATGGTCATCAAAACTTGACACAGTGATTATGGACATAAGATTAGCTACCACACTCAGTTTTAACACGTGACAGGCAAAGGATGACTTCACTATGACGTCAATAATCAAATTTTGACTGACATTTTTAAAGAAACTTCTTAAAGAATACTACAAAAGAGATCTTATTAAATTTTTATCACTTATTTCAATTTTAGAATTATGGGTGTTTCAAATGAAGTCACAATGACGTCATATAAGCCAAAAAAATACCCTTAATGCAATTTACCCAGAGTGAAATAAGATAAAAGCCTATTTTTATAGGATTTTAGAAAGTAGAACGACCAGACTATATGTAATATATATCAGATGTTACATTTGAAAATATAGAGATTGTTTTATAATTTTAAGTTAATTTTAAACCACATATTAAATTATCCCAAATTGCACCACCCCTCCCCCCCTTAAAACTGACGTAAACAGATCATTAGCCAAAGCCTTTTTTCGTAATAATTAACAACTTTTCTAGCCATTTATAGGATTAGTTGTCAAAAATATGGATTCCAATATGAAAAATTGGCTTTTTTTTTTCAATTTTGCAAAAATGCATGTCATGCCGTGGAAACAGCCCTGACAGCACCGACATGTCATTGTTATTAAACTGTTCTGAGATAATTTTTAGGAAAATTTATGAAGTTTCATTTTCATAGCTGCAGTGGATTTGGAGTCATAAGCAATTTACGAGAGAGGGGCCTCATAAGGCCTCAACCCCCCCCCCCCCCCCCCCAGTCTGAATGGGGTTAAGCTGGGAAAAAGGGTTCTGTTGTAGCATTATCTTAAGAACAATGAATTGATTTTTATCTTGGTTTCGTACTGCTTTTATGAGTTTAACAAGGATTTCTTGTTTTGGGCGTCAGTTCTAAGAGCTTGTAAAGAGGAAATTTGTGTTAGAAAAGACTTGTTGTTCATTTATGACTGTATCTGAACGTCGTGGTATAGTTGAGTTTAAATCAAGTGTTATTTGCAATGCTTGTTGTTAATATATACTGATGTTGCTTTTGTAAAATGTAGTACTGAATTCTTTCCTATATCAATACAAAATGCGCAATCAACGTTAATTAAATCTGTTTTCCATGGTTTAGTCAGCTGGGTTGTCATTAATATCTTTAAAATTATATCTACAAAATTACATGTATACAATATGTGTTGTACATTAATTAACATCAGGTACATACATTTTATTTTCGTCGATACAAACGTAAATAGCCATTCACTTTCAATAGTCATTATTAATATGAATTCATTGTTTCTTTTTATGTCTTTCAAAAAAATAAAAAAAGCCGACGGTGCGATGCTCCTTTTCACGGTTACTGATTGTAAGCGGCTTTACAAGCAAACCAGAACAGAGAAGTCTAATTAAGGATGTGGAGTCACTTTTTGAACTAAACGTGGGACACATTACTCAGAATATTGTGCAATATCACTATGCCCATTCTTGCTCCTTAATTACAGTAATGCGGTAAAGTGACAAAATTCAAGTAAAAAAACCTTGGTCTGCAATCTGCATTCGCCAGAAGTAGTGCTCGCTTGATATATTAGCTTTACAGGGTTGTTTTACATTTGTGGGTAAATCCTTATTACATTTGCAGGTTTATTACATTTGAGGGTAAATCCTTATTACAAATGCAGGTTTATTACATTTGCGGGCAAATCCTTATTACAAATGCAGGTTTATTACATTTGAGGGTGATTATTACATTTGCGGGCGCTACAGCGTTGTCCTGAGATCGAAATAAATGATTTCTCAGTAAACAGTCGTTGTTCTGTGGAGGATGGTAGACAGATCCTAAAATGATTGAGTTGATTCCTCGAGGAAGACGCTTAGGTTTGAGTAAGAACCATTGTGTTTCAAAGGATGGATCCAATAGGTCTGTTAATTCGATAAAATCCAGCTAAGGGTAACGCTGTTAAAGTATCATCTACATAACGGAACCAAAAAGGCAATTGAATGGTATAACAAGCAAGTGCTTCTTTCTCGATTTCTTGCATTACGATCTCTGCCACAACAACCGAAACGGGAGAACCCATCGCGGTACCATTAAGTTGTCTATAGTATTTGCAATTGTATTGAAAGAAAGTAGATTCAAGACATAATGTTAATAGAGCCATGATTTCAGTATTAGGTATAGGTAAAGAATCAGTGGTAGAGTTGAGCAATCGTTCAGTGCATTCTAAGGCAGTTTGTAACGGAATGCTTGTGAAGAGAGACTTTACATCAAAAGAAACTAATTTATGTCATTTATTGTTGCTTGGTATCTTAAGAGTCTTAATAGACTTGATAAATCTCTCTGTTGATTGCAGTTTGTCTTTTGAGGCGTTAGTAAGTGGTTGTAAAATAGTAGACAAATACTTTGACAATTGGTATGTAGGAGATCCACAGAATGCTACAGGTCGCATTGGTATCTGAGGTTTATGCAACTTAGGTAAGCCATATAACTTAGGTGACCGAGGTGCAGAGCATCGTAGTCGCTGGTAATGGTAGGTTGATAGTAAGTCGTCCATCTTTTTAAGACGTAAAAGTTTAGCGTTAAGCTTTCTCGCAAGTACTGGAGTCGGGTCAGAATCAAGTTCTGTATAGGTGTTTCTGTCATTTTATCAATATAATCCGACTTATCCATAACAACCGTAACACGAACTTTGTCAGCGGGTAAATGACAATATTGTTATCACTGGGCACGAGTAAAAAGTCAAAATTACAATGTCTTGGTCTCGAAGACCATGTTTTTTAAATCCAAAATTTTCGAACATGAAGTAACACAATGTTACATGTCACAATAGACCACTTCACGTTAACGTCCGCCATTTTGAATTGGGGCAAAGTCAGGAAATTTCTTAAGAGATGGTCATCACTTTGGCGTCCAAAATCTCCGCTCGTTCAAGCTCCATTTTTACAATTTTAACTTGAAATAATAAAAACATTACATATCAGTAAACTGATGGAAAATGAGCCCTATCCAGGAATTGGAACTTTTTCTTACGAGCCGGTAAGTTTTCTATAGATTTTGATCTACGCGCGCCGATCGTTCGCCGATCATTTTGTTTTGAAAACAAAAATCTCAATTTTCTTTATCAAATGACTATGGTATGTCAACCAAGTTTTAGTACAAATATAAGGAAGTTAATATCTTTTCAAAAACAAAATAATTATGAATATTGAGCTTGAATGAACGGAGTTAGAAGAAATCAAAGTGATGACAATTTTTTAAGAATTTTTCCGACTTTGCCCCAATTCAAAATGGCGGACGTTAACGTGAAGTGGTCTATAAGGTACATATTATACGTACAAAATAATAACTTATAATCAAACTAGACCCTGAATTCAGGGTTTACTCGTGCACAAGAACGGAGGTTCTTAAAAAAAACAAAAAACAAAACAAACAAAAAAACAAGAAACAAAACGGAACAAAATATGGAATAAGGTTTCTTTGCGGCTTTGCGACATCTCGAACTTGCCTTATAATACCTCGTGGAGTTTGACGGCTAGCAAAGCACTCTGGGAAGTACACAGGAAGCCCATAAGTATTATTCGTTGTTTGCCATTTGTTATGTTTCTCTCAATTTCGCAAAGTTCAGCCAAAAAAGAGATCCTTTTAGACTTGAAAAGTGACCAAATAGTGTCCTGTGGGTAAAATACCAAAAGATCCTTTTGAAATATTTGTCTTTTTTCGCTTTTGTTAATACACATCCCTAAACAATCGTTCTTCAAGTCGAGTGAGCGAACTTCGATATGTATACGTCTACAAGCTCGAAAATTCTCACTTTTGCAATGGATTTTTTGCTACTTTTTGAGCTTGTTCACTTCTAATGATTCTTCTCAACAATTCCACGAATTGTTTTTTCTTCAATTAAGTTTTATTTAGCTGTTTTGATGCGACATTGAAGCATTCGTTTTAATTATTAAAAAAAATTGTTTATTAAAAAACAACTGATAAAATTGCAAAAGAAAGATTACTTGAGAATAAAAAAAAGTAAAAAAAAAACAAAAAAAAAAAGATTGGCCGTTCGGAGACTTGAACCTCGTACTACGTATTTATAGCTTAATGGGTTTTGAGGACAACATGTTTGGCGCGATGGCAACATCGGGTAAGGCGCAGTTTGACAATGATCCTAAGGTCCGAGGTTCGAGTCCGTGAGTTGGAGTCTACTGGAATTTCTTTCTTTGTTAGTTAATTTAATCAGACCTGATGGAACGTGTCTGAACTTGCCTAAACTTCTAACAGCGAAGAAAAAAAAAAAAGAAACTCTCTGCATTTTAAGACTCGGCCAGAGGCCTGGGCACGAGTAAAAATATACTTTTATACTTATATACTTTTAAACTAATATACTTGGAAACCTGGAAGCGTTTTTTTCTTTGTATCAAATGATTTCTTTGTTGACTTAAAAAGTCAAATGTATTTTTAGCGGGAAAGTATTGTGAAATTTATTCTGTCGTCATTCACTTGATATAATCATTTTCTGGACTTGGTTATTTCAACATGATAGAAATACAAGAGCTAGTCGAAGAATCAAAATAAAAGTCAAATGTTTTTTCAAAATGAATTTGATCTTTTTAGTCTTTTGAAAACGAAAAAAAATGTATTATTGTGATGATCGCCGAACCGTGAACACCTAACAAAGTTTTGTACAAGTTTTTGACAGGTTTTTGA
Organism: Diadumene lineata; assembly: GCA_918843875.1. Classification (NCBI taxonomy): domain Eukaryota; kingdom Metazoa; phylum Cnidaria; class Anthozoa; order Actiniaria; family Diadumenidae; genus Diadumene; species Diadumene lineata. Next base: position 10,283,189 of record OU974083.1, on the reverse strand, counting down.
CAACTTTAATGCTTTTAAGTTTCGAGATAACCAATCACAGCTAATCATTGTTCTAGCCAGGAGGCCTTGTTTCATTGCTCTTGGCCTTTTGTCAAGATCGGGGCTGAGAAAAACCTATTCACGGTTCGGCGATCAGCACAGTAAGCAATGAGAAAATGTTTATCAAACTTTTGTTACTTCATTTGCATACTCACTTGATTGGAACAACTGACCTATAGTTTTACCTGAATAGTGACAAGAGAGTATGATATAAGAGAGCTTATCCCCAGACCCCATCAGGGGCTCGGCTCGTCGTTCTATTTTTAGAAACTGTTGTTTGTTACCAATCTCCGCACTTTTGTCTTGAGATGTTTTGACGATGCAACCGCGCCTCCTGCAATCTGGCCAATCACGTTCCATTCCCGAAATAACTTCAGTTTAAAAATAGAATGAAAAGATCCCCTGATGAGTGTAAAGCCCAATACGGTGGATAAGCTCTCTTATCTCATATTCTCTTGATATAGTGAACACGTAGATATCATTGCAGTAATGATTCCATTAATCGAAATTGGTTCATATTTGAAAAAATCCAAAATCAGGGGCGGCGGAAGCGGGGGTCACGTGCACCCCACAAAATATTTTAGGGGGACTGGACACCCCCCCCCCCCACAAAACATTGGTTAAAAATATTAATGCATAAGTTTATACAAAAATTTGTTTTGTGATTTTCCGGTTTGTAAGGTTTTCCAATTAGATGCTATGTGCCATCCTTAATACCCATAAAACATAACCGCTTTGGATGCAGGAGCTGGTTTCCTGTGTCGTATGGAAATGCGAGATGACTGGGCTCTAGTTATTATTTTCTGTTGGGATGGGGAGGGGTGGGGATTATAGTGCCCCCCAAATTATATTTTTCAAACAATGCATAAATTCATGATGTTTTACCGAGAAATACTTCCGTGAAAGTTTTCTAGGCAGTTTGAGCTTTACATTAGATTAATAATATAATAATCAATTTTATTATATAAACTCCAGTGAAATATCAGGTGATCTCTCGCGCGAAAAATTGATATTTTTCACATGTGAAAATAACATGTTATTTTCACGTGTGAAAATAACACGTTACCAAGCGCCAATAAAAAATATTGTTATAAATCGTTCACTCGTTAGATATTTTCAACACGAGAAGATAAAATTCGTATCTCCGCGCGCCCATGTAATATCCTCTATTTAATTGACAAGTTTTGAGATGAAAAGTACTTAATGCAGCTTGTGAATATTTTGTTACTGGAATCCTCTTTTATTTTATTTCATTTTAGTTCTTTGACTTACTTCCTATTAATTCCATTTTTTTATTACATTTTTTACATTTTCGATCGGTCTGTCGGAAAGTCCCACGGTCCATAGGTCCGATTCCTCGCTTTACATATCTGGCCGTGACTACCGAAAATGGTAAAATACTATACGACCTAAATCATAGCTTTCTAACAGAAAGACAGTATTGAATACTAACAAAAACGTACTCAGTCGATGCCAGATTATAAAACTCTTAAAAATATTTGGACATATAGGTAAAGACATAGTTTTTCTTGACATAAGCAATTTTTGCTGTAATTTTGAATCGAAAGAACTTATTAGGGTAGAACACTTAGAATTAAGTCATCACGATTTTTCTTAGAAAGATATTTTATAGAAAATTTATCGATTAATCGAAAAATGGATATAAAATTATATGGTCCCGCGCCCCGCGCCCGTTTTCGAGATAAAACTTTTTGAACGGAACCATGTTTTGACATTTTTGAAGAACAAATTGTGAAAAACGCCTTTTTCAAAAAAAAAATATATATATATATTACTCAAAACTACCAAAGCTATTGACGTAGTTTTTACAGGCAATCTCAAACAGACATTATTTTACACAAATATGGGAAAAAATATTGTATATGTTTTAACATTTTGTCAAAATTTACAGTTTTGTTTTCGCCTTTGACTTTAAAATCGCTTTGAAAAGTGAAACCCTAAACCGCTTATCATCGCGTACGCGTGTTATGTTGAAAAGTCATCAGGATTTTTTCAAATCTCGCCAAAAGAAAGACTTTTACCGGCGAAATCTTTCCGAAAAAATGAAGAAAAATATAGAGTCCCGCGCAAACAATGAGAGTTTTGACTGTTTTGAAGAATAATTTTCGAAGACTCCTTCTGTTATTCTTATATTGCCTTTTGGCGGGATTTGTTTTTCTAAAGTGGTCAGGACCCTTAACGAGCTCTAAATGTAAAGAAACCATCGTCTTTACTGTGGAAACTTTTTTTTTTCGTGTGTGTGTTTTCTATTCCCAAAACTTGAAATAGAAAATCAAAATTCAGAGCAACGAATTATTTTTGTCAAGACTGTAAAAGCTCAAGATCGAAAGCTACTATACAAAAGTGATAGCGTCCCAAACTATGCTAAGAACTTGAAAATTTAAAAGTTGTCTTTGTTGTAGAATAATCTTGGTCAGTTCATAATGTAGCCGCAGCCGTAAAACCTGATTCAAAAGCAAATCCTAAATTTATATTTGCACATGAAGGAGGTGACTTCTCAGAAATCACGTGATACAACGAACCAATTAGGGATAGGGACCAAGCGCGAGGTCCTGTAGTCTCCCTCGCATAAAGAGTATGTTTGGTTTTCACTGATCAACATAGACTCTTAAACACAAAAGAAACACTGTCTTGTAAAACAGCATTTTGTAGATTTTACTTAAGAAATGTGTAACCCTTAGCTTGATACATCAACATCGTGAAAATTAATGAATTTCGATGTGGGGAAGTTGCAATTACCGCAGAACAATAGAAACCTCACAAGTTCTTACGCGCATTGCTACTTATGAAAGAAACATTTTCATTTATATTTTTTAGGACTGTAAGAAATTAGAATTTAAACACCACTACAATCACTACTCACCTGAAAAACTAGAACCGGCTTGTTTTTCTATCGGAATATTGCTTGAGCTTTTTTTTATAAAACCTTGAGGAAGCCAACACTGCCAAACTTGCAACGTAGTCAAAACGTATTGATGACATTATTGGACTAGAATATGCAAAAATTGCTACTTATCAAAGCGACTAAACGACCGTGAACATTTCGAAAGTACCTTAACAAAGAGTAGCATGAAATGTATTAACGTTTTTCAGCTTTAAATTCGACTCTCGATCGAATAATTTCAGCTAACTGCCATTATTAAGACTTGCAACGTAGTCAAAACGTTATTATTATATTGTCAGACGCCAAGGCCTTACAGATTCCCCGAAATTACGATCGATGACGTAATTATTATTAATTCCACAGGGATCCCATCCGGTTCTAGCAGTTCAAAGCCTTTTCTTTGTCACTTTTCAATGCTGAATATAATTTGTATCTTATTCAGTCAGTATATTTTTTTCTGTACAAAACTTCACTTTTGTCCAAAAAGCTATCTATATATATTTAAAAAGAGCGAATAAACTTAGTATTATCATGGTCACCATTAGTAAAACACATTATGCCAAGCTTTTGACATTTAATGCACTTATGTTCAGAGGTACAACTATCCAGAATATTTACAATGAGAAAAAAATGGCCTCAAAACTTTCAAAATGTCTGTTTATTTGAGGCTGTCTCTGATTAAAAGAGATCAACATTTATTGTTTTGAATAGAATGGAAAAGTCTTATAACTTTTCAGCTGCACCAACCTTTGATCTTAATTGCAGTCTGTTTTAATTTCTGCAAACTTAGACAAGCAAACATTTATTGTTGCTGCCATCAGTCACTGATAATATCGATGCCGTCAGTCAACGACAATATTATGAATACAACCAACCAGTGATAATATCATCAATGCCGTCAATCAATGATAATATCATCAAAGCCGTCAATCAATGATAATATCAATGCCGTCAATCAATGATAATATCATCAATGCCTTCAGTCAATGATAATATCATCAAAGCCGTCAATCAATGATAATATCATCAATGCAGTCAGTCAATGATAATATCATCAAAGCCGTCAATCAATGATAATATCAATGCTGTCAATCAATGATAATATCAATGCCGTCAATCAATGATAATATCATCAAAGCCGTCAATCAATGATAATATCATCAATGCAGTCAGTCAATGATAATATCATCAAAGCCGTCAATCAATGATAATATCAATGCTGTCAATCAATGATAATATCAATGCCGTCAATCAATGATAATATCATCAATGCCGTCAATCAATGATAATATCATCAAAGCCGTCAATCAATGATAATATCATCAAAGCCGTCAATCAATGATAATATCATCAAAGCCGTCAATCAATGATAATATCATCAATGCCGTCAATCAATGATAATATCATCAAAGCCGTCAATCAATGATAATATCATCAAAGCCGTCAATCAATGATAATATCATCAAAGCCGTCAATCAATGATAATATCAATGCCGTCAATCAATGATAATATCATCAATGCCGTCAATCCAATGATAATATCATCAAGATAAAGTAGGTGGGGTGGATTTAGACTAACTCCGAAAGCAGTTTGGTGTTCGGAGATTTTACAGGAGTAAAAACAACAAATCGCAATGGGTGATGAGCATTGTAAAATCCGCAGTAAATGATTGTTTTACATTATTATCCATCTGACGATCATTAAAGTATGAAATATTTCAAGGTCTACAAGTTAGATGTCATAAAATAGCATCAAAGTTGAGTTTCTTTTCTGGTTGGCTGATCTCCATCAATTCAATATCAGGAACAAAAGGCATTTCGGGAGAGAAGACAGATGAGCTTGAGGACTGAGGCGATAAGGCAGTCATTCTGTGTTTTTTTACATCAAACTGCAGAGAGAAAACAGATGGTGGTGATGACAGTGGCGATGATGATGATTGATATAGATAGTGGTGATGATGATGATGATGATGATACAGATAGTGGTGGTGATGATGATGGTGACAGAGCTAGTTGTGATGTCAATGATTATGATGATGTAGATAGTGGTGGTGGTGGCGAAGATGATGATGATGAAGATAGTGGTGCAATGATTGTGATAATGATATAGATGGTGGTGACAATGATGATGGTGATGATGTAGATAGTGGTGGTGGTGATGATGGTGATGATGTAGATAGTAGTGGTGATGATGATGTTTATAGTAGTATGATAAATAATGGTGATAATAGTGGTGGTGGTGGTGATGATGATAATGGTGATGATAGCTGTGGTGGTGCTAGTGATGATGATAATGATGATGATAGTGGTGGTGGTAGTGACGATGATAATGATGATGATAGTGGTGGTGCTAGTGATGATGATAATGGTGATGATAGTGGCGGTGGTGATGATGATAATGGTGATGATAGTGGCGGTGGTGATGATGATAATGGTGATGATAGTGGTGGTGGTAATGATGATGGTGATGATAGCGGTGGTGGTGGTGGTGTTAGTGATGATGATAATGGTGATGATAGTGGTGGTGGTAATGATGATGGTGATGATAGCGGTGGTGGTGGTGGTGGTAATGACGATGATAATGGTGATGATAGTGGTGGTGGTAATGATGATGGTGATGATAGCAGTGGTGGTGGTGGTGGTGGTAATGATGATGATAATGGTGGCATAGTGGTGGTGATGATGATAATGGTGATGATAGTGGTGGTGGTAGTGGTGGTATTGATTATGATAATGGTGATGATAGTGGTGGTGGTGATGATGATAATGGTGATGATATTGGTTTTTACCTTGGTTGGTCGGAGAGGTGTTGGTGTGTTGAATACTTTGAATGAATGTTGATTCCTAGCAGAGCTTCCTACCAAACTTGATGTAGATGAATTGAATGCCTGTTAGGAAGAAATACATAATAAGTCAGAAATTTTATGATAGGTTTACAACTAATTAAAGTTGAAGAAAACTGTTTGAAGAAAGGAATTAACTCCTGATGGACACTGGTACTCCACAGGAGATCAAACATATTGTATGACAATACAAAACACACAATAAAATAGCAAGACAGACAATAAAACACAATAGGTTTTTTGAATACATTACATGGACTGCATGCTATGTAGGTTCTACTGGTATTCTACCTGCATTCTTTGTTTTGCTAGTAGTCTGGGGCTGCGTCGTACTGGGCTGCCAAGCCTCTTGGTCATGTGGCTTCTACGAGATGACCGTTTCATTGCTTCAGGGGAAAATGGTGAGTTATAACTGTTTTTCACAAAAGCATCTGAGAAACAAGCAAATGAATCAATCAACATAGGAACCATTTAAACAAGCAAACGCAAAGAAACTACAGTAAAAACATGAGTAATAGAGTTAAAATACTAATTTTCATTTCTGAGATAAAGATGTTACCTGATCGCATGTTAGATTTCAAGGGGGAGCCACCCATTGTACAACACATTCCAAAGGGTACTGGTGGGCTCTGAGAAGATCTTTTACTAAAAGTCACCATCTCTATCTCGTTGCCTTGGTTGCTCTGACTTTCAGTATTACCAAATATGGCAGCCCTCAGAGGATTGGTGATGTATTCCACAATACGGTTAATGATTGGTGGCTCATTCAGAGCTGCGACTGAAGGTTCTAGGGTGAAGAAAGAAAGAACTTTACACTGATAGGCTTTCTGTGTCAGTCAATTATTATTTGAAAACTAAGGCTATCAAAACCCAAATTCATGGTATTTGCAGCCAATATGGCTGAATTATGTTATGTTTTACAATATAAAATGGCTATCAGATCTTTAAAGATACAATAATACATAAATAGCAATAAAAACAAAATTATAAAATTCATGAATAATTAATGAACCCAGAACAATAGAAAATCACTATGTAACTGTGAAGGCATCTGTATATCTGATACAGAAATCTTCCTGATTTGCACAAGGTTTAGCTTGAAATATCTAGGCCATTAATGGAATCATTTCATAAAAATTGACAATATTTGCATCCAATCTATATGGAATATAAAATGTCTTGCCTTTGGCTGGACATTGTGTATTCCATACAGACGGGCCGCTCATATTGTATATATTACTTAATGACCATAATAAAGTTAGTGTCTTTTAATTAAGAGAAAACAAATGAGATATTAGAAAGATGTTGTAGACAGACTTCCTAAACTAAATTATAATAATAAGTGAGTTTCAAAGCAAATCAATATCCTGATGGGTTTGGTAAAGTACTGATAAAACACTGATTTTCATTTTATAGAAATATTACTAACCTTGTTTTCCGTCATCGTCAGCAAGTTTCTTGAACCGTTTATACATTGGCATGTTCTCCTTATTGATGTTGAGGCTCCTCTTGTTTGTTTTTGCTGTTAGGTGTAATAATAAACATTCATGAAAGCTCAGAGGATGCTTATAGAATGAGGACTGTTGACATGAACTCCTACCCCATGAGGTCACAGGGTGACCGTAGCATTTTTAAAGAGATTTCAATGGTAACTCTAGTATTTTACAGGGATCAAGAGAAAAACTAGAGGAATTTTTCAAAAAATAGCTCAAGCTATTGAACAATATTTTATATTTAAGGTTCTAAAAGTCCCTTTTTCCCTTCTGCATACATTTCACATTCTATTTTGTCTTCTTTGCCTATTTGGCACTAGGTTTACCACAAGTTAAAGTGAAATACCGAGAACAGTGGGCCTCTATAAAATTAAAATTAATATTTAAAAAAATTAAATTAAAATTCAACAAATTAAAAGATAATACAAAATAATGAGTTGAAATTAACTAAAAAAACAAACATGATAAGGGCTCTAGTCTGAGAGATTCAATACATGACAGACATTTTCTATAACCTAGGATCACAAGTATTTTCCATATTTTTACACCGATTACCAACACTCTGTTGTTTTGAGTCATACTGTCCAAGGAACTCATGACTATATGTAATTGAAGCAATGATGATAACAATTATTGGGGACATAAAGACTCACCATCATGCTTCTCTTGCTCTTCATCTAAAACATCTTGTATTGATCCAATTTCCCATTTCTGGACTTTCACATTTAAAATTACAGGCACAAGAATGTTCCTCCTTGTTCTGAAATTAGAAATATGCAAAGAGAAAAAGGAAGTAATTTAGCCCAGAAAAAGACTCTCAGGACTTGTACTTATAAAATTACAACAAATTGAAAATAGAATGCATCTCCTTGTCCTGAAATTAGATATACAGATGTTACTCTGATTTTTTGCTTGACCATGCCTCCCCCCTTCCCCCTGTAAAGACTTCTTTGAGTGCCATTGCAGTGGTAGGAAATTTTTATGTAACTAGAATGAGTAAGCGTCTTCTTCAGGGGCCAGTTATATAGAGCCTGGTATCCACTGGATAAAAGTGTCCACTCCATAATTGGGACTTCTTTTAAAGTAGGATTTATGGATCTATCTATTGGATAGCACTATTCAGGCTTTGTACATTACTAGTCCCAGAACTTATTCTTTACTTACAGTTCAGCTGGTGGATGAAGTAAGGTTGGAAGACAATGAGACATCTCTGTTGACTTCATCAAGGATTCTAAAAAAGATGTAAAATAAAACATTGTGTACTGTTCCAAGGCAATCTTTTATAATGTCTGCAAAGTTAATATACTACCTTCTAGAACTTCAAGGAGTGAGAGAGCAACTTGGAATATCACAGACACTCCTGAAATGTAATAATGAATGAAAAAATGAATGAATGAATAGAAGAATGAATGAATAGAAGTTAGAATGAATGAATAGAAGTTAGAATGAATGAATGAATGAATGAAGGTATGAATGAATGAATTAATGAATAAATGAATTAATTAATGAATAAATGAATGAATAGATGAGTGAGTAAATAGAATGAATGAGTAAATCAGTGAATGAATGAATAAATGAAAAAATGAATGACCAAATAAATAGAAAAATAAATGAATATGTGAATAAATGGAGAAAGGAAGGATGAGAGAATACATATTCAATGAATAAATTGATGACTGACTAAAAGATAATGAATGAATAAATGAATGGATGGATGAAAAAAGAAAAGAATGAATGATTAGAAAAATGAATGGATATAGGGAAATCGATAAATGAATGCATGAGCTATAGAGCCGACAAAATAAATAGCCATGTTTATACATTACCTTCAAGTACAATCAAATCCCAGATAAAAAGTACTGTGTCCCAACAAGGCAGAGATGTGAACAGTGCCATAAACCATGGCGTAAGGTACATAAGTGGATTGATCCCTTGCTTTTGCTAGTATTCAAACAAATATAATATATATTAGATTATGATCATGTTGCTTTTGATAATGATGGTGAGCCATTTTTGCGGCTACTGCACTATAACTGCATAGCCACTATGCTGTCGGTTTGAGTGATTGAGTGTTAGCTTTAGTTCCCACACAAAAACTTGTTCGTGAAAAACAACTCCCTCATAAAACCTCTTCAACATGACAATAGCCACATGCAGACATTGACTGTGTATTTTTGTGTGTATGGGAAACAGTATGACAATGATACTGGCATGCTACAGCACATGATTCTAATGTTTCTTAGAATTAAGCTACGACTACGATGAGGTGCTGTTTCCCTTCATATAAAAACAACATTACTCTAACAACCTACACTACTTTCATTTTAAAATACCAACACTGCATCAGGGTGGATTTAGGGGTTGTGATAGGGGGGGACTAGTCACCCCCCTTTTTGACCAGTAAAATCCACTTTTTTGATAACATTTGTTTCAGCATAGTGTATGTATAAATTTACATTCAATTTTTAATAATACCAGTCACTTCCCTTTCAAAATTCCTGGGTACGCTGCTGTGCATGTGCAATTTTTCTGTTAAAGTTGGTAATTAGTGTGGTGTGGGTGATAGTAATGTCAGTAATCATAATTATAGTGATGACAATGATGAGATCATAATAGTAACCTCACCAAGTGCTTGTATAACTTGTTCTTTCTTTGTTTCATTAAGGCTTCAAAAACTAATGCATGTCTTTGTATTCTATTTAAGATATAATAAGCAAAATTAAATCAATCTAGAAATTAATCATTAAACAATAATTAATACTAAAAATGTGAAAAATATAGTGATATATATAATATACATCATTCTATTTATAAATGAATAATAAATTAATCAACTATAATCAACCGATCAACCATACAACCAAACCAACCTACCAATAACAAATCAATATCAAATCCTTCAAGAATCAATCAACAGATTAATCAATCAATTGCATTGAACCATACCACCAATTTCAAGAGCAGAATCAAATATTAAGCAACTACCCAACCATCATTTGAACAGTCTAATAACTTACTGGTTTCAAACATTAAATAAAATTATGTATTATATTCTAAATGATTTACGTACTTGCTCAAACTATTATCAAAGTAGCCCATGAGATATTTTGGACGTTCAAATAAAGACACTAAACACCAGAAGGCTTTCTGTGGAATTGCAACAAATTTATTAATATGAAAAACATCTGACAAATTCCCGCCAATACCCAATATGATTGCTCACTGCTTGATGATACTCAAAATACCCCCCCCCCCCCCCAAAAAAAAAATAGCCTAATTTGATACTGAATACCCAAAACCCTGGTCAGCCAGGCCTGATCATTAACTCAAATTACACAGCACATTTAATAAAATGGTCTGCAATTACCTCTTCATCCATGTTCATCAGTAGCATTCCAGCAATATAGGACATGCCTAAAATAAAAGATTTAATAAATGGTCAATAGTATATCACATAAAACATAGCCATGAGCAACAAAATGTTATTATTGATCAATGATTATAAAATATGCCCACTATAAATCAAAGTAAGAAAAAGTGATTGACAAGTAATAACAAGCATCTATTGATTATACCTTGGCAGAGCACCCTGGGGTGTGGGGGGGTTGGGGACTCCAGGGATAAATCATCAGGATGCTCGTCGAAATTTTTCAAAAATACCCCTAAAAGATATCTGACGTATTTCAAAAGGGCGTGGTGTTGCAAATTTTTCATCTCTAAAAGATACCCAAATCAGGAGTTTCAGTGCTATTCAACTCATAAAAGATACCAAAAAGTGAGATTTTGGCAAATTTAATATTTTAAACCCTAAAAGATACCAAATCGCTGATTTTTACCCCTAAAAGATACATGAGCATCCCCGATCATTTACCATCGGAGTCTCCCCTCCCCCCCAAGCAGAGCACTTTGCATTCTCAAATTTGCCATCATTACCTATCATCACCATCTTGACTATTGTTATCATCATCATCATCACCATCATCATCACCATTATCATCATCATCACCATTATCATCATCATCACCATTATCATCGCCATTATCATCACCATCATCATCACCATTATCATCATCATCAACATTATCATTACCATTATTATCACCATCATCATCGCCATTATCATCATCACCATCACCACATCATCACCATCATCATCATCACCATTATCATCATCATCATCATCACCATTATCATCATCATCATCTTGACCATCATCATCATCATAACCATTCTCCATAATCATCACCAAAACCATCATCATCACCTCATTACCACTACCTGGAGGAGGGAGAGAACCCCAGGGGTTAATGGTTAATGACCAGGAATGCCTGTCATATCTTTTAGGATTAAAAATCAGCAATTTGGTTTCTGTTTGGGTTGTAAATATAAGATTTGCAAAATCTTCACATTTTGGTATCTTTCAGGGATAAAAATTTGTAATCCACCTCCTTTTGAAAGACATTTGGTATCTTTTAGGAGTATTATTGAAAATTTCTGATGAGCATCCCTGGTCGTTTATCCCTGGAACCCCCCTCCCCCTTCAGGCTATAATCATCATAACCATCATAACCATCACTAGTGCCTATCATATTACCTTGGCAATATGACACCTCTTTATTATACTGAGAGTAAACAGCCAGCACACGAAACAAGGAGGCTCTGCCTTCTTTACCCTCTGATGTCCCATCTATAAAGCTGTGATGTGTTGGAAATGATCTGTCTGGTATATAGAAAGACGCAACACATTTGAATAGAGTGATTTTATACATAAATATGCAACTGGAAAAAGGTGAATGAATGAATGAGTGAATGAGTGAATGAATGAATGAATGAATGTATGAATGAATGAATGAATGAATGAATGAATGAATGAATGAATAAATGAATGAATGAATGAATGAATGAATGAGTGAGTTGGTCAGAAAGCGAGCAAGTCAGTGACTGACTGACTGACTGAAGCACTTCATAATTTTTTAAAAGTTAAAAAAATGGTTGCTAAATAAATGAACAGTCTAATAAATTAATGATTGAAAACATGGATGGGTGGACAAATGAATAAACAAATAAATGAATTAATGAATGAACTAGCTGGATTACCAGAAACCGCATTGGGTTTCCTGTGTCAAACTCGAAACCGCGTTACTCACAATCAGCAGTTTCTTGTTCGACTCATCGAGCTCTTGCTTTGCAAACTCATGTGAAACGTTGTCTAGTTTGTTCTTCCAAAACACTTTCTTTTCTACTATGCCGGGCTGGTGTGTAGTCAAAAGCTGCAGCAATTCAGCGAGAAAGAGCGGCTGCAGTGAATTGTCGTGGCACTCTTTCCCAAGTCATGACAAAAGTTTGATGGCCGAATGGCTCGCACGAGTAGGCAAAGTCGAAGAACAAGTAAACAAACATTGGACAATCTGTAGTGAGCATTTTGAGCCTAAATTAATCGAAAAGACTCTAGCAGGAAGAAAGCGACTTAAAAGAGGTGCAGTGCCGACAATTTTCGACCAAGAAGACATTAAAAGACGTAGGTTGAGTATTCAACAAACGCGCGAAAAACTTTTGGCTGCAGAAGTCGCTTTCATGAACGGAGAAAGCATTCCAAATGAGCTGATTCAAGATCTATCTAACGATCAGAATAATGATTCTGCCGAAGTTGAGAAGTTGAACGGAATCAGAAAAGTTTTGAAAGAGCTGAAACAAGCGAAGAAGACCCGCGAAACAACTGAAAGCCAAAGCGATGTTAGAGTTAACGACACTATAACCATTACAATGTTGGCAGAAGATGACGGGAATTCGCAGCGAGTTTCTTCGATTGTAACCGAAAAAGAACAATACGAAATGACAATTTACAACTTAAAGCTCGAGCAAGAGAGACTGCAAAATGATCTTTATAAAGAAAGACAAACGAGAATAGACTTAGAGCAACAGAAAGACAAACTAGTACAACAAAATACAGAGTTACAAAAACTCTTAGAAAATGAACAATCTCTCAGAAAAACCTCAGACGAAGAATTAGGTAAAGAAATTAAAAAACGCACTAAAATCGAACAAGAGCTAGGAAGTGTAAGCTTTAACTTCAAATACTTGTCCAAAAACCCTAAATCCATGCAGTACTATTGTGGATTCAATGCAGAAGAGTTTGAAGCATTCATGGATTTTCTGGGTCACAACGCTTGTGAATATGTAAACTTTCATGATCCAAGTAAAACCCTTAACCATGATGGGCGAAAATATGTACCAGGGCCTCAGAGGAACATGAGTGCTAAGGACCAGTTGTTAATGTCATTGTGTAGAGTGCGCGTGGGACTTACAACAAAGGATCTGGCTATACGATTCCAGGTATCGCCTGGACAAGTATGCAAAGTCACGAATGCATTTGTCGCACTGATGCAAAACCGATTACAAGAAGAGAAACTCTGGCCTGATGCTAAAAACATTCACATACATAATCATCAATGGCCAGAAATTTTGAAGCCTTTTCATCAGCGAGTGCGAATGCTTATAGAGTCCCTCCAATCACATGGTGAAAAAGCAAAGCTTCATCAGAAGTTGTCTATGGTTGCAAGTTAAATCAAAGTGAAGCTGTTAGATGAAAACCTTCCTGATCAAGAATGCAAACACTATGTAACAGTATATTGTATGATATTTTCACTTTGAAAAATCAAGAACACCACATGATTGTTGCTTCAGCAAGGGGGCAGATCCAGGATTGTACTCAGGAGGGGGTGTACCATTTTCAGGAGGGGGTGCACTACCAAGAAAACATAAAAATACTGACAATATTTTTGAATATTGTTTGAGCAAGCAAGGACTTGAACTCCTTTCAGGAAAGGGTGTGCACCCCCAGCACCCCTCCCCTAGATACACCAATATTCAGTATAGTAAATAATAAATCTGTGAAACACTAATGACTAAAATAGTACAAAATAAGACAAATTAAACAAAGGAAAACAACAGAATTTGCATAAAATTGTACTATTTAATGTTGCTAAAAGTTTCATGGATTAATTTTTTAAGAAAGGAAAACAGTCAATTTGTATAATGTACTAATATGAGGACAATGAATCGTTGACAGTCAAGTTTGTAATATTGCAACCCAACTTTTCAGTTTTTTGTTATTTATCTGCACTGGACCATCGATCAATTTTACAGGGCAGTGCTCGCTCATGTATGTTGTCATTGATTAATTTGACAAAAACTTAATTGATTGACAGTTCAGTGACTAAATAAAAATAAAAAATGGTATAGAGTGCACGCACTAAAAGTGTGCAACAGTTGTCACTATTTAGTTGTAAATAGCACTAATTAAGCAAAAGAAAACAATAGAATTAGCATAGAATAGCACTATTTAGTTAGTGGTATTTATGTTGCACACTTTTAGTGCGTGTACTCTAAGACGTTTTTATTTATCACACCAATATACTAGGCTGTTTTTTCATTATATTGAAGTAAATACTTAAGTTTCAGTTTTTATTGTTGTTCATTCATTAAACATTCCAAGATTCACTTTGATAAACAACAAAATATTGTTTGAATACACCTGTGAAATGTGTTCGTTATCGCAAAAAAGTCCGCCAGCTGGGGTTCCTGTGCCAGACATCAGTCCGCAGTCTTATCATTCAGCTGTTTTACCCATTTACGAAACAAGCTGGTCGATATTTGAACGACTCGTTCAATTTTACCTTCTTTTTTTCTTCTTCTAAAACTTTTCATTTCCCATCATGCCGACTTGGTGTATTGTCAGAAGCTGCAGTAATACATCTAGAAAGGGCGAATGTAGTGACGTCTCTTGGCACTCGTTTCCAAGTCACGACAAAAGCTTGATGGCGGAATGGCTTCTTCGCGTCAACCGAATCGGCCAAGTTGAAGGACAAGCAAACAAACACTGGAAAATTTGCAGTGAGCATTTTGAGCCCAACTTAATCGAGAAAACTCTAGCAGGAAAAAGACGACTTAAAAGAGGGGCCTTGCCGACGATTTTCGACCAAGAAGACATCAAACGTCGCAGACAAAATGTTCAACAAACGCGTGAAAAACTTTTAGCTGCCGAAGTTGCTTTTATGAACAGGGAAAGCATTCCTAATGAACTAGTTCAAGATGCATCAGACGATCAGAGTAATGCTTCTGTGGAAGCTGAGAAGTTAAACGGAATAAAGAGGGTTTTACAAGAACTGAAAGAAGCGAAGAAAAGTCATGAGTCGATTGCTGAAGAAACTGAAACCCAAAGTGAAGTTCGAGTAAATGATACAATTACTATTACTGTGAGGGCTGACGAAGGCAATTCACATCGAGTCTCTTCGATTGTAACCGAAAAAGAGCACTATGAAGCGACAATTCATAACTTGAAGCTCGACCAAAGAAGGTTAAAACGTGAGTTGGGCAAAGAAAAACAGTTGAGGGAAGATATGGAGCAACAACGAGATAGATTATTCAAACAAAACGCAGAGTTACAAAAGTCCCTGGCAAGTGAACAATCACTGAAAAGAGCTTTTGAAGAAGAGCTCAATAGAGAAACAGCAAAACGTTCTAAAATTGAAGAAGAGTTAGAAAGTGCAACTTTTAATTTCAACAGCTTGTCCAAAACGCCCAAAATCATGCATTACTATTCAGGCTTCAGTGCTGAAGAATTTGAAGCATTTATAGATTTCCTTGGTCGTGATTCCTGCGAATATATAACTTTAAGTGATCCAAGTAGAAATCACAGCACTAATGAGAGAAAATACATCCCAGGTCGGCCGAGAGGCATGAAGCCCAAAGACCAACTATTTATGTCGTTATGTAGAGTTCGTTTGGGTTTCACATGTCAAGATCTAGGTGTTCGTTTCCAGACCTCTGCAGCCCAAATTGCACGTATATCCAATGCTTTCATTGCGCTAATGCAGAAACGACTACAAGAGGAGAAACTGTGGCCAGATTCCGAAAATGTTCACATTCATAATCATCAATGGCCGGAGACATTGAAGCCTTTTCATCAGCGAGTGAGAGCTCTAATAGAATCTCTTCAGTCACATACTAAAAAGGCAAAACTTCATCAGAAGTTGTCTATGGTTGCAAGTTGAATCAAGATCTGAGCTAAGAGTGATAAGCTAGATGAAAATGAGACTGGAGATGAAGATTCGAGATTGACTTTGAATAATTTCATAGTAACAAAACTTGAAAAGAAACCCAACTACATTGTACAAAGTTGTCATTATACTTGGAACTCATCAAGGTCTAACAATCTGTTTTTGTTTTTTTACTTACATATTTAAGAAATAGATTCCATTTTTCTCCAGTGTATACTCTTAAACATGCACAGATGATGTTAAAAATGTGGCGAGAATTAAGGAATTTGTACAAGGTGCAGTCCTCACCACATCTTGTTGTCTTCTGTGCATCCTTAAGAGTACAAGCACATGGAAAAATTGGGATCTATTTCTTTAACACAATGATTTAAGCAAAAAAAAGAATTTTTTTTGCTTTTGTTTTGTTTGAACATTGCGATTGAGCACACACTAAACATTCGATAAAATAACCACATCAACTGTACATCTGTTCTCAAATAACAGTGATATACGGTAATCAAAGCATACATCTAGTATCCCAACTATGACGTAATAATTTAAAAATAAAAATTGACCCAAATCCTTTGCATAACATTACAAGTCTGTTGTTTGTATGTAGCTATTAAAGATAATGTTGTCGTCACCAAAAGGTAATAATAGGTCATACCAAGACTGCTAGGAACTATGGATATAAATATCATTGTCATAATTATTGCACCAGTTAACAAGAAATTATCGGGCTGGTTTCTTTTGTGTTCAAGCTATCAGAGCATAAAAAAAAAAGAAACCAGCCTGCTAAACTGGGCTGGCCCACTCCATATAAACAGCCCCTAAGATATAGTAATAACTTTTTGCTTTCTGGTCGCTCCATACATTGAAAGGTCAAGGTTTTTTTTTGACTGTCCAAGATACCATTCTACATTCTGTCATGACTTTTATCCATCATTCCTAGTGGTTTTCGAATGACCTATTGCTTTTTGGGGCTGACAAGGTCATTTGAAATAGTCCAGTTTCGTGTTCTTCACTGCTCAGGCTAAGCCTCGATAGTATGTGATATTTTCTTTTGTATGAACTACATCCCATGGGAATGCACCAATCCAAAAACAATGGTTTTGTCTTGACTATTTTGTTAATTTACCTACAATTGAGGCTTAGCCTGAGCAATGAAGAACTTGAAACTGGTATATTACTATATACACAAAACTCACCAAGATCCAACATGATCTGCCGTAGTATTGTTAACTTGTGATGTATTTCAGCTTTTGCAGATTTTCTTGTTAGTACAGACTCTGGACTATCATCATTACCATTAACAATGTTTAATTTTCCTGTAAATAGGAATAATATGATTTTGATTTCACAATTCACTTTTTTTATGACAATTATTAAAGAACTTTTGGTCGACTTCTTTTGCATGTATTGAATATGTTACCCAATTTATTTATTTATTTAAGGCAGTTTTTACAAAGCCGGGATAATGTTATCCACTGTATTGATATATATTATATATTCTTTTGTGTTATGTAAAGTGCTAAGGGATTTATTATTTATTATAATTTTATTATTTATTATATATTATTATTTATTTAGCGCTATAATTATTATAAAAGTCTTTTTTCACCTTTTTTGGGGGGGGTTCGGGGAGGGGGGGGGAGGTGTATTTGTGATGCAAATATAATCAATTGTTATTTAAATAGGTTAAAAGAGAAAGTGTTTTGTTAAATGTTTCCCTTGGGGTAAGAACAACAACTTTCCCATAATTTAGCCTTGCTTCTGAAAAAATGCATGGGTGGCCGAGCGGTGAGAGTGATGGCCTTTCACCACTGTGACCCGGGTTCGATCCCTGGATCGGTCTGGGTGATATGTGAACTGAGTTTGTTTATAATGTGTTGTTTCTCTCTCATGCCACGAGGATCTCCGGTTTTCCTCCCTCCACCAAAAATCAACACCGTGAGTAGCGTTGTGTGAGTTGAAATATATATGTAGAGGTAGTGAGTGTGAGAGAATGCAGATGAAGAACCACTCAGTGGGTATGCTGCATTTAAAAAATATTATATTATTATTATATTATATTATATTATATTATATTATATTATATTATATTATTATAAGCCAGGGTAAGTTGGTGGTGATTTTAATTCTTCAACACACACAACACCAAAGCCTGGGTAAAGTCATCCACAGAGGAGAAATTTTAAAACTCTCGTTTACTGCATATAGATTTGCTTTAGAATTAATCTTCTGGATAAGGATTTATCTGGTGGGTGGGTAAGCACTGCTCAACTTCATTTATTTTTGATTGATGCAAAAATGAATGGCTAAGTCATGAGGGGATTTGAGCCAGCAGAACTTGGATTGATTAAGGGTATTTTTTTCTGATCTTGATTTCTACTGCTTCAAACATTCAAGAATTCAATTCATGCATGTTAAAAAACATTTTAAAGAAAAACAAAAATTGTTGTAGTGTAGCAGAAACAAAAACAAGCTTACCAAGAACTTGTCCTAGTCTTTGTATACAATTCTTGCCTCCATACTCACTAACACCAAGATCAACGAGAAGACTTCGAATCTCATCTAGAACAATCTGTTGTTAAATCAATAAATCATTATTATGCTACATCTGCATTAGACTTACCCAAGTTGAAATTCACAGGGGTTTGGGAAAGTATTTATGGGTCATAATAAATTCATTTCAAGCTCATTACAGTTTAACTTTATGGACATGCGAAACACAGGAGGCCCAACAAAAAGTGTTGGACAGGTATATTTCGGCTTGAACCAGAACCAAGTAGTAACATACTGCACATGGGAAAATGAACCATTTTTTTGGCTTTGTTGGGTTGTTACCATTCAAAAACCTGATGAAACATTTGACATATCTCAATGTACCATTTGCTAAATCAAATTGATGGTTTTTAACCATTCCCAGGAGAGTGAGTGGAATAAAAGGGTCCACCAGTCAAGGTGGTGGTTTTCTTTAGAGTCCACCAGCATGGCTGCCATGTCTTTTGTTTAAATTGTCTCCTGGGAATGGTTGAAAACCATCTATTGAAAAATGTTAAAATTTTTCTAATATTAGAAGGACAGCTAACTTTAACTTGTTGTTTTTCCCTCGATAACAGCAACCATGAAATTATGCATACATCTGAAGAGAGTCAACTTCAAATACCTGATAATGAAATGAGTTGTTAGCTTTAATAGCTGCAGCATCCAGTAGTCTTGTCCATAAATCACCTCTGATATCACTGGGTACTCCCTGTTTGATGGCTAGACGTACCTGGAAAATAATATGTTAATATCACTTGTAATAAACCTTGCCCGCATTTGTTTGACTGGTCACAAAACAATAGATTCACATTGAGGCTGGAGTGTATCAATCCATGCATTCTCTGTATTTTATACACTCCAGCCTCAATGTAAATCTATTGTTTCGTGGCCAGTTAAGCAAATGCAAGCAACATCTATTTGATCATGTATATATTAGATTATAATCATCTTTATTGATAATTACAATGATGCAGGTGATTGTAATGTTGATAGTTAATGATGTTGATGCTATGATGGTGTGTTTGGCGGCACTCTTGTCCCCAAGTCATATCCTGCTCCCTGGCTGAAGATAATGACAATGAGAGAAATAAATCAAGTGGGTGTCTACTCACTGAAAATAAGAGCCCTATCTGGCAGTTCAATGAATTTTTCAGTGTTGGGTATAGATCCCTTGCAAGCAACGTCAAAGCAGCCCCATCTGGAGGACAAAACCAAAAAGTTTTGCTCTCTTGGGAGCTGAAATCCATTGTTTTGTCCTCCAGGTTGAGCTGCATTCCAATGAACTACCAGGGGTTTAAGATTGTACAGGTTGCATTTTTCAAATAATGCAATTATTATTTTATGTTGATTAACATGAAACCCCTTACATTTTGTGGCGATAGGCACATCTGATTCTCAAGGTTTAATAGAATTTTCTTCCAAGTTTTGTCTCTTCTGAAGTTTGACAAATCTCTGAAAAAACGTAGATCAGTAAATGCATTAATCCATATTATATTCATATTACTTTAATATATCTACACAGCTAGACACAGGAATTTATTAAAAATTATGTTCATCTTGAGACATATATGACAATATAAAATCATTCGAAGATATTAGAGTTTAACGACTGGAGAATGAAACAGAAACGACGCGGATCAAACAGAGAGACGAAATTTGAATACGTTACGAATTGATAGTAAAAAAATACATAATATCGTTCAGCTTTTCCGCTGAGATGTTTACCTATAATCGTGACATCGCTCATCATCTTCAGCATTCACGGATCCTTCTGTAAAGACAGCAAAACCAAACTCATCAAAACGAGAAATGTTGTCAAGAAGATAATTCTCCTTCGTGGTTTTCAACGACATGTCCGCCGCGATGTTAAATTTCTTTTTGTTTTTGTAAGCAATTTATTCTAAAAAAATCCCTAAAATAGTCTTGAGAATTCAAGCTTTGTTTTTGTAATAAACAAAGATTAAATATGAGCGAAAAAAAGATTAAAATCCAGCCCAAAAAGTGAAACAATTCGAATTCCATCCAAATGGAAAACAGATTTTTTCAAAAATACGCGGTTCTCAGAGACCGTGGGAGATTGGGACGTGTTTATAGTGCCCATACCCTTCGCGGAGCCTTTCAGTGACGTCATCGTAATGCTTTGTTTATGACGTAAGTATTGTTTTTCTTTATGAAGAAAAGTTGTAAAAATATATGTAAAAGTGTGAATTTTGTTTTAAGGGTGAAGGGTGAAGGATGGCTTGCACGGCGTTGGCTGCAGAGCCTAAGCTACTTTCTCCAATTTTGCACACTTTGCAAGACTTGCGTCATCTACCAGGGTACGTTATATCAAAGTGCAGGAATGCGTGAGCAAGTAAATGAAAAGATGAATGAATGAATGAATAAGCGAGTAACTGATTGAATGAATGGATGGATTAATGAATGAACAGAGGAACAATAGAATTAGTAAATGAATGAATGAATGAATGAATGAAATTAATAAATGATTGAATGAACAAATGAATGAATGATTGAATGAATAAAAACGTATTGAATAATTTAATTAACAAATGAATAATGTATGGGCCAGTAAATAATTGATTGAATGAAATAAAGTAATGAGTAAATGAATGAATGGAAGATTTACCTAAATGATAAGATGGAATTTGCTTTAGGTACGCAGGCTTTAAACCGCAATGCAAGTGGCGATATGGCGACACGACAGGCAACGACACGGCTAAATACTTCCAACAAAGACGCTCCATAGTCTTACAAAGCAGCTATCAAAAAGATCCAGGGGAGAAGTGGGATAGTAGAATCACGTTTCCTACACCCTACTCAAATGATCCAAAGTTTGTAGTCGGTGCACGTACGCGTGAGAGAGACCGCTGGTTAGCGAATTCGACGTATGTGATTTCGAATCGAGAACGAGACGTAGAGATCAGAAATTTTGACCAGGTATATGGTCTTACCGTCGTTACGTAAATATGATGTTGATGATAATGATGATTATTATTGATCGATGATGATATCGTTTTAGTGGAGGTACCAAAGGTGGTGGTGACGATTACGGTGGATGAAATGACGACGATGATGATGATGATGATGGTGATGATGATGTAATGACGACGACGATGATGATGATGGTGATGATAATATAATGACGAGATGATGATGGCGATAATAATGATGATGGTAATAATGATGATGATGATGATAATGATGGTGATGATGATTTCATCTTTCATGGCCATGATGATGATTCCAAATAGGTAGTAATAAGTTATGATACATGCTGATCCCTAGCTATAACTGTCTTGTCTAGAAAGCTCAACAGCAGCGCCAGTATTTCAAGGACAAGCTTGGCATCGTTCCGAAAGTCGATTACTTTGTAACACCGACAAACTGGAAGCAGGACAGTAAATTCAAACTTCCATCCATACAAGACGATACCGAAAAGAAAGAAGGAAACGATCTAGACAACCGGTTAGACTTCCACTGACAAATATGGACTTGAGAGAACAGAATTCGTATCAATGCGCGCGGTTCAGAATCGCAGAATGACCGACCCAGGCAGAAACTCTTGAAATTGAGATACATGCAATGGGGTTAACCGTTAGTCGGGAATTTTACTGCCCAAAAATTACCGTTAAATGTTATCATAAAAATAGTGCAAAAATTAATCGTGATGGCGTTTTAGAAAAAAAAACTACTCTGCACACGGATTGATTTTGTCGATTTGTTCGAGCTTTAATTGAACAGCGGGGTTTCACGTTTACCATTACTGTTGATTTTCTGCACCGGTTCTCACATCACGAAAAGAATTGAATATAAATATTGCATAGTATCTCAACTGTTTCAAATAAATGCATCGTAATACTTAGTCCTTTTTCTAACAGCGTGAAGACAAAAACCCTAACTTGCAGGTTTTCATTTCTTTTGTTTTCAGCAACAAAATCAAAGACCAAGTGTCCATGTGGTGCCCCTTGTGTGGACGTAGGGCCCCCCAGACGGTCAATTTCAGGGCCTTCATCAGAGAGCATCACGCGTTACCAAAGAAATTATGCCCCCCGGCATCGACATGGAGAGACAGACAAGTCAGAGACGTTTACTTTGAGCGTCGATAATCATTAGTGCAATCACCGATTAATGAATGGTTTATATCTTATTATTTCAATCAGATCAGCACTCAATGTACCAGCACCATACATTTTACACCAAAAAAGAGCGATGTTTCAAAAGCTGTTACGTAGCAGTTATTGTAGAAAGGTTGAAGTGCCCATGCAATCCCCGGGGGGATGGTAAACGATCGGGGATGCTCGTCGTATCTTTTAGGGGTAAAAATCAGCGATTTGGTATCTTTTAGGGTATAAAATATGGAATTTGCCAAATTCTCACTTTTTGGTATCTTTTAGGGGTTGAATAGCACTGAAACTCCTGATTTTGGTATCTTTTGGAGATGAAACATTCCGACAAGCATCCCCGATCGTTTATCCCCGGATTCCCCCTCTCCTCCCCCCCCCCCCCCCACCTCCCCGGGTATGTAATAGGTATATATGTGATAGCAGCCATGACCTGAGGCAGGAATCACTTGATGCATGGAGCAAAGCCTCTTTATTGGATTGCTATACACTTGAAGCGAGATGACCTTTTAGCCTCGTCTCTACGCCATAATAGTTAACAGAATTCTTTCATATTCAAATTTTGAGTCCCTTGAGAATACGGGAACAATAGTCATAATTAGTGAACAAAGTAAATGGGAAAAGAATTCCGGTGTAAAAAACGGGGGTAAAACGTCACCCCTCTTCAGGCTCATTATACGCAATCGGGTGGCAATAGACCATTTACATGATGAAGTAGAATACAACGTACCACTACCAGAATGCTTTCCGACTTTCATTTGTATCGCAATTGGTGCAAATTGTTTTACTCTATAAACTCCACAGGGATTAGAAATATTTGAATAAATGAAAGAGAATTCGCAAAGAATGATGGTATTGGTGGTAAAATGACGCTATAATGCAAGTCGCCTAATGGAGCGTGTTTGGAGAGCTAGCGCCTCATAAAAATACTTTCAAAGTGTCATGTAATGAAACATGCACAATATAGAGATTCAACGCTTTAATGTTCTCAATGTACGTCTCATATCATAACAGCTCAATATCATGGCCCGTCATGGTGGAGTATGGGAGGGGAGACGCGGTAATAAAATCTCATGCGGTACTTCGATCTGCACAAATGGTAAACTGTATCAAAATATCACCAGGGGAGTGGAGGCACAGTAATAAATTGTCACGCCCGACTAAATTGAAGTTTTAGAAAAAACAAAAAAAAACATTGTCCTTACATGGTGAGATGTTTTGAAGTGCATATACACACACGTACATTTTTTGTCTTACATTTTTGAATTATGAATTCTTAAAGGATTTTTGTCTTTCCGCGTAAGGACAAAATATCACCCGAAGGAGGGGAGGTACAGCAATTAATTGTCACGCTCCATTTCTGTTCGCATATATAGAGATTCACTAGACCTAGTATCATGATAGTCTCAACGACCACCACTACAATCATCATGTTGCCTTTGTATCTTCTCATTCCATCTTTAATTATCACTATCTTAACGATAAGATATCTTTTAAAACTAATTCTTCCACGGGCTAAGGTTGGAGACTTTGGGACCAAGTATGTCCTTATCACCGGCTGCGATTCTGGTTTTGGGAAAATGACAG
Organism: Diadumene lineata; assembly: GCA_918843875.1. Classification (NCBI taxonomy): domain Eukaryota; kingdom Metazoa; phylum Cnidaria; class Anthozoa; order Actiniaria; family Diadumenidae; genus Diadumene; species Diadumene lineata. The sequence goes on along the minus strand of OU974083.1, from coordinate 10,258,616 downwards.
CGACTTGTCTTGATCAGATGGGATTTCGAGTGATCGCAACCTGTTTGACGAGTGAAGGAAAAGAGAATTTGGAAAATCAATGCAGCGATCGGTTAGTAGGAGTGATGTTAGACGTCACAGAGTCGAAACAGATTCACGATTTGTACAAGAAAGTACAGAGCTTAGTCGGAGAAAAAGGTAAGCTTTTCGTGCGTTTTCGAGATTATTTGAAGCAAAAAAACTTAGAGGTAGTTTGTTTCGTACATTTGGTTTTCATTGGGCTTAACTTTTAAGGTATTGAAAGGAAACGTGTGCACAAAAAGGTTTGAGTTTTGTTGAATTTTGTATAGTTTATTAAGGCGACCGCGAGTTTAGTAAACAAATTTTTTTATTGTTTACATTTCTCGGCATAAATCGTCTGACTACACAAGAGGTTAAACCGGGTAATAACATCAACATATAAAAAAATAAGCGATTATAGCTTTAAATCCTGTCTAATTACGACAAAATATTGTTTTTTAGTGTTATTTAAAAATAATCAAAACTTATTTATTTGCGTTTTTGAGATTTTTTCATTGTTTCACTTGACCGATTTGGTTGAGTTCTTATTTGAGTTGAGAATATTTCTTCAAGATCAACATAATGTACGTTAAAATCACGCAAATTAACAGTAATTTTTTTCGCGCGCTTTTTCAACAATTTTCTAAAGTTTGCACTATAAAAGTTGCAGCCGAACGTGAGGCAGAAATTTGAAATATTGGATAAGGAATTCAACGTAAATTCTTCCCATATTTTTCCATCACGTTCGAAAAGTCTTTGAACCTTGAACAAATGCATACATTTTGGCGCTATTTTTGATGACTCTTCAGCAGAAAGTGAAAATTACGTATGACTTGAAAGTTTCCACTACATAAAAGTTGCAGACGAACGTGAGACAGAAATTTGAAAATTGGATAACGAATTCAACGTAAATTCCTCCAATATTTTTCCATCACGTTCTTGGGCCTTGAACAATTAAATGCATACATTTTGGCGCTATTTCTTATTACTATTGTGCAGAAAGGTTATGTATGAGTTTATAAAAATCAAAAACAAAATATCAACAGGTTTAAGCTGGAAACAGTCCTGTTGAGGAAGTAGCTGAAAATCATCTGAAAGCAAAAACCTAAAGCTGGTTTGATATATAATGGTTCAATTTACAGTAACGTTTACCAACTCCGGTCTCGCAATCATGCATTTAGTTCCTCAATTTATCAGTTGTCTTCATTAGTTTAACTGCTACTTGATTGCCTTATGGCTGCGGGTCTTTAGACAGTACCACACCCCGGACTATTTTAATCTCAGTACTGATCGTCTATTTTTAAAATTGTTTGTGGTCCTCCCGCTGAGCCAGCCCCATGACATAGAAGCTGAAGGAGTCATGTTTGCGGATGTACAAGCTCTTGCGACATTTCGATTCAATGCAAGTATGCATGATACACTCAAAAAATAACATTAAAAAATCTAGATTTTTTAGGGGCTAAAAGTGCACTAGGCGATTTGCTTTATGGCGTCATGTGCTACAACCGACCAGAATGCTTTGCTTATACTTTCTTTTGTAGCGCATCAAATGTAGATTATTTTAGTGTGCAACATAAATACCACTAAATAGTTCTATTTTATGCTAATTCTATTGTTTTCTTTTGTTTAATTAGCGCTATTTACTACTAAATAGTGACAATTGTTGCACACATTTAGTGTTTGCACTCTATAATCTCCAAAGAGAAGCTGAGAATTTGCAAAGTATGCTGGTAAATGTAATATATAAAATGACACAGCAATGCCAATCGTCTATTTTAATAAGTCTTTAGCATTATAAAAATTATCAAGTTTTATTGTAACATCTTTTTTTCAAGTTCGTTTTCTGAATTACTGCACACGAATGCATTTATTTGCCGTGAAATAATTTGCTGTTTGGACTTGGTTATAACGGGTGAAATCTGAATTTAACACTCAACCGTGAACTTCGCCGGGGTAACGTCTACCATACAAAATTGCACTGTCATAAAATAATGATTGGAACGTGTAATTATGTCAAAAATGTGCAGGAGTCGTGAAGTTGCTTGTGTCTTGCTGTTTATGTTAAATAACAATGCATAACATAAGGCGATGCCAGTTTCGGCTATTGAAAAAAAAATGAAAGGCTTCATATGAGTTTAGCTATCAGAGAAAGCATGTTCACACTGGCCCGGATAAGTTTGAAAATGGAAATTTGTTAATCACTTGTCAAACGATGGAATGTTCAGGAGGCTACATTAAACACGACCGCACTTCATCCTCCCACTGAACATTTGGTGGGCTGAACAATGAATTAAAATGGTTAGTGGGCGGACAATGTGAGCCGTGTTCAATCACTGAGCATTGACCGTTTGATCAGGTCTTTAGATCTTAATTCTGTTCACACTGATCCACATAATTTCGAAACAATTTTATTGCAATTTGTATTGTTTAATGTGCGATTTGCATTATGGCGCCATTTTGATACCACTACCAGCATTCTTAGCGAAATCTCTTTCATATTCAAAGTTGTAATCCCTGTAGAGATTATAATTATTAAAACAATACGCGATTTGCATTGTGGCGTCATGGTACTACCACTGCCAGCATTCTTTGCGAATTCTCTATCATATTCTAATTTTTAATCTCTTTGGAGATTAAAAGAACAATCTAATTACGCCGATATAAAAGAAAAGTCAGCAAAGCATGCAGATCTTGCACATATAGCCATGTGAAGCGAGATGCTGACGTATTACCCCCGTCTCTTTATTATGATAAAGTTTTCAGAATTCTTTCATATTCAATTTTTTTATTCCCTCCCTCGAAAACTATACAGGACCAATAGTCATAATTAGTGAACAAAAGCAATACGAAAAGGATTCTGGTCTAGAGACGCTTCAAGCTTATTGCGATACAAAAGAAAATCGGCAAAGCATTCTGGTAGTGGAAGTACTCCGTCAACATGTATATCGCATATTACAGTATTGCATTATTGTAACTGTATCGGTGCGAAAGTTGGGTTTCAAATTTTCTCTGCATCGTGCTACCCAATCTCTGAATTGCTGGACGTTGCATAGAAAACAAATGCAAAGCTAACAGCGAAGAGAAATGCTAAAAATATATTTAGAAAATCAAATCAGATAACTTACACTTGTCATGATCAAGTTATATAAATTATACTAAAAGATTGAGGAAAAAGTGACTACAAAAAGCAACTATTCAGTACTTCGATTTGAATAATGAGTACCGAATGTCGAAACGACACGTTCAGGAATTTCGGAACATGAAAAATATAACACATCCATAATTTGACTAGACGTTATGTAAAATCTATGTTATTTTTGAGCTCAAGAACTAAATTTGACTAAATAGCGTACAAATTCATCTAAATTTTGAAACGTTCAGGAATTTTAAAAGTCAGTCTGCTATTTAAGAAAACTTGTCCAATACATATGTGGCGTTTTTGGTCGGGGACGTGACAACATGCTTCATTTATATATAGAATCGTATTTTTGTCAAGCTTCAGATTGTTATTATTCCGCTGTCACGTGAAAATATTCATATTTGGCAACTTGAAAAAAAGCGCTGCAATATCGAAAACGTCTCTACAGAAGTGTATTTGTAAGTGTTTATTATGTCATCTCTCACGTACTATTGTTACAGTTTCCTGTACGCAAACCGAGTTAAAATTAGATTCAGTGCTAGTTATGCTCGAGTAAGTGAACAACAGGAAGAAATATCACCAAGGTTATCTTCACATTAACCCGGATAAATTTGTAAACGCAACTTTATTTATCCGGATAGACCTTCTCTCCACCCTAAAACGCATGAATCCGGAATAATTTCACCATAAATCACCTTGTAATTTCTAACAAGATTTTTGATTGGTTGATATAAGGTATCTGGGCATTGGTCAATAATGCTGGCATTATAACCACTGGTCCATTAGAGTGGTTCAAATTGGAAGACTATAAGAAAATGGCTGATGTTAACCTTTGGGGTGTGATCGACGTTACTACTACATTTCTACCGTTACTCAAGACAGCGCGTGGAAGAGTTATCAATCTCAGCAGCGTAGCAGGTACACTACATTCCTAACATTTGTTATTAATTAGTTTTAGGCCACAAGCACAACTGCTGCGGGCTTCCTGTTTCTCCTCCATATAACTTTGCAATTGACTGGGAAGGGAGCGAATCCCACTTTTGAATGATTTTCCGTACGATGTGAGGTTCCGCTGGAAACGCACCAAATTGTCTCTGTACTTGAGAGATGCGTGACGTCACAAGAAATCCGTTAATACATCTGACGATTCTATTCCCACAGAAGCATTGCATGAGATATGATTTGGACTTTAAAAGTGGGGCAATTATAGAATACCCTGTCACTCTTTGAAAACGATGAATATTAACAATAGATGTTATTGTTATGCTAATAAGTGACAGGGTATTCTATAATTTTAAAATATTCGTTCATTTCATCTTTTCAGGTTTGGCTGGTATATTTAGCTTTGGTCCTTACTGTGTCACCAAGTACGGTGTAGAGGCGTTCTCTGATACTTTGCGCCGTGAAATAGCCGAGTACAACGTCAAAGTGTCTATGATCGAGCCCCAGGCCTTTAGGACACCGATGGTTAATGGGATATGGGGCAAAAAGCTCGATTCGTTGTGGGCTCGAATGAGCGACGAAAAGAAGACCGTATTTGATAAACAGTGCCTTGAGAAAGGTAAGCAGTTTACTCTTTATTTTCTGTGAACCACGAACGTGTATCAATAATTAGCTAACGTCTGCTTTTCGCGAAACACGAACATATATCGATTACTCAATGTCTGTCTTTTGTGAACCATGAACATGTACCGATTTCCCAATGCTGCTAACCACGAACTTATATCGATTACTCAATGTCTGTTTTCTTTCAACCACGAACGTGTTTTGATTACCTATATATTTCTATTTGCAGTTCGCGAAGGTATCAAAGGTATATTTGATCGAGGATTAAACGAGAACCCACAGATGGTTGTAAATGCTATTATTGATGCAGTCTCGTCACGTGACCCAAAACCTCGCTATCTGGTTGGTCCGGTCGCCAAATTTATTGCGTTTACATGTATCATGCCAACATGGTTGCAGGACATTATGTTATCTTTTGTTTAATCAACCTTTTTAAACTCGTTGTAATACAGCATTTTTTAACTAGTTGTCATCGTAAGAAAGTGTTTCAGTATGGCACAAACCCCTTGAAAAATCCTGGATCCGCCCCTGGGGTGGACTGCAGGAGCGGATGCAGGATTGCTTTCAGTAGGGGTACATTTTCAGGAGGGGTGCATTAGCCAGTGAGCATGAAATACTGAGGATATTTTGGAAAAATATTTAAGAATACAAATACTTGAAATCCTTTCAGGAGGGGGTGCACATCCCCTGCACCCAAATTTCGGCTAATAACAGACACCTACAAAATATATTATCATATACTTTGCCTTAATTGTCGCACATTTAACCAAAAATGCAGAAAAACATTTTAATAAGGGACGGACCATTAGATTTTTGAAGGATATTTTTTTCCATGTGATGGTGGTGCAGGATATTTTCTTCCTCCCTGCACGATATTTTTTATTGGCACATCTGCCATGCACGATATTTTTTTCTCTGTTTAAGACTTTGCTCGATATTTTTTTCGGTATTTGCCCAATCCCCCTCCCCCTCAAATATCTAATGGTCCGTCGCTAAGTTGATTCCATACGTCGTTTTGAACCGTTCAACAGAGAGCCAACTGGGACCGAGTTATGGAATCAGCCTAGAAAACGCTGAACGATTGAAAAAAGGCGTCATTTAATTTCAGTTTAACTGACAATTGACAAAGGCGAACCTCTTAAAAATCTTTTCAAGATTGCTGTAATACACCAAGTTTTATTATATAATAAAACTTGCTAGCTTGTCCTCTTTGGACGACTTTCAAACTATAGAAATACAATATTTATATATAACGGTAAATATATACCCATATATCTATATTATCTACATTAGATATAGCGTATCACAAAACTTTGTACTGATGCTAATTTAAATTGTTTCTTGTCAACCCGGGTGAACCTTACTGTAGCCGGTTCTACTACAGTCACCAACAGCGATACTTCAGCTGACGTAAGCCTTTGTTATCAATGTGCCAACCAGACAGTGATTGGCCGTTATTTCAATAGAGCTTATTGTTGTTCTGGTTGGCACATTAGCATAACAATTTGTTTGTTTATAAAAATGACGTAGCACTATAGTCCTGAAGCGTGACGACGTTTTATCCCCGTCTTTATACCATAATAACTTTTAAAATCCTTTCATATTCAAATTTTTTATTCCCTCGAGAATACATGAACAATAGCCATAATTAGTGAACAAACGTTATGTGAAAAGGATTCTGGTCTAGACACGGGGGTAAAACGTCATCACGCTTCAAGCTTATTCATTGATGGCAAAAAATAAATAAAAACCAATAGCAAAAACATCAAACAAAGAACGCAATATAAACACTGACTTGCACGGTGCTATTTGTCGTGTGCGATTTGTAGTTAACGACCAGGTCCAAAAGATTCTAAAACTTGTTGTAAAACATTCTAAAACTTGTTTTAGAGCGCTTGTGACCAGTTGTAAAACTGATTTACGACTAGTCGTATACTAAAAATTGCACCGTGTAGATCGGACTTATCGAATTTGGCTGTAAAACTATTATGATAAGATCTGTTACCGACAATTGTGTATAACCAACTTTTCAAAAATATTAAACTGTGTAGTCTAGCAACATCGAAACAGCAACAAATGGGTAGTAAGCTCGACAAAGGAGATAACGGATCAGAGTCGTTTTCAAGAACGCGTGAAATACAGTTTATTTCGCTTTAATTGAGTTTTATACGGAAACAAGACATCGTCCTGATTTGCATTACGTTACCTCGGGCAAATTACATTTTATTTCAAAATTTTCAATCTTAAAAACAATCAAGACATTTGATAAGTAATTTGCAATGTTTGCGAGCAGCTCGAGGTTTTAAATCCTCTTACACATCTCCCGCTCATTTTGTATATATTACTTATTGCATTTGACACTTTTTGAAAATGACTCTATTCGTGTGCATAACATAATAAGCTTTGAACGTTGTTTAACTATTAATTGAGCTTTAACATGATCACCATCGTCATCATATTCACTGCTATCTTCAACGCGGCAATCGCCCTCATGATTACCGGATTTTTACTATTATTCATTACCCACACGTCACAATACAAAATCTTCATCATTATCGCTGTCCGACAGCACAACAAAAGATTTCTTGTCTCCCCCGTCCACAGTTTGAAACTCTACTTCCTGTGTATTGACGTCTTTCTTTCTCTTTTTACTTGTACTGTCAGTTGCTGGCAAGCCATTATGGGATTTGGTCTCTTTCTTTGATGTGCTGGAGCTGTTTTTCCTTTTCGGTGCGCATGCGCTCTTTGATTTGCTCTGGAAAGATATAAAAAAAGTTAAAAGTAAACAAACTTTATACGGAAAAAAGTATACTTATATCATTTAGCCTTCTTCCTATAAGTTTTTGTATTTTCAGTATTTACCGGGAGAAAGACAGGGAGGGAAAAAAGCGTGTATTATCACACCGGGCTAGACTTGTTCCAAGTCTCTCAAGAGTGCAGTTCCGAATGATGACCGTTATTTCAGAAGTTCGGTGTTCGTGGTGAGAACGGTGTTTAAGATTTCGTCAGTAACGATCGTCATTGGGAAATTCGCCGTTCGTGAGGGAAAAAGGCGAAAGATAAGTTACTTTGTATTATAAACGTAAAAAAGGGTGAGTTTCCTGGTGAAATAATGCGCGATACGATCATAAATCCACTTGAGTTTTGAACATTTACAGCTACAACTTCACCACCTTTGATGTCCATCTTGACCTTAACATCCCTTGGTACCATAACAATAAACTTACTGCATCAACATCAGCACCTTTGATGTCTATCTTGGCCTTAACATCCCTTGGTACCATAATAATAAACTTACCGCATCAACATCAGCACCTTTGATGTCTATCTTGGCCTTAGCATCCCTTGGTACCATAATAATAAACTTACTGCATCAACATCAGCACCTTTGATGTCCATCTTGATCTTAACATCCCTTAGTACCATAATAATAAACTTACCGCATCATCATCACCATCTCTGATGTCCATCTTAACCTTTAGACCCCTCAAAACCATATCGCCCCGCGTTCCCTTGACAACATAGCATATCGTAGAATACGGGGTGTAATGAAATTCCTCCTTGAGAATCCCTTTAAATAGCAGGTGCACAATTAACCTCTCGCAGGAATCTTGGGATAGCTTGGGTGGCGTTACTGATCGTACTCGTAAAGACGTTTGACCCTTGCCTTTCCAAGCGTCTAGTAGTTTGTTCGGTGTTACGCGTTCCCCAAGGGACGATGCTTGGTCCAAAATCTTTATGATGTTGATGGTGTAGTCAGTGATGTCAGTTAATTCAGGTTGGGCTATGACGAACAGTGTAAGGTTAGATGGTGATAGTGGTGGTGATAATGATGATGATGATGATGCTGTCTGATTGTGAGGAGCAGGGATGTCACAGTTAGTTGGCGCACGGCCTTCTGTGCAACAGGTGACGAGTTCGATTAACAACAGTCACATTCTTGTTTCAACTGTTTTCTGTTCTGTGTAGGTTGACATAGCTTTATACCAGCAATAAAGGTGCATAAATGACAGAGAGAGGAGGTTTGCACCTCGTAAGAATTTTGCAAGCTCTTTTTGCTTCTTCAAAATAAAATAGTACCTTTTTTTTTTTGATCACACGAAATTGATCATGCAGAGCGCATGGTTTATGCATGGTAGCAGTGATGGTTATGATGTTAAATACATTTGGGGAGGGGAGGGGTAGTGATGATATGAAAAGTGTGTGAGAAGAGCACAGGAAAGCAATTGAATTCCCAAGTCTCCAAAAATGGGAATTGCATGGGAAGTGTTCCCATTTAATGGGGAAAATATGGGTAAATTTGAACCCAATATTGGGTTTTGTAGCATTTTCCCAATGATAACCCAAAATAAACCCATTGTGGGAATCTCAGGTTTTTTCCTGTGGAGGAGGGGAGGTTTGTACACATTTTACAGCCAAATCTGTTGTATCGCGACCCGACTTTTTAAAACTTTGTTTTGATTTGGTCTTTTCTGAACCGTCAATCAATTTCAAGGGCGGAGTTTATTCAAGATTAACCAATGACAGAACATGTTAGGGCAAACTCCGCCCTGTGAAAATGATTGACGGTTCAGAAAAGACCAAAATGAAAACAATGTTTTGAAACGGCGGGTCACGATTCAACAAATTTGGCTGTAAAGTAATGTTGTTTAAAGCTAAATGACAGATGTTCCCTCTGGGTTCCTAATCAGCCCAATTGACCATTGATGCTTTATTAAATTAGGTAGCTCAAAATATAAGCCCCAGGTTTTTTTTTAATTTCTATTACTTTCTATCCTGGAGACCATTTTATACAGTTACTTCATACATTTATAATTCATTTGATTATTGAAATACAAAATGTGATATTCGAAGTAACTGTTTCGAATAGAAACAAACATCAGAAGGGAAGATTTCCTTATTCCAAAAAAAGCGTAATTCAAATATCTGAAAAGCGAAACTTTATCATTTTTTAATTTGATTTTCTAGTTCTAGCGCTCTCAAACGTTCAGTGAAATAAACAGATTAAATCACATCGCTCAAAAAGAAGCCCGAGTTCACACAGATATGCGTCTAGTTTAACATTAATCGTTAAATTGTAATTCTCCTTGATGATTACTGATAATAAATTGATTGATTAATTGATTGATTGGTGTTTTCAACACAAATCAAAGTACTTCTTGGCCAATTTCTATACTATACTACTTACGTTTGTCATCAGATTTCAGACAGTGATCACACATCCCCTTACACTTCTGAGGATCCCAGGCTTCACCAAAGTATTGACCAATCAGAGAGCGTCTACATTGTGTTTCATCCTGACAGTATCGCAGAATGTTGTACAGATTTTGAATTCCTTTAAAAAAAGAGAAAAATAGCGTGATCAAAAAGTTACTTGATCACAGGTTTATTATAGTCAAAAAAGGGAAAAGAAGATGAAAAGAAGAGGAGAGGAGAGGGGAATTTCTTGAATTTGACAGTGAAAATAAGCAAAACAAAATGAAATAGGTGATTTACAATATGGCTCATTTTATTACCACTAGCAGCATTCTTTGCAAATTCTCTTTTATGTTCAAATCTTTAATAGCAATACTTCATGTTTATAAACAAACAAATTGTTATGCTAATGTGCCAACCAGAACTACAATAAGCTCTATTGAAATAACAGCCAATCACGGTCTGGTTGGCACATGAATAACAAAGGATTACGTCAGCTCAAGTATCACTATAGAACAATTTGCACTAATTACAATCCAAAGAAAGTCAGCAAAGCATTCTGGTAGTGGTAGTATTCTGCATCATCATGCAAACTGCCTATTTACCCGTCTGCTCAGTAAAGACCATAGTCAGCTGTCTAAATGCATCAAATGGACGATAATACAATATACAGTGAGACCGTTTGTCATCTCGTCCAGCTCTACCACTCTCTTGATAATAGTTCTCCATGGACTTGCTCAGACTGTGATGAATGACAAAACGTACATCTGGTTTGTCGATTCCCATGCCAAATGCTATCGTAGCGACTACTACCTACAAAAATATTATGACATTACATGTCATCAAATCCCAAGATATGACATTGAGCCGTTATACTCAATAATTGAGTAGCAGCAAAGAAGCGAAAGAAGAAGACTGTTACAAACAAGAGGTGAAACAACAACAATTCCCCTCCCTCCCCTCCCCTAGTGTCCATGAACATAGGAGTATTTTAACATTGATTTAGAGGGAAAGGGGTACTTTTTTAGAAACCTATAGAGGTATTTTTGACATGCATGAATATGTGAATAATGCATGAATAAATGAATGAATAAATGAATGAATGAATGAATGAATGAATGAATGAATGAATGAATGAATGAATGAATGAATGAATGAATGAATGAATGAATGAATGAAAGATGCAATGGTTTGATGAATGAATGAATGCATAAATATAACTGGATTGACTGACTGATGGGTGGGAGGAGATATTAAATGACTTTACCAAGGTGGTGGTGACATAGGAACTTCTATGGAGTTAACAATAAACTGATCACAAAATAACAGAATGAATAAAAGTGAAGTATGTGAACAAGCAAGTAATGCACTTTATGTTCACCTGAATTTTATTTTGTGTCCAGTTAAGATGGACTTGACTGCGAGCTTCTGAAGGCATGTCAGCATGGTAACAAGCTGCTTTAACTCCCCTTGTCATCAGTTCTCTAGCAACGTCTTCTGAATCTTGTCTTGAAAAACAATATATTATACCTAACACATAATTAGATACGAAGTAAGATCATTATTGTAACCAAGTGAAATTTGATAGTTTTATAGATTAAGTTTAATTTTGCTCACATAGCAAAGCAAGGTTTTTTAATTAATAGATTGTACCAGGCTAAGAGAGTCTGATGTTTATAGAAAGGCAGCAAGGGTTTGTCTTTGTAATCTATTATAATCCTTGTGTAAATGTGTAATGAATACTTTTAGATGTCACAGGAAATGAGAGCTGACACACCCTGTTTATGTAACCTGATTCTCCAGTTTAACTTGTAAATTGATCTATGTAGTATTGTGTAATTTGTAAAATAAACCAGTTCTGCCTGGCCTTCAAAGGGTTAACAACTAAAAGTTGTGTTGCTGTCTTCAGTGAGTGAGAGTCACATACTCTCAACGTTATCTATATTTTGAACTACCACAATCCATCCAATGGACCTGTAAACCCCGGTCACATTATCATCATCATCATATTTGTTAGAATTTTAGTAATATATACAAAGATGACAGCTGTAGATGATGAATGATGAATGATGATGACGATGACTGTTCTCATTCGTAATGATGGTGATTACCTGATTGCTTGTTAAATCGTGTTGTAATAAGTTGATGTATATCATTCAAACAGTCTTTTGTAACTGGTGGTTTATGGCGCACCTGCAAACACAATCATGGGATTGCATGGTTATATTATATCATACAACAACTAGATAGTTGTATAATGGCACAAAGACATATAATGATGAAAGCAAAGCACAATTAACATTTTGCCGTTTACAGTCAAAACACCTCAAGTGTACCCACGAAAAGTTGATTAATGATTTCATTCTTTGAATCTTGATTTGATTATTCGATTTGAATATTCATTTTGAAATCGACCAGTCTAGCATTCGAGACAAGAAGTCGCCATTTAAGACAGAAAAAACTTTGAAAATCTTAAACTGCAAGATTAAACTGTCTAGAAACTCTCACTGAAGTATTTCTTGGCAAAAGAAAGATGTTCTTTCGTTTATTTAGGATTTTTTTTATAAATACGTTATTTTGAATTTTCTAGACTTGTTTTCAAATTCTGGATTACTGGAATCGAATTCAATATTTCGAATAATGAATTCAATAATGAAATTTTGGTGGGTACGCTTGAGGTGTTTTGACTTGAAATCTGTATTATTTCTGCAAACGATTGTGTGACAGGAATATTCCAGAGAATAGCCAATCAAACACCATTAAAATGGTGCATTTTGGTCAGCTATTTGCTTTGGTATGTAAAGTGCAGTCTTCATTTTATAAAAAAATTCAATACAGATTTGAATAGTACAGTGTGTATGATAATAACTGCAATACTTTTAGTAATAATACTGCATAAACATGTTGAGTATGGAAAGATTTCTTTTATTACCTCATAGAACAGCTTTGGTCTGTTAAATGATGCTTTCAACAATAAACAGTCCGACTGAAGTCCAAGAATTTTCTTCACATCTTCGATCACTTTAGAAGTAGCTGTTGCAGTGAGGCCCAGAATTGGGACTCCCGGGTATTGCCTTTTTAAAATGCCAAGGATCTTATAGTCTGGTCTGAAGTCGTGACCCCATTGACTGGCACAATGAACTTCATCAATTACAATTCTAGACAGAAGACCAACTAGAGAAAAAGATGGAGAAGTGAATGAATGAATGGATGAATGAATGAATGAATGAATGGATAAGTGAACAAATGAGTAAATAAATGAATGGATGAATGAATTTATGGAGGGATGAATGAAAGGATGAATAAATAATTGCAATGGATGGATCAAAGAATTTGATGTTTACCTTCGTAACCTTTCTCTAACTTGGCCATAAACCTTTTGCTCTTTGCAATTTTCTCTGGAGTAACATACAGCAACTTCAACCCAGACTTCTTATCAACCATCGCTGCGTGAACTGAATTGACTTTCTCTCTTGAACAACTCGCATTTAACATTTCACTTTTGATACCAAGTCTATGTAACGCTATGAGCTGATCCTCCATCAATGAGACAAGAGGGGACACCACTAGATTAAACCCCTTAGAAACAACAGCTGGAAGTTGGAAACAGAGCGATTTCCCCCCTCCTGTCGGCATTATTAGGATACAATCACAGCCAGACATCGTGGCGTTCATGCATTCGAGTTGCAATGGTCTGAATGAGTCAATATTGAAGACATCTTTTCGCGCCTGTTCAATTTCTTTAGACCATGCGAAATTCGCGCCGGCAAAATTTTGACGTTTTTGTGCGACATTTGTTGAAGAAGTTGACGGTTTTGACGTATCTTTCAAATGATTTTCGAGTTCATGTTTCCTCTCGAGAAGATACTGCTGTCTCTCTAAGAGAGATGATATTTGAATCTCGATTTCACTGAGTTCTTCTGATATTTCTTTCAGTTCTGTTACGTTTGCCATTTTGTGTGCGGTACTTTGCAAGGCGTTCCTAAAAGAAAACGAGGGAAATGTGCATAAACACAGGAAGCCCCATATAAATAGTGAGGTTTGAATAAAGAAAAAAAAAAGAAAAAAAAAAGAAAAAAAAAGGAAAAAAAAAGAAAAAAAAAAGAAAAAAAGGAAAAGAAAGAAAAAAATGAAAAAAAGATTTGACGATGTTTAAGACTATGATTATGTATTGTAGTTAGTATGAAATGAAATGCATTTTTGTTATGATTCATGATTTTTTCAAAAACAATTAAGCCAATAATTTTATTACTTGATATTAATATTATTATCAATAATTATTATCAATGATCATGATTACTTTTTATAAAAAAACAAATAAATTTATAGAGAAGAACGATGATTTGAGAGTTTTTACTCATGCTTTTTTAGAATTTGTAAAAGCGCGCCCCCAAATAGCCTATGCAGCGGCTATTGTCAACGAGGTATGCACCAGTCAGGTTTTGAAGGTCTCGTTGGAGCGTCTTCACATGTAAAGGTTTCAAACATGAATATAGTGTACAAGTTACTCGATTTTCATTTCTCCTGACATTTAATTCCTCCAGAAAACCTTGATGGGGGAAATAGGAGCAATAATGGCTAGGCTTGAAGAAGAAGGGCTCGATTTAGAGCAACTTATCGACCGAGAACTGCAAGAAGTTGGCTTTCTTTCGCTTGCAAATAGGTGAGAGCGCTTTCATCATGAAAGGCGCGAATGGATCGAAATTTAATTCAATTTATGCCTTTTTGTTTTTGACGCTAAACTGCATTAGACACCATTAACCGCACTGGTACTTTCTCTTCAACTGTGATTATTTAGATTACTAAATATTCTTTGCAGAGTTCAGAGTTTACTTGAATACAAATTTGAGAACTTGTTTGCTCTTCAGATCAGACATTTATTCACGATTGTTATTGTTGTCGAGCTTATTGTTTTCTGCGAGTAAAACTTTACGAAAGTTATTTTGTTTATTGACTTATGAATAATAACGTATTCTACGTGAGTTAGGTATTTTTAAAACCAGCAAACTCGAGAGTCTACGTGGCTTTTGACGGACGCTTATGACTCGAAATTGTCCCATTTATTCATTCATATTCCGCTGTCCCAACTTGTCAGTTTATAAAATTGAAAATAAAAAAACTTGCATCTTAATTTCGAATATGTTTGAACATTTTAATTTTGTTTGCTTGTGTAAAATAATAGTAAAAGTGTAGTAATAATGACCGTTTTTTGGTTTCCCTTATCGTTTCTTTTGTACAGATCAAAAGACTCCCTTTCAAACAGAATCGATTCTATATCCGGTAAGTGCTGTTATTCTATATAAAAAAAAGGACTGGTTTCTGACAATCAGTATTTTAAATTTCACTCTGTTATTCATATAGAGTTCTATAACACTGGACAAATCACTCTAAAAACAGAAATCTTAAATTGAGCAAACGTTTCTTATTTCTATGTCCCGAGACAAGACAGTAGATCTTAAATTAAGCAAATTTTTACTTAAGGTAGTTCGGGACCCTTGCTACTGCGCATCCTGCTCGCGCATGTGAAATCAAATAAAATTTCTCGTGCGATTAAAAAGAAATTTTGCGTTAGAGCCAAAATATGGTCATTCTTGAACTTTTTGTTAAAAAATAACATCATAGCGTTACATACGGGCCTAAAAAGCAACTAGTGCCCATTCCCGCGCGTCCAAAACATTAAAATCATCTTATTTTCCGCGCGTTTTTTGCTTATAGCTTAAAAATTAGCACGGTGACACCCAATTATTTTTCCATTTTTATATTTGGCATAAACCCAGCTTTAAAATTTTGAAATAGAAAATACATGGTCTTCGAGACCAAAACATTGTAATTTTGACTTTTTGGTGGTAAAGTGTGCAAAAAAATAATGAAGCTATTCATTTAAATCTCCGTAAAATATCTCAGTCGATGTCTTTTCCAAGGAATAAATTCATGAGAACTATAGCGAAGGGAGCAGTTTGTCAGACTCTTATAGCAGATTTGTGAAAAACTTCCAAATTCGTTCGCAAGAATATTACTTTCAACAAATTTGATGTTACTTCTTTTAGTTGAAATGGGGCAAAAATAGGCCTATTACCACCCCCACAGTTCCAAAACAAGCACGGTGACCCCTATTTTTTATTACATTTTTGTTTTTCATATGTGTCAGTCCTTATGTAGAAAAAGTTTTAAAATATTCTATCGGCGGGAAGTGTGGATCCCGAACTACCTTAATTTAAGGTCTACTGTCTTGTCTCAGGACGCAGAAATAAGAAACTTTTGCTCAATTTAAGATATCAGCTTTTAGAGTGCAAAATGTCTTGTCACTCAGCAAAATATTTACACAAATTTCACATGATTATTTAAACCTAATATGAAAAATCCCCTCTCTTATGTTCAAATGTTGATATTAGAAATGGATATTGAATAACTGTTGATTTTGGGGGAGGGTGGTAGGGGATATAGTTGCAAAATGAAGGAGAGCTTTGACTCTTAAAATTGCATAGTGCTTTAGTGTGTTTTTGTCCAAGATTGTCTGTGGCAATTCATCAAGTATTGTGCATGGAATCTTAGAAATTTAGACATTTCAAAGTTATCCTGTGACTAAGTATTTGTGTCTTCAGTGTAAAATAGTTCACAAAAGACATTATTTTCCACACTACAGACAAGAGAGTATGAGATCAGAGAGCTTATCCCCTTTATTGGGCTTTACACTCATCAGGGGATCTTTTCATTCTATTTTTAAACTGAAGTTATTTCGGGGACGGAACGTGATTGGCCAGATTGCAGGAGACAAAAGTGCGGAGACTGGTCACAAGTTTCTTAAAATAGCACGACAAGTAGAGCCTCTGATTGGGTCCGGGGATAAGCTCTCTTATCTCATACTCTTGCTACAGTTAAATATTTACTGAGCACCTTTAACTTTCAGTATACAATATTAGCAAATAGATATATAAACGTTATATAGCAATGTTCCTATAATGATTGTGATAATTTGACTACAAACTGATATCAATGATACTTTGTACTTTTTCCAGAAAGTCAAAATGAGCTAAAGTCCTTGTTTAAGTCCATCGAGGATCAGTTGCGTTTGATACAAGAAGTTGAAAATATACCTGTAAAGTAAGAATTGTATTCCTTCATTATGGTGACACTTTGTTATTAAAACATGTATTGGACTATTTAAATCTGTACTTTTTAAAATGATTGCATAACAGGGCTATCCTTTCCTCAGCCAATCAGAATTTGTTTCATTGCATATAACTTGTTCTGATTGGCTAAACTCTGGCATGTCACTCAAATGTTTTGTAGATGTACATATCTAAATGGCCAAGTATTTGGTCAAGTGTTCTTAACGCTTTAGCTTGAGATATGTAATAGGTTTGGTGTGAAGTGGTTTTAAAATTATAAACACTTTTGATTCATAGCCCTTTTTAAATTCATTTTCTAGTTTATTAGATGACGCAAAGTTTGCTGAAAGCAACAAACAAGTTAAGCATGTCATTGTTATTGATGATGATGAAGATGCCCTTAAAAAAGATTCAAGCTGCCAAGCAGAGACAGAAACTACCTCTAAAGCAAAAAGTCTGCAACCTACAAAATTGCCAGACAAAACGAACCATGCTGAAACTGCTCCAGTATCAACAGTTCCTCCAACGTTGCCATTACCAACTCCTCCACTGAATAACACCTCAAGCATCTCAGGAGTGCCTCCGACACCACAAACTGTACAGCAAGCTCCCAAGCCAACTCCTGTGGTACCAAAAGCTTCTAGTTCACAAGTAACATTGCCCCTTTCAGCACCACATACTTCACCATTAAATACTCCATTTACTCAAGCATCGGCTACAACAGAAGAGGTTATCGCTTATAGAACACTTAAGTCACCATCCCAGAAAGGGATGGAAGAGTCAGTGGTCAGTATGGTTACTGTAAAGTCGTCGCAGCCTGTGCCTCCTGAGTACTTAAGAGGTGCAACAACTCCCACCACGCCCTCTGTGTCTACTTTAGACGACACTCCAGTTGTTCAGTAAGTCAAGTTGTTGATGTATAGGCTGATGTATTAAATGTGACATCATTGTTTTTTTTAGCACTGTTAACATTATCATCATCACATCCAACAACATTGTTATGAAACCAGCATTATGATCAGCTTCCACCTGACAGTCTTGCAGTCTTAACATGCATCTTTTGATCCCAAGATCACTATCAGTAATGTAATGTAATGTAACGTAACGTAACGTAACGTAACGTAACGTAACGTAACGTAACGTAACGTAACGTAACGTAACGTAACGTAACGTAACGTAACGTAACGTAACGTAACGTAACGTAACGTAACGTAACGTAACGTAACGTAACGTAACGTAACGTAACGTAACGTAACGTAACGTAACGTAATGTAATGTAAATAGTGCTTATATAGCGCATTTCACTAATGTCTCAATGCGCTTTAAAATCTCTAATATTTATAGTATCCAATCCAAGCATGAGGTTGATTAGTTGTTAGTAATGAGTATATATTAGACGTGTAGACACATAACTGAGAGTGGTTGTGACCTACCTCCTCAGTCATTGTCTGAATGCGCTTTACAATCTCTAATATTTATAGTTTGTAATCCGGTTTTACAAGCATGAGGTTGATTAGTAGTTAGTGTGTATTAGTGTAGGCCTATCACCGGTGATGGTCGTTACCTGCCTCCTCAGTTGTTCCTTTACATCCCTTGTTATTGGTTAATGTGAAATAATAACCTTTGCCTGTCATTCTCACAAGCAGATTGACATCTGGACCAAGAAGGCAACCTTCAGTAGCCAAGGCATCAAATGTCACATCTACACCCAAACCAATTATCTGTGCTCCACCAGTGTTCAAAGAAAGCACAAGGATCATTGGTAAACGAAGTGACGACCTGTGGTACCCTGGAGAAATTGTTAAAGTTGTACAAGATCGAAATAATCAGGTAAAACAAAATCATGCTTAGTATAGAGGGATTTCATTTTTTTTATTTTTGTAATGTTTCCCCGCCAGTTATGTTGTCATGTACTGGTGAAAGAGAACACAATTTAATAGAAAAAACAGATTCCTATTCACACAATAAATGAAGCAACAATAGAACCCAATAGTAGTAAACTAATACATGACGTCATAGCCTTAATCCTGATTTACACTGTGTGATTTGTTGAGCACAATTACTAGACATAACTCCTAAAACTAGTCACACAAGCTCTAAAATTTGTTTTTGAATGTCCTGCTATGACTAGTTATAGAAGCTTTTTGAATCCCAGCACTGGTTGTATACTACAAATCGTACACACTAAATCGAACTGTGCATATTAGACAGTGGAGTGTGGTGTGGATGTTTGTGATAAAATAAAACAAATGAATGCTTGCAGTTGTATTTCTGTAGATATGTGTTTTGCACAACAAAAACACTGTCATTTTCTCAGTAATTTGCTCCACGGTTTACTGATTCTGTCCAATGTTGTCCTTCAGACTAAATTTCGTGTCAAGTTTGACCAAGGCAATAGAGGTTTGTTACGATCCAATCACATTGCTTTAGAGAGCCACGCACCCAAAGGCGTGTTGGATGTTGGAAGTCGAGTAGTTGGTAAGACGCACTATCTGATAGTTTTCACAGTTGTCCATTTGAAACACAGTTTTGTTGATAATAAAAGTTTAAAAATGAAACTATTCCTGTATGTTTTTGTATAGATTTCTTTATAGTTTCATACTTCTAGCTAAAAGTCTCTTAACTAGTAATGCTTGTTATCATTGCTTTGCAATTCATAAAAACCTTCCTCTTAACCTTAAAGTTTTAAAAAAATAATATGGACATAGAGTCTTTAACGTATGAGTGGAAAACAGTGCTGTATTGTTTCGTAACTGTAGTTTCGCAGAAAACGTTTGAATTATCTATGAAGTTGTAGCAGTATCATAACCGAACCGTTTTCCACTCATGCGAAAATTACTCTTTTTGTATTCTTTTATATTTTTGTTTGTTCTGTTTGCTAATTATAGAGTGGTTTCCAAAAACCTGTGAAATAAAGTGTAATATTTTAAACTATTTGTCAGATAAAGTGTAATCTAATACAATGTAATAATTATATAAAATATAATAGTACTAATCCGAATATGGTGCAATTCTTTCAAAATATTATTTTATATTATATTAGAGTGCAAACACTAAATGTATGCAACAGTTGTCACTATTTAGTAGTAAATAGCACTAATTAAACAAAAGAAAACAATAGAATTAGCATAAAATAGCACTATTTAGTGGTATTTATGTTGCACACTAGAGTGCAAACACTAAAAGTGTGCAACAGTTGTCACTATTTAATAGTTTACAGGACTAATTAAACAAAAGAAAACAATAGAATTAGCATAAAATAGCACTATTTAGCAGTATTTATGTTGCACACTTTTAGGGTTTGCACTCTATAGTGCACTTAAGGGTCCTGACCACTTTAGAACAACAACGCTTGAAACATGTGCCTGTAAGCAAATTACCACTGAAATCGGCACATGTGGGCCAACATAAGAATAACACAAGGAGTCTTTGAAAGCTATGCTTCATCCAGCCAAAGCCCTCATTTTTTTGCGCCGGACTCTATATTTTTCTTCATCTTTTCTAAAAATCTTTCTTTTGGCAAGATTTGAGAAAATCCTGATGGCTTTTCAACATAAAATAGGGTTTCACTTTTCAAAGCAATTTTAAGTCAAAGACAAAAACAAAACTGTAAATTTTAACAAAAAGTTTTAAACATATATAGTTTATTTTCTTATATTTGTGTAAGTTAATGTCTACTTGAAATTATCTGTGAAAGCTACGTCAATATCTTTTTGTTTTTTGAGTAATCAATTTTTTCGTGCAAAATGCATTTTTCGCCATTTGTTTTTCAAAAATGTCATGGTTTGATTCACAGGACAATACAATTTTGTAATCAATTTTTCAATTAATCAATAAATTGTCTATAAAATATCTTTCTAAGAAAAAATCCTGATGACTATTTGCTTAAGAATTCAGGACCCTTAATAATACAAGATGAATGGTGCATAATAATCAATTGAATATTAAATAATTGCAAATAAAGTAGAATAAAGTGTAATAGACTGCAGTGCATGTATTAAGTTTTTGTGTGCACTTAATTATGATAATTTACAAGAACAATAGTTCATAATAATAATAATAATAATAATAATAATAATAATAATAATAGTCTTTAATATAAATAGTCACAGATAAAATACATATGGTGTGTACTTGTTAAATAATTAATTAATTGAATAAATAATTACAAATAATATAAAATAAAGTGTAATCCACTAAAGTGTATATATTTCACAGGTTTTTGAACATCGCTCTAATTTTCATTACTTATAACTAGTACTAATTCATCTCATAGCTTTACGACCCAGAGAAACCGCAGATGAAGGCGCATCATGGAGACAAGAAAAAGAAGGTTGTTGTTTTTTTCTTCTTCCTTGTGTTGAAACCCTTGAATCACCTTTGCTCCGACTGATTTTGACGTTCTACATTTTGATAATGTATTTGATCATTTACAGCTCAAATTTGTATTTGTTATATCGCAATCTATTGTTGCAGAGCTTTGTTTCAATTTTGATGTTGATCTTTTCTGGATCTAATTTACTCAGTTTTAAATGGTGCAATATTGTTTTTATTATTCCCGCTCTCAACCGGTTTGAAGTCTTTGTCACAGCCAAATCTACAGGAACTCTTGATATGTTTGGCTCATTGAATGGGTAATTTTTGGTTCCTTCTATAGGTACTGGAGTACAAATTATATTTTGCATGCACTTTTTTGTCATTTGTTTGTTGTTGTTAATTTTTGGGCACATACAAGTATGTTTTTGGCTCTTTCTTGCCTTTGCAAGACACTAAGACTAGAAAAGAAAGCTTTAAAAATGACACAACACCTTTCATTGAAATACTTGGATACTTGTTCAGAATTTTACACCAGTACTCCTTACAATGTCATGTACAACCCATTTTTATTCAAACTATTTGTTTCGCTCTGTAAACATATTTAATGAAGTGTGCAAAAACGTAACAATCGCTAATTAACTGTAATTGATTTTTGATTGTGACAAGCTGTAAGCAAGACTACCATGTATTATAATTACGGTCTAATGTTATGCTAATATGTTCTCTATATGCTACTAGATTTCGAACGATATACCGGCATACGATGATGTAAATCAACTGAATAAATGACAGTTTGAAACCGGTAGTCAACTTTTACAGTAAACAATACACTATTTTTCTTTTGTGCTGTAGTTATGGCTGTGACAATAGAGCGGTGTGGTTGTCACAGTGATGTGCCTTGATGTGTGTGTCTTCTCTCTTTTATTGTTATGCTGTTAACATTATTTTTTAATATGTGAAATTAGGCCTTGTGTAATGATATATAAATTATTCTGTCAAAATATGTCATTATAATGATATTAGAAGACTATTTTTGTCATGCATTTGAGATCATAAAACTAACTATTGACATCATCATCATCATAAAAATGTTTGCCTCTATTTTCTTAATTGTTATGTTATCACTTGCGGGTGTGTAAGACTGGCTAATGTAGTTCATTTGTTCTGTCCCTAGGACCTTACGGCAAGTTAGATGTTCTTTATGCTGGTATTGTTGCAGAGAAAAGCTGCCCTGATACTAAAAACAGGTGTGTTCATTTATCTATTTATCATTTCTTTCATTTAGCTATCCATTACTTCAAGATTATAAAAAGTTTCCTATCCATTTATTTGTTCATTTATTTACCGGTAACAGTCATTTATTTATCCATTCAATTTTCCATTCTTTAATGTCTTTTCTCATTCATTCATCCATCCGTTCATCCATCGATCCGTTCATCCATCAATCCGTTCATCCATCGATCCATTCATCCATCGATTTTCTCTCTTTCTATTCTATCCTAGATTCCTAATCTTCTTCGATGATGGGTTTGCACAATATCTTCCCCTCAACAAACTCCACCATGTTTATAATACTGGTGATAAAGTCTGGAATGAAGTGGCTGAACACTCGCAGGAATTTATACAGGAATACTTGGAGGAATACCCCAATGTAGGTTTAGACAGTCTCCATCTTGTCACCATGGTGATCATAGTGATAACCATCAATATTATCAAAAATATCAAAAATAACTGGCACAAGCATTATATACAATGTTATTTCAATTATCACAAGCACAAGCATTGCAAACAACTGTATCTTTCTGTACGGGACTATAGGAACATTAGAATTGTTTTTCCAATCATAAAAATAGTCAAGGTCTTGTCTCAACTTTTTTGGCATTAATGAAGAAATTAAATGAAAATGACTTGTTGAATTAATAATCTTTTTTTTTTTTACTTTCAGAGACCAATGGTTGTCCTTAAAGCAAACCAATGGGTGAAAACAGAATGGAGGGGGAAGTGGTAAGTCTATGATCCTATGTTTAACAAATCAAAAAACAGTTTTTCATTTTTGATACTCTGATTAAAATATTGAATGTTAAGAATTTTGTGAATCGTCATAGGGGGGCTGTGATATCATTACTAAAACACTAGGGGGAGGGGTCAGATAATGTATGCAGACTGATACATGAAATTTTGCCAGACCCCCACCCCCCCATGTGCTAATAAATGAAAGCCCCCTTTATAATGACTGTTTACAATAACTATAACTTACAGGAGGTCTTTATAGATAGTCTGTATAAGTATATGAACATGAACAGTTTGCACTTACTCTTGTGGGACTCATGTTCTTTTTTTATGATTTCAGGCTAAAGGCAAAGGTCATGCAAGTTGATTGTAGTCTTGTCAAGGTACAGCAGCATATCAAAAACATGGAAGCATCTACCCAATAGTTGTGATTGTTATTATAAAGACAGTGTAATAGTACAGCACAGCCATTGTTACAGTGTTCTTATTGTTGGTTGTTGTTGTGGTGTAATTTAATGCATTTTGCTATTTAAAAAGACTAAAAACAATGGCTGCCTGTTGCACAAGCAAATAATTGTTTTATTAATATATAATATTAATAATATATACATCCAACTGCAAAAATTCTGTTGTCTTGACCATACATAAATATATATATGTCTATATTTCTCACCAAAGAAATTATGGTATACCTCCCAATATTTTTTTGTTTTGAGTTGCCTAGCATCAGTACTATCTGAAAAAAATATAGTGGTTGATATCCCATAATTTCTTCTCGGAGAAATATATATTTATATATATTTATTTATTTATATATTTATATATCTTCAAAATGACAGAATTTTTGCAGTTGGCTGTATATAAAAGTATATAATATATTTGATATATATTTTTATATATTTTTTTTCTGTGGTTAAGAGGTCATTGCACACCAATGTTAAGGGAGAGCTTACATAGGACTCAGTTCAATCCATGTAATATATTTATGAAAAGACAATACAAAACACACAATACAATAGCAAGACAGACAATAAAACACAATAGGTTTTTTGTATACATTACATGGACTGCATGCTATGTAGGTTCTACTGGTTATCAATGGAAGAGGGAGCCTACATAGCACTCAGTTGATGTAATGTATTCATACAATAACAAATACAAACACACAATACAATAGCAAGACAGACAATAAAACACAATAGGTTTTTTGTATACATTACATGGACTGCATGCTATGTAGGTTCTACTGGTTATCAATGGAAGAGGGAGCCTACATAGCATTCAGTTGATGTAATGTATTCATACAATAGCAATACAAACACAATACAATAGCAAGACAGACAATAAAACACAATAGGTTTTTTGAATACATTACATGAACAACAACAACAACAACAACAACAACAATATCTTTATTTAGAACTCAATTGACAAAAAAACATATTAGTTTACAAAATTAAATAAATCCAGAAAATAGGTGTAAGCTAAATAGAATAACCGTACAGAGGCTAGTCAATGTATTTAGCTCTCTTGTATATTTGAAAATGTATAATTTGGTGAACAGGTGATAATATTATTGTAAGTTAGATTATTTAAATGCAAGAAAGTTGTAATGACAATTAGTAAATAAATAGATTGAAAGGAACCAAAATGAACTGAATGCTATGTAGGTTCTCCCCACTATTAAGGTCTAACAGCTATTTCAAGTCTCACAACCTATCTACTGCCCATGCTCAGTCTATATTTTTCACAAGCTGCACCCACATGGCTTATTGGCTTTACATTTTACTTTAAAAAAACTGAAGTGAATATTTGTTTTACTGACTAGTTGATATTAATGTTGACATTTTTCTATAATTGTGTTATTTGTGTGTTTTAGATGCTGTTCCAAGTTGATAACAGAACTGAGTGGATTTACAGAGGCTCCACAAGGCTGGAGCCATTGTTCAAAGCTTTGGTAAATATTTGTGCGTTTTTTATTATCTCTTTTATTTTAACTTTTATTATCTCTTATATTAACTTTTATTCCAAATAGACAACTTCTAGATAGAACAGAATGAGTAATTTGCAATGTGTTGTAATGTAATGTAGTGCTTATATAGCACATTTCACCTAATGTCTCAATGCGCTTTACAGTCTCTAATATTAAAGTATGTAATCCGGTTTTACAAGCATGAGGTTGATTAGTAGTTAGTGTGTACTAGTGTAGGCCTATCACCTAGGATGGTTGTGACCTGCGTCCTCAATCATTCCTTTTTATCCCACCGTTATTGGTTAATGTGAAAAAAATGTTTTAAAATTAATTTGGTTTACACAAAGTATCTTTCCATCCATCCATTCATTCATTCAATTTTAATTAATAATTCATTTATTCATTTCAATAAATAATTTATTCTTTTATTTATTCATCAATCTATTTCTCATTCTTTTCATCCATCCATTCATTTCTACATTATTCAATCCTATCACTTCCAGGCTCATCTATTTAACCATTCAATTTCTTACCTTTGTCATAAGGTTGATGGTAAAATCTCCCAGAAGAAGAGCAGTAAAAAGCGCAAGCAGATACAAGATGAACCCTATGTTGACTTTAGTGCAACTAAGCCACAGTTCGGTTCCTCAGCCTACAGTAAGACAGACCCAAAAGGTGAAGTAAAAAAGATGAACATTAAATAATGGGCATTTTAGTTTTGTTTTTTATACCATAAGTTATTGTTTAGTTCAAGAAGCTATCTATTTTCCAATCACACAGAGATTTTTGAATTAGTGCTTTCCTTGTCTTCAAAAATTCAAAATGACATCCTTCCATTGTGTCTGCACTTTTGAAAAATATTGTGTGAAATTGATTTTCCAGTAAGGTAAGCCTATCAGAACTGGCTATTCATTGGAAGGTTAATTCTGATTGGGCAAGGGCTAGGATTAACCTGTCATACAATATTTTAAAGAGTAACAATTTAAATGGTTTAAGTTGTGCTATGGTTCAATACAAACTCTACAATATTTTGGTCTCCCTGTGACCTCACCCTCCCCTCCCCTTCCCCCACAAAATTCCTCTGTGGTTGTGGAATGGATATTTTCTAACACTACGCATCATGACGTTGATATTGCAGTTTTATTTTAAGTTACTAACATTGTAATTAATAATTAGACAGATGATTTACATATTAATATTTAGATTATTTTTGTTGATATTGTTTTCTATCGTTTGACTCAAAGTAAATAGTGAAAAATTGTCTTTGTTATTTTTCTATTATTACATGATTTTCCAAATATTCACAAAAATAGAAATGAATTGATTCAAAACTATTGTGAAAGCAAGCAAATTGATTTTGCATTGAAATTTTGTGTTTACTATTTTTAATGAAAAGTCACAATAAATGTATAATAATTTTCCTTCTAAAGTTATTTTTCTATTTTGTTATTCAAAAAGAAGTAAAACAAATCTGTGAATTAATTTTCCATTGTGTGAGAGATTAATACTTTATGTAAATGTTATGCTATTGAAGTGTGTATTAAAATCTTTATAAAAAAAACAAATTTCCGTGTAATTGTGCAAGTATTTTAAAAAAAGACAATGTATACTATGGTCAGTTGGGAAAGAAAATATGATTTTTATCAATAAGTATTTAAGAAGTTATTCAAGACTTTTTGTGATGCAAATGCTATGTAATTCTAGCGTTGGACAGGAACTTTCATTTTATTTACTTCTGGAAAACTCCTTGAATTTAATGTAGGCACATTTCAAACTGCTGAAAAACATGAAAAACAAAATATTGTTGTTAGGTCGTCAGTAATCAAAGTTATGGAAAAATAGTGCTCCTTAAAAATCCAAATTTTGTGAAAAGGCCTTGAAATTCATGCAAAAGTTGAAACACAAACCCTAAATATTCATTGTTGTCAGGATGTATGAATGTCATTTGAAGCTGAGCAACTTCTCGGGCTTTGGCAATACCGTTACAACAAAATATTCAGCAAATAGTTCCAAAGTAATATAATTAAAATTCTCTTCAAGGTGTACAGCAACAAAAATCAGAAAACCTTGATACCCTGTCTTGCAAAACCAGTTCTGAAACCTGTTTACCAAATTGTAAATCCACTTCAACACAAGACAAACCTTCATCTTCAAATTCCACTCATTTGACAGGGACTATGAAATCAAGTTCATCAACTCAGACTCAGACCAGCGTTGGGAACACTCCTTCAAATACCAGCTCATCAGTATCTACAACTTCAACCCCACCAAGCCAAGAACCTCCTGCCAAATCGGCAACTCTAGGGACACAGACACAAACACAGGCTCAGACACAGACTTTGCTGGCAGTAAAGGCATTGAAAAGGATTGCACATAAAGTCCATGATGGCCAGATGTGTAACACTGGTACAATGAGCTTGAGCTCAAAGACTGGGATAGACGTCAGAGGAGCCCCAATGAACAGCCTTCCTTTAGGTGAGCTAGGATCTAAAGTTTATTGAAACAAACATAAGGTTAATTACTTTTTAAGGTTGAAATACTTATGAATCCAGCCAGATGGGTCATTGATGAGCATGATATTCCCCATTTTTTTATCAGAAGACGCTATTCAACAGGGAGAGAGAGAGTATGATCACTGTTTGGTTTAGGGTTGGGATTAGGTAAACTTCACAGTACTCTCTCGGCTGATGGAATAGTGTCAACCTTTTTCGTCACAGTTTTTCATCATTATCAATGTTGTCATCATCTACAGCACTTCTCAACAACTCACAAAAGGATATAGCAGTAACGTAAAGTACACTCCAATACCAATGAATTTGAAAACAAAGTTTATGTCAATAATAAAGTCTTCAATATTCAAAGCATTTTTTCATGAAACAGAAAAAGGAAAATCGAGACACTTTGAGCTTTTTTCTGCCTCAAAACTGTGAGGTTAAGTTATCAATCTTATCAAGATTGAATGTTCAAATTTGAATGATAAAATCAATGATAACATTCAAATTACACAAAATTACAAAATGCTCATAAATAAAATTATTGATTCTAAGTGTTCATGTTCTAAGTTATCTGACTGTAACCGCTTTCTCTATTTTCATTTCCAGTCAAAGCAAACACTTCTCCATTACCAGACAACACCATCAGCCCTTCCTGGACGACCAACAACTATAGTGCAGATTTTGCTGTCAATCATTTCTCAAGTACCAATCACTATGACGACAGCACAGCATCAATCATTCACGCAAGCACAATGAGGAAGAGGACATCGGCTGGTCTACATGTTGATCACAAGGCTCATTTGATTGATGGAGGGCCTAATGTGGTTGACAATAGAATCCTTAATGGTATTATTCCTAAAATAGGAGTATCTCCCAAGAAAAAGGTAGGGGCTTCTTGGTAGGAAAATAAACAAAATCTTATTGAAATTGTGAATGAATGCTGAACATGAAAACATAATAGCATTTCAAATAACACAAAGCAGGATACTCCTTAAATCCTTGAAAAGCCCTGGAATTGAAAACACTTTTTTCAGTGCACTTGGAAAGCCCTTGAATATCGCAAAAAAATCATTAAACTCCTGGAATACTCCTTGAATTTGATTTAAAAAATCAGATTGTCTTATGAAAATGAATTTTAAAGAAAAACAACCGGAAGAGTTTAAAATTTGTTGCTCTGTTTTGTAGCTATTAAATGATGTGATTCAATTTTCTGTGAACTTCTGGCATTGATTTTGAGTTCCTGTGTTCCTGTGTACATCGCATGTCTTGCACATACTCATGGCTCCCCTCCCCTCTCGTTTTCAGTTATTTGAAATAAGACCTTGGAAAATCAATTGTTTGTGCTTGAAAAGTGCTGGAAAAGTCCTTGTATTTTGTATTGGAAATGTAGCACGAACCCTGACATAAACACATTTTTCTTTCCAACATCTATTTACTAGTTAGTTGTCGTCAATGCTTCCTAATGTTACCAGTCAAGCCATTGCAGATGAATTTGCTTAAATTCTTATAAGTAACGTTCCGAGTAAAAACTAGTGTAGCAAACGGCAATGGAATGCATAAAGGTGTTAAATTGTGTATTGTTTAAATGCTTGATCTGATTGGCTAAAACAAGAAAATTGGCCTTTTTTCAAACTTTTGGTATATTTTTCCTATATTTTATTCAAAATCTCATTTCAGTTTTATTAAAGCGATCTTATTTTTTTCTATGAGAAAATTTTACTATGGGGCTCACTAGGAAAAGCAAGCGTCTTCTAGCCATTGTTTTGAGCAATTATGATTGGACAAAACCATTAAACACAAAAGAAACACTGTCTTGTAAACAGCATTTTGTAGATTTTACTTATGAAATGTGTAACCCTTAGCTTGATACATCAACATCGTGAAAATTAAAGAATTTCTACGTGGGGAAGTGTTTTTGCCGCCGAACAATAGAAACCTCACTAGTTCTTACGCGCATAGTTACATAATATGGAATGTGAATATCAAGTTTTTGCCATGGTTTATTAGTTTAATATATGATTTATTTCACCTTGTTTTCCATTTTAGTGGGAGGCACCATGGAAGCGTACCAGTCAAGCTGACACCCAAGTCCAGAAAGAAATTATTGTAAAAACAAAGCTTAACGACTCCAAACATGATGCAGCTGCTCTCATTCAAGAACGCTTGCAGGCTCAGAAAAAATTGGAGAGATCCTTAAACGCAATGCCTGAGTTACAGTCGCTAATTCCTAAACCCCCTGTTCTTGGTCCTCACAAGTGTGGGAAACCATGTGGACAGTCTGGGATGATAAGTAGAGAAAATAAGTCTAAGCACAATGTATTGGCACTGCCACTACTTCTGCATTGGAAAAGGTACAAGATCAAAATAAGATAGCAAAAAAACATTCTAAGCTCAACAATGAAATAACTTTTAAATGTACAAATCAAGTTTTAGTCATCATCATTGTCATCATCATCATCATCATCATTGTCATGACCATCATCATCATTGTCATCATCATCATCATTATCATTGCCATCGTCACCATCATAATCATTGTCATCATCATCATTCTCATTGTCACCATCATCATCACAATCAATCAATCAATCACCTTCATTGTTATAACATAATAAACATTACCAATGCCGTCATCATCATCATTTTTATTTGACACTATTTCAGTGTGAATGCACCATCCAAATCACTCATACAGTATGTATGTATGAACATTTGTTACTTTTGCAGAGAAATAGCCAGAAGACATCCAAAGGGCAAAAAAGATATTTACTACCGTGCACCATGCAATAAGAGATTGGTGGGTTACACTTTAATGCAATCATACAATTAGAATGCTAATGCTAAATGTGTGGAAAAGTTGTCACTATTTAGTAGTAAATAGCACTAATTAAACAAAAGAAAACAATAGAATTAGCATAAATTAGCACTATTTAGTGGTGTTTATGTTGCACACAGTAGTAGTAAATAGTAACAAAAGAAAACAATAGAATTAGCATAAATGAGTACTATTTAGTGGTGTTTATGTTGCACACTTTTAGTATGTGCACTCTAGTACTCAGTAATTCAGTCTGAATGTATTTTAATAATAGTATTATAATTGATGATTCATTAATAATTTTATATATTTATAAATTTATTACATAATATGTTATCAATGTTGATTTCCTTTTTTTTCCAGAGATCTCTAGGGGATGTGGCCAGATATTGTAAGTAATTTGAAGGAAACAAATAACGTGAAAGAAAAAAAAAGTAAATCAATGAAGAATCAAAGGAACAAATGAAATGATTACCGTATGTGAATGAATTCACAGCTGGGATAGCAATGCATAAATGAATGTTTAAGCCTGGTTTCCATGTAATTGCAAATGATCAAGAACAGTCGCAAATGATCAAAAAAAAATTCGATTTTGGGGAAACCAAAGTTTTCTTGATCCTATGACTGTTTTTGAAAGATTTCAATCGCAATCATATATGGATTGAAAATGGTCCCAGGATTGAAAAAAATTGATTTCCCTACAATCAATTTTTTTTATCACTTCTTCTCGATCATTCTCGATTATATGGAAACCATGTTTTCAATAAAGTGATTTTTGAATGTAATTTGTTTTCTTGCAGTGTTACAGACTGGTACATGCAATGTGTCAATTGATCAGTTCTGTTTTGATCCAGAGATATCTTGTTCTGATGTGCTTCACTATTCAAAAGTAAGTTGTCATGTTTTATGTCTGTCTGTCTGGAGCATAACCACATCCCCACGTCCCTCCACCGATTGAAATCAGGAGTCCATTCACAACATTGGATTTGCAATCTTGAAGAAAATCATGAAATGTATATCAAATGAAACCATAGTTCATCCTCAGCTGGCTTGACTATAAAACGTAATTTCCTCAGATATGTTTATGATATACCAAACAAGTTCTCCATTTACCCTGGCGCATCTTTTTCTTTCAAAAGTTTATGGTTGTTAATATGGTAATTTCTTTCTATTCTAGAATATCATTTTATCTGATATATCACAAGGTCAAGAACCAGTAGCTATTTCAGTAAGTTAGATTTTAATGAATGGGAACAGAGAATAAATAATAATTATGTGAAAAGTTCACAGAAATGTGATATGTATTCAAAGCTTCTGTCACTGTGTTCTTCCAGGTTTTCAATGACCAAGATGATAATGTCCCCCCAGACATTGATTACGTTAGTGATAGAATACTGTCCGAAGGTGTTCATATCAACACTGAGCCTGGTTTCCTGGCCTGTTGTGATTGTACTGATAATTGCCAGGTAATAAATATTATGATGATGATGATGATGATGATGGTGACAGTGATGGTGGTGGTGATGATGATGGCGATGGTGATGGTGACAATGATAGTGATGATGATGGTGGTGGTGATGTCCATGGTGATTGTGACAATGATAGTGATGGCGATGGTGATGGTGACCGAGATAGTGTGGATGATGCGCATCTTACTCTCCCCCCCCCCCCCCCCCTCTCGGTCAATTCTCCTTCTTTTGGATATTTAGAATAGAATATGATAGATTTTATTCACTCAACATTATTGATAGGTAGATTTTTAGCCTATTTTTGATTGAATTAAACATGTTGTATCCCTCTAGCGACCACGATTCTTAGGGTTGACACAATAGATTTGTTTTGATGTGAGGTCATAATGAAATAGGGCAATTGTACCATCCCTGCTAGTACTTATTAAATTTTATCATTCGTTCAGGACAAGACCAAGTGTTCTTGTGCTCAGTTGACGATATCAGCATCGGCAGCAGTGGACGGTAAAGTGGATAACACAGTGGGTTATGAATATAGACGCCTGATGGATACCGTACCAACTGGGTAAGAGGGTGTTATGCTTTGATTCTATTGTCGTCATTCATCATTCTCATCATCATCATGTTCAGTAGAACTCTATTTCACTTTATACCTTACCAACCGGTTAAGAGGAAGTTATATTTTGCTCCTGTCATCATCATCGTCATCAATAAGAACTATCGCTTTATACCAAACCAACCGGGTAATAAGGATTTTTTTTTGGCATCATCATTCATCTCTCTTATCAGTATAAATAGAACTATAGTTAAACCCCTCTATTCCGGACAGTACTGGGACCAAATGAAATGGCCGGCTTGTAGGGGGTTCTGGTTTACTGAGGTTAATTTTACAAGAGATATAGGAAAACGTTAATTTCGGGGCCAAAATATGCCATTCTGGTTAAAGAGAATTTTGAAGGGTTTCACTGTATTACTTTATCACAATCACAAGCAAAATGAGTGAAAACTTGTGACAACAGCGCTTCTGTGTATGTTGTTCGGGTAATTTGTTCTGAGCAACAGGCCTTGTACATTCATCAAAAAGATATTTTATCCAAATACATGAAATAAATATTTGTATATTCTTTTTTTAGTATCTACGAGTGTAACCAGAACTGTGCCTGTTCCAATCAGTGTTTCAATCGTGTTGTACAAAATGGTATTCAGCTTCGATTGCAAGTATTTAAAACTGAGAACAGGGGCTGGGGACTGCGGACTATGGATGATATTCCCATCGGGACATTTATTTGCACTTACTCAGGACAAATTATGAATGAAGATGTAAGTTAGAGTACTATGGACGTGTCTTATCGCTTCTATTTGCTGTCAATTCCTTCTAATGTTGTCAATCTAACCTGTATTTAAAACTTTCTTGTTTTAATTGTGTTTCAATATCAATATATGTTTGTTCACTTAATTATTTTTGCATTCATTTGTTCATCTATTCCTTTCAGCTATTAATTCATTTATTTGTCCATCAATTTATTCATCCATCAATTCATTCATCCATCAATTCATTCATCCATCCTTTTATTCATTCATTCATTCTTTCATTCATTCATTCATCCATCAATTCATTCATCCATCCTTTTATTCATTCATTCATTCATTCTTCATTCATCAATTCATTCATTAATCAATTCATTCATTCATCCATCAATTTGTTCATCCATCAATTCATTCATCCATCAATTCATTCATCCATCAATTCAATCATCCATCAATTCATTCATTCATCCATCAATTCATTCATCCATCCTTTTATTCATTCATTCATTCATTCTTCATTCATCAATTCATTCATTCATCAATTCATTCATTAATCAATTCATTCATTCATCCATCAATTCGTTCATCCATCAATTCATTCATCCATCAATTCAATCATCCATCAATTCATTCATTCATCCATCAATTCATTCATCCATCAATTCATTCATTCATCCATCGATTCATTCACTCATCCATCAACTCATTCATCCATCCATTTATTCATTTATTCATTTATTCATTCATTCACACACTCATAACTTGTGGTCTATTCTAGATGGCTAACAAGGAAGGCAGAGATTTTGGTGATGAATACCTCGCAGAGCTTGATCATATTGAAGTAGTTGAGAAGATCAAAGAGGGTTATGAGTCAAGCGTCAGCGATCTAGAAGATGATAGCGTTATATACAATACATTACAAACAGAAAACTCTAGTGAACAGAGTGAGACTGGGTTAGTTATTATTGGTATTAGTAATAGTCACATTGATTGAGATGATAGTGATGATGATGATGAAGATGACAGCATTACAGAATATTATATACGGAACAGGGAACCACTACTGAATAGAATAAAAAATGGGAAGTCTTGATGATGGTGACTCATGTGGCAATGGCAACAGCAATTGTAATGTTGATAATGATGATGATGGTGATGATGAAGATGATGATAATGAGGATGGTAATAAGATGATTGTTATTGTGATCTGATCTTTCTTTCTGATCAGTTACAATATTCTAAATGTTTGTGTTTGTCTATAGTTCTATTTCAGGTTATGGCTTCATGTCTGACTCTGATTCTGACGACAGCAACTCCAGTCATTCTAGTTACAGCCCACGTGCCAAGAAATCCAATCTATCAAAAAAGTAAGCAAACAAGTAATATATACAATATGAGCGGGAGGTCTACATAAGAATTTCAAACAGCTAGCTCAAGCAACTTGTCAAATGTCTAGATTGAAGATTTCATTTTGGATTTAAAAGAATTGAAAGTAGATATAATTTGGCCAAGATATTTCAGAGTTAACCTTATGCAAATCAGGACGAATTCTGTATCAAATTTAAAGATGCTTTCATGGTAGTAATTCTGTATTGTTCTAGGATCATGAGTTATTAATGAAGTCACAGTAAAGAATGCTCAAAATGTCACTTATATTTATATAAATTAAACGATAATCTTCATCATTTGTTGCAGGAAGCCATCAGACTCTGTCAAGATAACTGAAGCAGATGGGACCTCATTTAGTGTCACTATGGCAGATGAAAAGTAAGTTCATTCACTCATTAAAAATGTATTAACACTAATGGAATTGTTCTTCTTTGCTCAGGCTAAACCTCAATAGTATGTGATATATTCTTTTGTACGAGGTACATCACATGGGAATACACCAATCCAAAAACATTATAAATACCTTTTCATTTACCTGCAATTGAGGCTTAGTCTGAACAATGTAGAACTTGGAACTGTTCTTTTATGCCACCTAAAATATACAAAATACATTTTCAGTCAAGGACTGCACTAGTCTCAAATACAGGCCTTAGTGTCGTCATGCAGACAACACTAAGAATACCTTTGTTAGAGGCTAGGATTTAACATTGTCGGTTTGAATGTTTGAATGCTCATTTCTGGTATATCATGTACTTGTGACCTCAATCCAGACATGATTGCATTGCCTAATGCCATCATATAATAGACCGCTTTTACATAAAGAGCTATACTATGCTTATTAGCCAGAAAAGCTTTGTTAATGAGCATTGCATTGTGAATGTACATTGTGATGCACAAAGGCAAGTTCGATCAGATGATTATCATAAAAGTGTTATTTTTTGCATTGTAGTGAGCATACCTTCATACAATGTTTGTTAGCAGAGCTCCTCTGGCTCATTAGCATTTTTAGAACTCATTAGCACAAGATAGCTCGTTAGGGATGGACCATTAGATATTTGAGGAAGGGGGGGTTGGGCATTTTTTTTTTTTTTTTTTTCTTTTGCAGGATATTTTTTCCCATATGATGGTTGTGCAGGATATTTTCTTCCTCCCTGCACAATATTTTTTATTTGCACATCTGCTGTGCACATCTGCCCCTCGCGGAAATATCTAATGGTCCGTCTCTCACAATGAAATGCTCTAATGAATGTTGTCACACATAAGAATATATATTTGATTCATGTTTTTCACATGTTTTTAAGATGCGTAATGGCAATTAGCAGCGGTAAATCTATTGTATTGAGAAGACTTGGTGAAACTGACCAGTCCATGTCACCCAAAGGTATTAGTTTTATGCAGACAGTGTTGATTGTAATGATAATGAGAGTTATAATGTTATGAAGATTAATGATGATGATGATGACTGTGATGATGATGACTGGTGATGATGATGATGATGACTGTTATAATGATGATGATGTCTGTGATGGTGTTGATGAAAATTACAATTGCAGCGGTGGCAAAATAATGAGGTTGATGTAGAATGAGTCACTGACTACAATACGAATTATGCTTAGTAATGATGATGATGATTAATTCCTTATTCCTTATGTTATTTATTCATCCAATATTTAATTGGTTCATTAATTGATTATTGATAAATTATTCAATGATTAATTAATGATTAGTAATTGCTGATAAATCAATTATTTAATTAATCAATGCTAACAAGTTCTATTCTCATTCCAGTTAAACAAGAAAACCAAAGCAATGTGCCCAACCTTCAGAAAGACCCTCCTCCGATGCCCAAACCAGCAATTATCGACCTGACAAGCGACGACGATGATTTGATCAACTGTTCTACAAACAACTCAATTTCGCATCCATTCAAGAATGCCAAAAGCGATATGGACCAAACTAAAAACACCTTTTCTGCACATAACGATTCCGAAAAACGCAATGACACAAACAATTCAAAAACTATCTCAAGAACTTTCACGGATTTCAAAATTTTTGACCTCACTGATGAGAATATGGACACCTCTGACGTCATCGACAGTTGTCATGACAAAAGTGACGTCAACGATAAAGACGCTAAATTGAGCGTAGTTAAGGAATTTGATGAAAGAGATATTAAAAATGATAATGCTGTTGATAAGAAGGGATTAGAGCCAGATAATGATAAAGGACTTGGTTTGCTAGAGGACAAAAGCTCGAGTTTGCTAAAAGACATTAGTAGGAATAGCAGTTCTTGTAAAGTTACTAAGAGTGTTTGTGAAGTCACTAAACAAGAGGAAATGGAAGTGGACCCCTGCTTGCGGGAAGATGCTCCACAACCAACTACCATAAACAGCAAGTCATCTTCATCGATCAATACAGATAAGAAAGAAGCTCCCAAAGGTTTCCTTGACAACGATCGCCATGGCGATAGACTGAATGACCATCTAAAAGAGAAGAATGATCCCCAAATAACGGATATTCACGACAGCAAAGATAGTCTCCAAAGCAGTAGTTGTCATAACAACAAACATCCCCAAGGCAACAGTAGCCATAACAACAGTCGTAGTATCCAAGGTGATGATGATGCAAGTCATTGCTGTGGCAACAATGTTAGCCAAGGCAATAAAGAGAAGAAATCAGATACTGCAAGTGATTCAAATATCGCCAAAAGTGATGGGGAATCAATAGACGGCGTTACGAGGGAAAGTAACCATGACAACGGTAGCCAAGGCAACATTAACAACATAAATGATAAAAGTCGCTCTGTTGGCGGAATTGATACGGACGATATTAAAGACGAACTGGAAGAACACGGCCTTGGCAATGAGTTTGACAATCGAGATAATGATGGTACTTGTGAAAGCAAAAATGATGGTCAGGTGTCTAGCGGTGAAAAGAAATGTGAAAAGAAAGATGATCAAGAAAAAGATCATCTAAAGAAGGGCATTTTAGAGAATGATGACACAAAGAAAAATGATATAAAAGATGATAAAGAAGAAGATAATATAGAAAAGGACAATTTACAGAAAGATGATAAAAAGAACGATGAAGGAAGAAAAGACAATCAAGAAATAAACAATCAAGAGAACAACGTTCATAAGAAAGACATTTCAGAGATAAATGATCAAGAGATAAATAGTGAGAAAAATGATCAATTTAATGAACACCAAGAGAAAATTCGTCAAGAGAAGGAAAAGCAAGAAAACCAAGACAGTGATACAAAAGAAAAGGACGATCAAAAGAACGATCGTAATAGGAAAGCTGATAACAATATTGATTGTGATGGTCAAGATAATGATCACAATGAAAATATCAATGATAGTAGTGTGGATCAAAGAACTATCGGTAGTGATGGCGCTAACGGTAATGAGGATAAAACTAGAGTTGTTTATGTTGTTGATGACACTGTTCAAAAAGCTACTGATGGCAGTGTTGATGCTGATAGTGCCAAAGCTAAGGATGGTAATCCTGTGGGCAGTGTTAATGCTGATAGTGCCAAAGCCAAGGATGGTAATTCTGTGGACTGTGTTAATGCTGATGGTGCCAAAACCAAGGATGGTAATCCTGTGGCCTGTGTTAATGCTGAAAATGCCAAAGCCAAGGATGGTAATCCTGTGGACTGTGTTAATGCTGATGATAATCCCGTGGACAGTGTTGATGCTGATGGCGCCAAAGCTAAGGATGGAAATCCTGTAGACAGTGTTGATGCTGATGGTGCCAAAGCCAAGGATGGTAATCCTGTGGACAGTGTTGATACTGACGATACTACAGCTAAGGATGGTAATCCTGTGGATAGTGTTGATGGTGTTGATGCTGATGATGCTGGTAAGCTTGCAGTTAACACCTATATTGCTGTTGCTGATGGTAATCCTGTGGATAGTGTTGATGCTGATGGTGCCAAAGCCAAGGATGGTAATCCTGTGGATAGTGTTGAAGGTGTTGGTGCTGACGATGCTGGTAAGCTTGCAGTTAACACCTCTATTGTTGCCGATGGTAAACCTGTGGACAGTGTTGATGCTGATGATGCTGGTAAGCTTGCAGTTAACACCTCTATTGCTGTTGCCGATGGTAATCCTGTGGACAGTGTTGATGCTGATGATGCTGGCAAGCTTGCAGTTAACACCTCTATTGCTGTTGCCGATGGTAATCCTGTGGACAGTGTTGATGCTGATGATGCTGGCAAGCTTGCAGTTAACACCTCTATTGCTGTTGCCGATGGTAATCCTGTGGACAATGTTGATGCTGATGATGCTGGCAAGCTTGCAGTTAACACCTCTATTGCTGTTACCGATGGTAATCCTGTGGACAGTGTTGATGTTATTGATGTGGACACCAATGATGACAGTGATAAGAAGTCTAACAAAAGCACTGCTGATATTGATAAATATGATGATTGTAATACTACTAATAACAACAATGTTGATAATGATAATGATGATTATGATGCAGGTAATGATAAAAATGATGATGATGATGATGCTGGTGTTAGCTTCGAACTGCGTATGGAAATCGACGATTCAATGGAATCGAACGAGGGACAGCTGTCCACATCACTCACCGAGTCAACTGGCACCACTAAGAGTACTAAAAGGGAAGATAAAGTGCCGTCGTTGATGTCTGTTGATGACCTAAGTAAGCTAGCAGCAAAGATACATCAACCACACGAACAGCCGCCTACCTTGACGAAGATGAACCCTGCACATCAACTCACGGCTGATCTCCATGATACTATTGCTAAACTACAGGTGAATATGGTAGAGTACAAACACTAAAAGTTTGCAATAGAGTGCAAACACTATATGTGTGCCATCATAGCCATCATCATCATCACTAACATCATTATCATCATCACCACCATCATTATCATCACCATCATCATTATCATCACCATCATTATCATCACCACCATCATCATCATCATTATCATCACCATCATTATCACCATTACCATCATCATTATCATCATCACAATCATCACCATCATCATCATTATCACCATTACCATCATCATCATCACAATCATCATCACCACCACCTTCATCATCACCATAATCACCATTGCAGCCTGGTTTCCATATAATCGAAAACGTCAAGAACGATCGCAACATTCCGATCGTACGATCGAAAAAAAGTGTTTCCATATAATCGTAGACGATCGAAATGGATCGAAACTGTTCATAGGATCGAAAAACTTTGATTTCCGTATGATCGAATTTTTTTTCTCGATAGTTTGCGACCGTTCTCGATCGTTTTCGATTACAGCAAAAACCGTTTGAGCGTTTAATGAGAACATTTTGATGGTTTCTTTAGACAATTTAAATCTTCCGTTGTCATGTGAGATGTCAAACATTTCTAGGGGCGGAGCCATCACAAGAGACTTTTCATTGGTTTACGAGTGAAACAATGTCTGATCTCCTTGGAAACACGACATTTAATTGAGTAAAAAAACATCCAAACAAACGATCCAAACGTTTACATTAAACGCTCAAACGGTTTTTGCTGTATATGTATATACCAGGCCTTACTCAATCATTTATTCTAACCCTTTGCTTTGTTGTAGTCACGTGGTGTTGCGCCTGACGTCCCAGTCAACGAACAACCAGATGAGGACTCGGTGCAGTCCCTCGACGATCTACCTCTCTTCACGTCCGGTTGCGATTCCTTCCCACCATCCCCTGCGAGCTCACGCAGCGAGTCATGGATCAGTGACTCGGTAGAAAAATCATCAGAAGCATCGGATGAAGCGAAGTCTAGAAGTGATCGATTGAAGAACGATGGACGAAGGGCTAGAAGGTTTATCGTTACTTTACAGAAAAGTGGTAAGTAGACCAAGCTCATCCAAGTCGTCATTTTGTACAGAAGCAATAAGTGGAAAAACTGTTGTTGTTTTTTTTTTGAAACTCTAAAAAATATCTGTAGTCATACAACTAAGACTGCAATAGTTTACTATATTTTATCATATTTATTGCAATATTTTACTGTTTTACTTAATTTTAGTCTTACTTAAGACTCTTATAGCGATACTTCAGCTGATGTAAGCCTTTGTTATTCATGTGCCAACCAGACAGTGATTGGCCGTTACTTCAATAGAACCTATTGTTGTTCTGGTTGGCATATTAGCATAACAATTTGTTTGTTTATAAACATGAAGTTTCGCTATTGCTGTTTCTAAGTAGTTAAAAAAACTGTGTTTAGTTGGCTAAAAAAAAACGTGTTCTCAGAAAACGACGATGCATTTAGTGCGTCATTTTTACATATTTTTTTGTCTTATTTTCATCCCCATTTACTTATCACAATATCTTTCTTTTAGGACATAAACGAAGCGCAAGTCCTGATGGGACGGACGGGGGCCCGTACAAAAGGCCTAGTACACGTAGTTTGTTCAACAACGAAGAACATTGCTACGTGATTGACGCAAAGGCTTATGGGAATTGCGGCCGTTTCTTAAATGTGAGTATTATTTTTACAACCCGCAGAGTTATTTTGAATGCCGCACTTTACTTTTCATTGTCAAAGCCATGTTTGGAGGGATGGATGGGTGGGTAGATAGATAGATAAATGAAGTAGTCAATGAATGAATGAATGAATGAATGAATGAATGAATGAATGAATGAATGAATGAATGAATGAATGAATGAATGAATGAATGAATGAATGAATGAATGAATGAATGAATGAATGAATGAATGAATAGATGAATGACTGAATGAATAGATGAATGAATGAATGAATAGATGAATGAATGAATGAATGAATGAATAGATGAATGAATGAATGAATAGATGAATGAATGAATGAATAGATTAACGTTTGAAATAAAAAATAAATGAATCATGATTTTTAGATTGCTTTCATTTCTATTCTACAGCATAGTTGCTCTCCTAATCTTTTCGTGCAGAATGTATTTATTAATACTCACGACTTACGCTTTCCACATGTTGCCTTCTTTGCTCAACAGTAAGTACTGTACCTGTCTTATCATCATCGTCATCAACAATGTCTCCATGACAACGATCATCACCATCATCATCACCACCACCATTACAACCATCACTATTATCATTGTCTAATTGTTTCATTTTTTAGTAACATACGTGCTATAAGTGAACTGACCATCGTCATCATCATTATCACCATCACTACCATCATTATTATCACCATCACTATCATCATTATTATCACCATCACTATCATCATTATTATTATCACTATCACCAGTACCAACATTATCATCATCATCACTACCACCATTACCATCATTATGATCATCACTATCACTTCCATGATTTACTTCATAACAATCACCATCTTCACCATCACAATCATCTAGTTTGTCATTCCTTGTTTTTTCCCTGAAACATGCGTGCTGGATGTAAACTTGCCATCGTCACCATCACCATCATCTAATTTGTTATTTGTTTCCTTTTTCCAGTAACATACGTGCTGGCAGCGAGCTGACCTGGGACTATATGTACGAGGTCGGCAGTGTCCAGGATAAAGTGCTACGATGTTACTGTGGGTCTTCACAATGCAGGGGACGGTTGTTATGACAACTTTATACGACAGTTTTTTTTACTCTAGAATTTTATTGTATTGTACATATTCATATATTTTATGGCGTTTTTTGAAATGAAACTAATCCCCCCCTCGGAGTGTTTCAAATTATTACCCTCCCCACCCCAGAAGGGCATCTTTTCAACTAGTTTCAGTAAAAAGCAAACCAGTAGTCTGAGTAGTTATAGTACACGTTTGGGAAACAGTACCATGTGGTATCGTTAATTTCTAGGAAATTTTCGAATTTGGAGCCAAAAATAGATTATGAAAGCAAACTATATGAATCAGATTGTACTACAACGTTTCTGCCGTAACTAACGTGTCTATGTTGATGGCCTAGAAAAGTAATTAGTTATTGGCTCGATCCATACAGTGAGCCAATCAAAAGTACTTTTCTTAGTATCTTCAGCGGAGACTAGGCTTACGTTTTTTTATTGTTGTGCATATATTTTTTCAACAGTGATATATTTATTTAATAAAATGATTGTCCATTTGTAACTAAAGTGTGTTGTCGTTAGTTTGTAACAGGACCCGACACCACCTAAAACGTTTGGATTGCTTTATCGAACATTACATTTTTGGATTTGCATTGTGGCGTCATTTAACTACGACTACCACCATTCTTAGCGAATTCTCTTTCATATTCAAATTGTTAATCCCTTTGGAGATTAAAAGAACAATTTGTACTAATTGCGACACAAAAGAGGGTGAGCAAAGCATTCTTGTAGTTGTAGTTAATTTTAGGAGTGTAGTTTCTTTCAAATATTAATAAGCTTGAAGCGTGATGACGTTTTGCTCCCGTCTCTAGACCAGAATCTTTTTCACATTGCTTTTGTTCGCTAATTATGGTTATTGTTCCTGTATTCTCGAGGGAATGAATACAAAATTTGAATTTTAAAAACTATTATGGTATAGAGACGGGGGTAAAATGTCATCACGCTTCAGGGCTATTACATGTAACAAATAATAAAAGATGAGTTTTCTACCGTTATCGTGGAAGAGCAACCTCCGAAGTTCAAAGTCTCTTTTGCAAACTTGCATTTTTGCTGCCGTCTATCAAAACATTTTCTTAAAAAAATCGATATTCTCATGCGGATTTTGGGTTGAATTAATTATTGCTCGTGATAAGAAGAGAAAATTGTTATTTCTAAATATTGGATTTTTATTTATGATTGTTTAAATTGATGGACGGCAGTCAAA
The DNA here is from genome assembly GCA_918843875.1 of Diadumene lineata. NCBI lineage: Eukaryota > Metazoa > Cnidaria > Anthozoa > Actiniaria > Diadumenidae > Diadumene > Diadumene lineata. The sequence continues at coordinate 10,214,999 of OU974083.1, read as the reverse complement.
ATGCGAGTTTGTAAAAGAGTGTTTGAACTTTGGAGGTTACACTTCGAGCGTACGCATTCCAGAAAAGACGAGTATCAATCAAGTTTTGAAACTATGAGTCACGAGAAGCAAATTTGGCTAAACCTCAAATAAGCCTGAAGCGTGATGACGTTTTACCCCCGTGTCTAGACCAGAATCCTTTTCACACTTCAGGGCTATTGAATGGAAAAAAAGTCATCCGTGAAACGTCTGGTTCCCCACCCTCTCTCCCCCTAAAAAAAATAAACTCGTGAAAATGCGGAAAAATTAATTTTGCCGTGAACTGGGTGGTCCAAGTTAGTCGAGAAACGTCCAGGGCGCTTTGACCTGTCGGACGTGAGACCGTGTGTCCTTAAATATTTTCACCAGTCGCGTTTGTATTTTTAGCATCGTAGCCTGGACGTTTGACTTACCAAATACACTTTCTAAGAGTAATATAACCAAGGCATTAGAGTGCAAACAATTAATCCGTTAAACATTAGTAATATAAAAATTAGGTAAACCTAATAGCGGAGCTCCGATTTGATGAAATGAATTATTTATTCAATCATTCATTCATTCATTTGTTCATTCACTACCAATTATCAAATTGTTGATCAATTAATCAATCAAAATGACTATAGATAAAAAAGTGAACAAATAATTGAATTAATCCATTCAAATAATCATGAAAAGAAACTAACATAGCAAAAAAAAGTGAGAATAATTTTTTTTTTTTTTTTTTTGCTATGTTATTTTCTTTTTATGATCAAATAATCATAAAATCAATAGAAATATTCAAATCTTTACGCATGCGACAACATTTTATTATACGCAAGAAATATGTACAAAAATGCGAAAAATATGTTGTTGTTGTTTATGTTGTTATGCAAGGTAAAAATAGCACCTGTCAATTAAAATTGATTGTCCAATGAGAAGTTAGAAGAGCACTAACATGGCTTCTTTGAGTTGTAAACAAATCTTTCACGTTTGAAAAAATGTTATCAAAATCAACAAAACTTTCACTTTTCTGGTGAAATGTGTAATGAATTACTTATTGGTAATCTAGCTATCTAAAACGGTTGTGCAATCTTAATTATCAAATGTGAATACTGCGCAACTCTTTAAAAAATAGCTAGTATGAACTTTTGAAATTTTAACTTGCAGATGAGTACAATGACGAATTCATACAAGCATTCAATAACAAATCAAAGAATTACAAGAATCAAATAAAAAAACACACACACACACACATTTAAAACAACTCAACGATGGAGAAATATTTTACAAAAAGAAGTAAATATAAATATTGCAAACTGCGTTCATGTGGATGGTAAAAAAGAAATTCATTAAAGATCGTCAAAAAATGTAAACATACCGGCGCCACGTTTCTTGTCCTGTACTGTCACTTTTCCACTGAACTTTTTGTCCTCAGTTCTGATTACAATAAGCTTGTTCATGTTTTTAGAATTTTAAAAGTGGCAAAAAACATTTGCACGGCCTCTAAAAAATTTACAAAGTTCAACTGAACGGCGATGGCAAGCTCGTGTTGCTCGATCACACATTGTGCTAAATTTGCATTTCCATCCACTCCCTGAACTGGCAGTCCTACTTTGTTGACAAACATATTGTATGAAAATTATTTTGTCGTGAATAGTTGATAAATCTGCATTGATCCTAAAGCTCTCCGTGTTATGAATATCCCGTAAAAATTGATGAAGGAACAGAGTGAAATTATCTTCGTGAGTCGTGTTCGTCTTCGTTCGTCTTGCTGTTCACCTCTTTTGAATTGCTGCAAATGCAGAACATATTTGTTTTGTTTTTGTTTTTATGAAAGTTTTGTCACCGTCGATTTTACTTTACAAGTGGATTAGTTGATAAGTAATGACTGGCAAACGCCACGAAGAATCCATGGAGAATACGGCCTTTTTTACCATCTGACAAACTTGTGAAATAAACTCTTTCAGAAAATAAGACTTGTAAAATCTCCAGCTTTGAATGACTTTTGAATGAATTATGACAGCTCTGCATAACTGCACATTTGGACGGTTAAAAACAGCACCATGAGCGACTTTTACCCATTTTGTCAGTGAAAATATTTTGAAGTAACTTTTCATCGTTGAATCGTAGTTATTTTTTTATCCCCGCCGCGGTCTTTGTTTCTCTTTCTCAGTCAAATCTCTTCAAGCCGTCAGCTTAGCTTTATCATTTTCATGCCCTTTGTCAAAAATTTCAGTGAACTACATCAAACTGCAAAAATAATGAATGTTTTGGCGCCGACTAAAACTGGTCAGCAAATTTGCGCGTGAGTGTACACGGACGTACGTATGTATGTATGTACGTTGTACGAATTTCTGGGCTTCCTGTGGTCGATTTGAAATGAGCTCGATGGTTTACCATATTTTCTTAATTATGGTGCTCCGCTTGCGCGGGCCTTCGCTAATACTTTATAGTGCAATTTTATGGTAATTCTATTGTTTTCCGTTTTATTTAATTAGCACTATTTTGTACTATTTAGTAATAAGTGTTTCACGGATTTATTGTTTGCACTCTACACCAACTTGTTATAAACGGAGAGTCATATACAAGACCCCAATCCATGGAGACGCTAGACATATTTCGCATGAGGCATTTCAGATCCCTAGTGATTCTGTTCCGACGCAAATTTATCGCAAAATCACGCTTTTCTTCATCAGAATCAATCCCGATCCCACTTGCAACATTTTTGGAAATTTAATTAAAAAATTATGTGTCTACTTTATAATTTTTTTTTTGTTAAAAAGCCATGGGGAGGGGTCTTTACATTATTACCGCCTATTCCCGCGAATAGAATTTCACGCAACCTGGACACTAGTGCCCAGTCTTTGTGGTTAAAACAACAGGTTGCTGAAATGTACATTCGCAGTTGGCCTTTTTGAGCCATTATAAAAACAACGACTCGCTGGACAAAACAATTTCAAAATGGCCAAACAAAAAACATTATCTAAATGCAATTGCTCTTGCGATGGATGTTGCTGCAAAACTCCTGGACATGATGTTATAGGAGCAACGAACGACGGCTCAAGTGTGCATGCAAATGGCGAAATTGAGAAGCCCCGTCCTTTCCAACTGGCTTGCGAATGGGATCGAAATAAAACCCAACAATTTTCCGATGACGGAACAAATACATTTTTCTGGTAAGTATAATTTTAGATTATATTTCAAACAATTTTCGAATGAAGTCAAAACTGCGAAAAAGATTACAGAGTATTTGAGTTAAAGATCATTTTTGCAATTTAATGACCTCGTAAAAAATGTTATCAATTCAAAATTGTACAAATTTTGTCAGGAATCTCAACAATTTGAAGCTTGAAATCATATTATTCTAACGCTTGAAATATAAAATTGAAGGAAAAATTTCCAAGTGTGTATAGTCGATGCGTCTGAGTTGCCCGTGGTTAGTACTGAACATAATCCATTTGTAATCTAAAACGTGTAACTGAAATGAAATTAATTTTTCAAAAATGAGGTTTGTAATCAAAACTATACATAAATAACAATCTTGATTTGAGTATTATATATCAATACAAGATATTAAATACTCCCTTTCAATATCTCTGGCTTAATTGAATTTTCAACACTGCTAAGAGAACTAGACTTAATTATACATTTTACAAAATGTAACATCATGTTTACAATTTTCGCCCAGCGATCAAATTTGTTTACAGAGTTTTAAATCCTCAATGTTTTCAGTACGCCACGGGTACCAAATTTTAGATGTCAGAAAAATTCAAACAAAACATCTTTAAACAATTCAAGCTGCAAAATCCTTATGTCTTTGCACAAGTCTCAAGGATCTCATGCAAATCTAGTTAGAACTCTTGTATTTGCATTTTTGTTGCATGCTTGAAAAGTTTGTTTGTGCGTCGTTTGATGTTTTCAAGTTTCACAAAACATTAGTTTTTTTTCCTTTTTTATAATAACAATACTACATCATATTGTATTATGTAACTATTTTGGACTTAGTTTTTGGAATGAGTTTTTTGCTACTAATTTTGTATTTTGCATTGCGTGTGAATCGGTCTCAATTAATTCTGATTCTGAATTCAAAAGGGGTGTGGAACCTCGTCAAGTCAAAATGCGTGATTTAATAATTTGATGTTGACTCAACACATAAATTGCGACTTTTTCCTAACTTTTTCAATAGTTGTTATGTTATATTGTGAAATAAATTAGTTGCTGTTACTGATATGGATGTTTCAATTATAAATTGTTTCTATTTTAATCCATTTGCCAATTTATGCTAATCTTTTTATGGCCAGCCATCCATTTATTTTTCAAACTAATCAAAGATTCCTTCATCGTTTCACTTTTACATTCATTCTCTCATTCATTTGCCCACTAATCCATTTATTCCATATATTGATAGTACAGCCAAATTTGTCTTATTGTGGTCCGCTATTTTTAAAACTTTGTTGGTCTTTTCTCAACCATCAATCAGTTTCAGAGAAGGAGTTCATTTCCACTTTACCAATGACAGAACATGTTAGAGTAAGCTCCGTCCTATTAGATTGATTGACAGTTCAGAAATGACCAACATCAAAACAAAGTTTTGAAACAACGGGTCGTGATATAACACATTCGGCTGTAATGATATTCATTGTTTCAGTCATTCATTCACTCACTTATTCATTAATTTTCTTCTGTACATGCTCAGTGTACACTTTTCACAAGGCAACCCACATGGCTTATTGGCTTTATATTTCACTAATCCATTGATGCTTCTGTTTGATGTTTATTATGTTATTCTATATTTGGCAGGCAGGCCCATACAATCACTGTCCTCATCTGTATGTTGTGTGTGTTAGTATACGTTGCTCTCTTTGAGGAAACTCCTTTAGATACAAGATACAACACCAAAAGGTAGGCAAGCCAATTGAATGTCTTAGTACTTGAATAAGCAAGGAAGCCAATTGAATGTCTTAGTACTTGAATAAGCAAGGAAGCCAATCAAATGTCTTAGCACTTGAATAAGCAAGGAAGCCAATCAAATGTCTTAGTACTCAAACAAGCAAGGAAGCCAATCAAATGCTTTTTTTTATTCTTTTTGATTTTTTAAGGGAAGTTGGGTGGGAGGTGTGTCTGTGTTTGAACTAATTTTTAAGTATAGAAAAGTAGAGTAAAGTTACAGCCAAATTTGTTGTATTGTGACTTAGAGTTGGTTTGATCTTCTCTGAACTGTCAATCAATTTCATTGGCTAAAACTTGCTATAACGTGCTCTGTGGTTGGTTTAATAATTTGAAATAAACTCCACCCCACAAATTGATTGACAGTTGTGAAGAGACAAAATGAAAATGATGGTTCATAATACAACAAGTTTGGATGTAATATGGATGTCCTTATGAAAAAAAAGCATCAAGTTATCCAACATTTGATTTATTAAGTGGATTGCTCAGACTTTTCCCTTTTCCAATGATTATTCATGGACAGGAGAGTCAATGCCCTGCACTCCAATTTGGCCATCACTGAAAACTTTACTTAATTAGGCAATGTGAATTGAGATGTTATTGTTTCTGTTGTAGGGGTTTGTTTGCTTGTGTTATGGTGTTTCTGCTGTTTGGAGTCACACAGATCAGGGATAGTTCATTTAAACGACCTCATCCAGGTGATTATACTAATATAGAGATATAGATTTTTCATTTTGGTGAAGACTAATTTGGTTTTACACATTTAAAATATACAAATAAACGTTTCAATTTTACAGACATGTTTCGACATTACAAATGTCATCCTCAGTGAGAATGAGTTCGTTATAGTTTTGAAACTATATATATACTTCTAGTACAATGATTGACAGTAATGATTGACAGCTGTTAGTTGTAAAGTAATTAAAAATTTGGTTTTGTCTTTTTCCAGCTTTCTGGAGGCTCATGATTTGTCTAAGTGTAATTTATGAATTGGCGTTAATATATGTCTTGTTCCAGGTATCGTATTAGTGTCATGAGATATACACTTCATTCATCATTTATATCATCAATGTCCTCATGATCATCATTATTTCATTGTTGTTATTATTAATAATAATATTTAATTTATTTATAATGCATACAATTTTTCCTGGTGTGCAATGATCTACAGTAGACATTTGCTTCACAAATTAAAATGTTATGAAACAATTAGTTGTTCAAGTGAAAGTCCATTGAGATTTTATAATTCTTACAAACAGTCTCCAATTATTAATAATAATTTAATAATGATTTATTACCGTGCCGGCGGCGAAGCCGCGCACGGTCTAGGTTTCGGTCTTGGGGGTATGTGTGTGTGTATATTGCAGAGTTTTTGACTTTCGCACGTGGTCCACAGGAAGCCCATCATAATAAAATCTTTCAAATTTACATACATGTCTTTGTTTCTAAATTAGTAATCAACACTAATTTCATTCTGTTTTATAAATATCACTTTTAGTTTTTTTAACTCTGCAGCCTCATTTACCACAAGTCCCCAAAGTTGTTAAAAATTCAAAATACAAATTAATAAAATATTTTTAGCCCATCTTGTTTATTGAAACTTACTTTATTTCTGCAAAGCTTTTAACAAAAGGCAGTCTAAGCTGTTTTAAGTGATTTCTTAATTTTTTTGTTTCTACCTAAAAAACTATTAAACTTTTACTATTTAACTATTAAATTTATATAAGGAGAAACCAAAATTCATTTTAGAATTTTACAGCTTTGGGGACCTGTGCATCTACATAACGCATACTAGCATGCGCGGAGACACTAATACCGGCACGGTTCAGCCACCCAGTGGCTCTAGTTTCTTTAAAACACATTCCATTCATAACCTCAATGCCCTTTACAATTAAAAAATAATTTGCTTTAGATAATCTAAAAAACATATGATAAAAACTACTATTATTAAAGTAATAAAAATCATCATCAGATGTCAAAGAGTACAAACACTAAAAGTGTGCAACATAAATACCACTAAATAGTGCTATTTTATGCTAATTCTATTGTTTTCCTTTGTTTAATTAGTGCTATTTACTACTAAATAGTGACAACTGTTGCACACTTTTAGTGTTTGTACTCTAATAATCTGATGTAAATAGTTTGTATATGTTTCATAGTCTTTAGACGATGCCAGGCAGTTATTGAGGCATTTAGATGAGCATCTTGGCCAGCCATTACCGGAGCAACTGTACTGTCAAAATTGTGATTTCTATACTCCAGGGCATCCTGAGGGACCCTTCCATAACTTCATAGTAAGTAAAGATTCTGGAAAAATACTAGTTAATCCCTTTTGTGTGTGTGTGTTGGAAATATTTATAGACATCACATACAGCAAAAACTGTTTGACTGTTTAATGAGAACATTTTGATGTTTTTTTTTTAGACAATTTAAATTTTGCATTGTTATGTGAGATGTAAAACATTTCTAGGGGTAGAGCCATCACAAGAGATGTTTCATTGGTTAACAAGTAAAATAATGTCTGATGTCCTTGGAAACATGACATTTAATTGAGTAATAAACCGTCCAAACAAACGATCTAAACATTTACATTACCAATTGTTTACCAATTTCAAACAATTTTTGCTGCAAATTTTGTTTTGCAAAACGTGATCATTGTCAAAACTGGAACTGATGGTATTTGCAGATCAATCTTTTGCCAAAAAAACAATAGACAAATTTGTAGCCTTTAATTGTATTTCATTGTTTTCCCTACAAATCATGCAAGGGGAAAATATTTTTTGAGGGGCTTGTTTATGCTGGACATGATATTGTAGGACAAAATGTCAAAGTTATTTCTGTGTTTTTATTTTTCAGGAAAAATGTGATTTCTTTGTGTTCTGTCATGTGGCTGGTTGGTGGGCCAAGGTATAAAAATCAACCTATCAATGAATTAACCCATCAATTGACCAATCAATCAGTCAATGAAGCCATCAAACATTCATTCAAACAATCAATCAATCAATCACTAAATAATCTGAATCAATCAATTAGTTAATCAATCAATCAACCTATCAATCAATCCATCAATCATCCATCAATCAAATTACTGTTAAACAAACCATCAGTCAATCACTGTCAATCCCTTTTGATCATGCATTTATTGTATCTATCTATCAATCCATAAGTAAGTCCCAGTCTGTCTTTTCCAGGCAATAATGCTGAGGGACTGGTGGCTATGCACTGTTATCAGTCTAATGTTTGAATTGTTAGAATATACATTAGAACATCAACTACCAAACTTCTGTGAATGCTGGTGGGACCATGTAAGTTATGATGATGGTGATAGTGATGATGATGATGGTGATTGTGATGATGATGGTGATGGTGATGATGATGGTGATGGTGATGGTGATGGTGATGGTGATGGTGATGGTGATGGTGATGGTGATGGTGATGGTGATGGTGATGGTGATGGTGATGGTGATGATGATGATGATGATGATGATGATGAAAGATAAAGTGTTGTTTATGGCAGTGGCTAGTTATAGATGCTAATCATATTGCAATGATGCTGATAATAATGTATTGTTTAATAGGAATTTAAACAATCTTAATGCATGTTTTTGTATCTTTTAGTGGATAATGGACTTTTTAATATGCAATGGCTTAGGAACATATTTAGGAATGAAAACATGTGATTATCTGGCTATCAAGGTATGTATGTCATCCTGGGTATTTCCAGTCATAAACATTCTTTAATTACGCATATTACATATTCATCAATCCATTTGTCTATCAGTTGTATCTTTTTTTCATTTTGTTTTTCATTTTGCAGCCATTCCATTGGCGTGGACTGTACAACATTCCAACATACAAGTATGTATTGCACCTCCTCTCCTCTCCTCTCCTCTCCTCTCCTCTCCTCTCCTCTCCTCTCCTCTCCTCTCCTCTCCTCTCCTCTCCTCTCCTCTCCTCTCCTCTCATCTTCTCGTCCTGTCTTTTGTCTTCTCTTCCCTTCTCTCCTCACTCCTGTTTTTTCCCTTCCATATCTTATCATCTTTTATCTAATCAGAGGAAAATTAAGAAGAGTAGCTGAGCAATTTACTCCTTATTCATGGACACCTTACCACTGGGAAGCAACTAAGAACTTGAAGTACTGGCTTGGCGTTTGCGGAATTATTTTTGTTGTAAGTATTAAAATGCTTTTCTTAGAACTCTCCCTGCTGGCAAAGTCTCTCTTAAAAAATGTCTGTTTGAGTTAAGTTTGCCAGTGTGCAAAGAATACGGAAGACGTGGGTTCATATCCTGCCAAGGGCATATGATATTTTTTCTCTGAACATTTCTTTCATTACTACATACCGAACGCATTCATAAATTACTACTTTGCAAAGAATAAAGTTTATAAAATTCATTGTGACAATGATGATTTCCAATAATCTCTAATAATCTCTTTTTTATCTGTAGTTCCTTACTGCGGAGTTGTGTACCTTCTATCTCAAGTTCATTCTATGGCTTGAACCACCTCACATCATCAACTTTGTACGAGCAATACTGTTAATGTTTTGTGGCTGTCTGGCTCTGAATGAGACCTATGAGTACATGCATGACACGTGAGTAGTCACGCATTCGTTGACGTGATGTCACGTAATCTTATTTGTCACACACAGATACACGCATTCGTTGACGTGATGTCACGTAATCTTATTTGTCACACACAGATACACGCATTCGTTGACGTGATGTCACGTAATCTTATTTGTCACACACAGATACACGCATTCGTTGACGTGACGTCACGTAATCATATTTGTTGCACACAGAATCTTGTTTGAATTTATGAGCACATTTACTATTACAAGTGAATAATCACGCAATCTTTAAAAGGATGTGACGTAATGTTGTTTGTCACAAACCCAAAACATGGATGTCAATCATGCTACACGGTGTCTTGAAATTGAGTATTGAGTACATGCATAACAATCGCACAATCTTGTTGGGGTTTATGGGTAAAAGTGTGACATATAGTAACACAATCTTGTTTTGAGTCGTGCAGCTCTGCCTCATCTTGCACAAAATAAACTGTCACGCATTAGTCAAAACTGCAATTTTCTGTCACGCAACTCAATTTTTTTTATTGTAAAACACTCTTCTAGCTAGAATGGTTTGACTAACGATCTTATTTTTTTGTACTCCAGAAACTGTAAGCGTTTTGGCCAGCAAGCTTGGATGGTATCAGCCATCATCGCAACCGAGGTACTAATATGCTTCAAATTTGGCTGGCGCGATGTCATTTCAATACCATTTCCTAAACACATCGTCTATCTCTGGGCCTTGTTTGGTATTTGCTGGCTCGCCTGGACTGTCTGGCATTTCTGGCCCGTTTCGGCACGTTATAAAACGAGTGAAGCATCCAAACGTGCAAAAAATGGGAAAACAGAATGACGACCGAAAAATGAAATGGCCGTATATCCGTTTTGTAGTCAGCTGTGTAAAAATTTTGCGTGATGATCGAGGCTGTGGTAAATTAGTATGACAGTTGTGGTAAATATGTAAGTTATATATCGCAATAAGAAGAGAGTACTTACTGACGTTTCGTACGCTTATTGGTCCGTCGTTAGTCCTTTCTTCTTTTTATAGTGTGTAACATTTTTTACCACAACTGTTTCATAGTGTAGAAACACTGACGCAACTCACGCTAGTCTTATCGCTAGTTACCTGTTTTAAATTAATATTAGGATTAGCGATGTCAGACTAAGTGAGACTGAGGCTTATTAATGTGTGACATCGATAAACAAGCCTTGAAAAAGACTGTTGGTGTTAGTGCCTGATGTTTGAACCCAAGTGTAGGTGATTTTGAGGTGTTGCGATTATCTGGGTGTGTGTAGTTTTGAGAAAGACTGTTGCTGTTAGTGTCTGATGTTTAAATGGTTTGAACGCAATTGATGCTGTTTTGTGATCATCTGGGTGTATGTAGTCTTGAGAAAGTCTGTTGGTCTGATGTTTGATGTGTCTGATGTTTGAATGATTTAAGTCCAGGTGTAAGTGATGTTGATGTGTTGTGATCATCTGGGTGTGTGTAATCTTGAGAAAGACTTTTGGTATTAGTGTTTTATGTTTGAATGATTTGAGCCCAGGTGTAGGTGATGTTGATGCGTTGTGATTATCTGGTTGTGTGTAGTCTTGAGAAAGACTTTTAAATTGTGTGAACCCAAATGTGAGCAATTTTTGCGTGCAGACCCGTTTATTCTCTCGTTTATACAAAAACGCTGGTTGTACGCAGTGCGCTTCAAACAAATTACTTCATATTTAACGACATTATTTTGCACATCCTTAATGTTTATAAATTCTGTGTGCTGATATGGCAATAGCATAAAGCTATTTATTATATTCACAAATAGGGTAATTTTTGCATTTTAAACTAATTCGCATAACAAAACACAGTCAAATTGGTTAAATTTGAATGCGCATGTCAATGCATTAGTCAATTCGGAAACCCCAGCCCCATGACATCCGGGGAATAGCGGGGAAAGATTAGAGTTGGAGAATGGAATTTTAGTCAGCGCGTATGGAATTCTGGATGGTTTTGCAATAAAGCCGAAATATTGCTTTAATATCTTTCAATTATTGTGGTTGAATATCGACCAGTGAATATTTTCGGAGTACCATTTCGTCAATTTTTCCTAGAACCACGGGGAACAAAATTTCGTTGTTAAAAGACAACACTCTATGTTGTTTTACGTTAATACAGTGTTCGTCCCTCTCCCCGTGGAAAAGAGCTGATAAAACAGCGTTAAAAGCCCGGATATTATGCGTAAATTCTCCGCCCTTCCCCGAGGTACCGGCATCCAGTTGGCTAATGCATTGGATCAAAAGATCACAGTAATAATAATGAAATATATATTTTCGATAAATAATTCAATATCATAAGATAATTACCATATTTAAAATAGAGTTAAAAAAGGCGCGTGCGTCAGTCAGCTGAAGCGGGAAATTTTCCCGCCAAATATTTTAAGAGTGAAAAAGCAGAATATTTTAGGTAAAATATAACTTTTTTCGTAATTAATAGGTATTAGCACTGAAACAGTTGTGAGAGTTTGTTTTAGTTTTATAAAAATTACAGAATAAAAGTTTTTACTTTCATGACTTAAAATCATTTAAATATGTCGGTTTGTCTGTTTGTTTTTATGGGTTATTGCGTCGCTGCGTTTTACTGCTTGCTTCACGGGATTTTTTTATCAAGTAATTCGTTTTATTAGTTATTTCAATTCCGTTGACGTTTTATTGATAACTTGTTTGTGTGCTCAAAGTATTTCCTTGTTGACGTGATTACATGACCTTGTTTGTCCTTGTTTTAACGTCAAAGAGTGTTGTAGAAGTTCGCTGTTCAAGTTACTTGCTTGCTTGTTTTTGTTTTTTTGTTTTTTTGCTTGTTTTTGTTTGTTTGTTTGTTGTTTGTTTGTTTCCTTGTTGCGTGCTGTTATATGTTCAAAATGACGTATTGCGTTTTTTAGAGTGCACGCACTAAAAATGTGCAACATAAATACCACTAATAGTGCTATTTTATGCTAATTCTATTGTTTTCTTTTCTTTAATTAGTGCTATTTGGTACTAAATTGTGACAACTGTGTCACACTTTTAGTGCGTGCCCTCTACGGTGAAAACAAATGTCTTATTAATTGGAAAATGAGATCAAATGATTTATATTCATATGACATGCCTATAACGGAAAATTTGCATAATTGTTCGCACGATCCACCTGTAGCCATTGTTCAATATTTGCACAACAAAGAAACTTGAATAAAGCCTATATTCTATTCTTTTCGAAATTTAAATTTGATTTTGGGTCGAATGAAAAAAGGATGAAACATTAAAGATAGAAATAAAATTGAAGTGAATGAAAGATCGAATAGTAAGAAAAATTTTTTTTTTCATTTTCGGTTCACGCAACTGCAATTATTTTGAATTCAAAAGTTAGATTAAATTTTTTATTAATCTTTTTTCTTAAATCACTGCGAATGTGATGGTCAATTTCTTTTCATCAAAACTGTGTTAAAAATTAATTTCAATCTTTCTTGGCAAGATTTTTATCAATTTTTATATAAACAACTTACAAACCACGAATTAACTTGAACTCTTGCAAATATTCAAGATGGAATTCGCATATAAAAGTGAGCTTATACAAGCTTAAAAGAGTACATTTTTTTTGTTAATTCTTAACAGTTTATAAATGATAAAACATTCTCTAGCTAAATAGTATTGCTGTTATTGGGCAAGTTGCCTTTGCTAAGATCAAACCACTTCAGAATGTCAACACATTAAATATTCTCCCTTTTATGAAGCTCATTTTTTTATTGCATATTTATAGGTTTCAATGCAATTTTCATAATTTTGTTAGCTAATTATAGCCTTGAAAAGCAACTAAAATTTACTTTTTTATACTACAGGAAAAAAAATTCATGGTTTAATAAATTTCTGTTTGCTTTTTCCTTATTTGCTCAAAAGCAGCTTGTATTTGCTTAATTGTTCTAGTCTATATTGCTTAGTTCTCATGCTAAAATATGATATTTCATTTTTCGTTGAAAGTGTGAATGATTCCCTACAAAAATACTGACAAATGCTTTTTTTCACTGAAAAAAATGTTGTAATTTCGATATTTATTTTTGTTTTTCAACAACTACTTTTCCTAGTTTACAACAAAATACGTTTCTGAGTAAAATATCTACAATTTTTGATTCATAATTTTGAATTTTTTTACGTTCTTAGTTATATATTTGAGCACTGACTTTTTTCTGTAGCAATGCATCGGATTTGATTTAGTAACTATGGTCTATGTTTTCCTGAATACAAAAACATCTTTATCTAAAGGCATTGTTATTCAATTTTTGCTTTTGTTTTAAGTGTTTTTTTATGTACATCTTCTTGATCAGTATTCATTTTTTGAGATATTTTGTGTAGCATCTTCTCACGAATCTGATTTAACCAGTATTTTTTTGTCGATAATAATCGCCACCTGACTTCTGCTTTCTTATTTATCTTTTTTCAAGTTTTTCTCTGTGAATTTTTTTTTAATCTTAATTTTGCTTGTTTTTGAATTAAAAACATCTTTTATTTCTCCAACTATCAATTTATATTTTCCCTCGTTTGTTGGCAATGATTTTTGTTACTATCATTATTTCAAAGCGATCTTTAATAGGACAAAATTTTATTTGATGTCATTTCATTTCGAAATATCTCATTTTAGGGATTTTTCAATCACGAGAACTTCTCCATGATCTTCACAGTCAGTCTGACTCTATACTACTCTGTACACAATGTCATTTCGAGATAGCCTCGCTGACTTCATCTTCTTCAATTATTGCCGACAACTCAACCATACTACAAGGACTAGTCAATGGCGGTTTTTTGTGCGAGAAATGTTTGAATTCCACATGCCTTTTGACATTACCACGTTCCAAATCCTGCGACGCTTCGCAATTTTTCGACGGAGAATTACTTTCCGCGCTTTTTACGCTATTTTTTCTTGACTTTGCCTTTAACTTCGCTTGCTTCGCTGCTAGTGAAGGGCGAGTGGTTTTCTGTTTTCTTAAACACAGATAAAACGAACCAGCGAAAACTATTAACCCTACCGTAGCAACTACAACTAGTACAGCAGTGTTTAAAGGCTGTTGGTAACCCTCGTTGATTTGACAAACTCCATCTTTGCAAGTCTCATTTCGTGCGCATTGTGAATCATATTGGCAGATTATTTTCGTCGTCGCTTCATATAGGTCCAGACACGGCGAACCTGCACAAGTGCATTGTCGTTCCACACACAATTCTCCATATTCTTCATCGCATTCTTTATCAAATAAACATTTTCCATCGCAGTAATTGCGTTTTAGACACACGTTGCTACAACATTTTTTACCGTGGCCACCGCAATCTGACTTTTCATAGCAAAATTTTGTAGAGTTGACAAGATAACAGAAAAATAATACAAGAAGTAATAAAAATATTGAAGAATTTTTAGCCATTGGTTTTACGTCTCGCGGCGGTCATAGCGTTTGTCTTTTTTTGTAGTTATCCTGGCACAATTCATTGAATTGAACTTAGCAGGTGATGACTTGGGAAATCATACAAACTAAAAGCATCTCCCGACTAAACAGCAAATACAGACTAATTTGCTGTAGAATCAAATCCTTCTGTTAAGAATCGAGCCTTATCGAGCGTAATTTTCAACTCGACAGAATCTCATACCGTCCTTAGCAATTCTGAGGTTTTAACCGCATGTTAAAATATAGATATATGTATATAATAAACGGCAATTCGTCACGCGATTCGCTTCACGTGACTCTGATATTGATATCACTAGATTTGCGTCACGGATTTTTGTAGTATTTTTAACGTGCGTTTTCACACTGTTGTTTACCAGTAAACCATTTTCTTTTCTGTTCAATAAAAATGAAGATTGAGGTAGATATAAAACTAGTGAAAGAATTGAGTTGTTTTAACGAAAAATGTCGAATATTTCCGAGTATTTTTCGATATTGTTATGTCATGTTATTGGATTCGGACTAGTAGGAAAAACACTCGAGATTAATTGACTCTAAAGTTAGTTATTTCATATTGAAAATACTTTATTTGGTAGGGTGTTTGTTAATAATTTGCCTTTCTGTCCTTTTTTGCATTGTGACGTACTTATATAATTTTTTATATCTGATGCTACACTAACTCTGTATGGTAAAAAAATATAAAGTAAAATGCGATATCTATTACGGTCATTACTAATACAGCAATATAAGCAAAGATAAAGCGTATATCTTTTTATTTTGTTTTGAAAGCGTAATTAGAAAAAACTACTTGCGATTTTGCAGATTTATATTCCAAAGCTGCAATTTCTTATATGAAAAAATTGTGCTTTATTCGTAACTACTTAATTTCATTTCATTAATATAGTGTTTGTGGTTTATTTTATTGTAGCAATTATATTTTATTTCATGAATATGTGCGCTCTGTCATGTGACTTTATTCCATATTTGCGCCACACCTATGAATTATTTCTCAGTGCGAACATCGATATAAACACATTTGATTTGACTGATATAGTACTTATACAATAGATCAAGTGTATGCATCTATTTTTAAAATAATGCTCTTGTCTGCGTTTTTTAAGGGTCAAAATAGTGTGTGATTGACGTGATGGTTTTAGTATATGATTCCTATGGGATCGTCATAATTTCGTCTGATCATTACACTGATAGCGTGATTTATTTTCGTACGTGCAGGAACGCAAGTTTGAAGAATGAGCTAAATAAAGAAAAATTCTAGTTTTATAATTTACTAAATATTATTGATATTGTTCCCCGAGTAAACATGACAAAGAATCGTAAGGGCGAGGGGTGATACCTCCTTGTACTTCAGTGGGAAGAACTGAGGAAATAAACTAAAAAGGCATTTTAGAAGCATTTTAAAAGTGTAACCTTTTTGAGGATTTTTTATTTTTTATTTATTTTTTTTTTTTTTTTGCATATTTAAATGTTTTCCCTATTCATATATGCACATATTGACTGGTATTATGATCAAAAAAAAAAGCTCGCCCATTATTGTACTACATATAGGAACACCAACATCAATGTATACAGTTGATGGAGATGTCTTGTGAAACACAACGATTTCATATCAATGAAATACAATTAAACATTAGAAACCATCTACATTTAAGGATTTTATCTGTTGTTCGCCAAATAATAGCAGTTCCAGACAACAGAGTATGAGATTTGGAGAGATTATCCCCGGACCCCATCAGGAGCTCTACTCGTCGTGCTATTTTTAGAAACTTGTTACCAATCTCCGTACTTTTGTCTTGAGATGTTTTGACGATGCGACCAATCACGTTTCGTTCCCGAAACAACTTCACTTTAAAAATAAAATGAAAAGATCCCCTGATGAGAGTAAAGCCCAATACGGGGATAAGCTCTCTTATCTCATATTCTCTTGGTATACAACTAGTCGTGAGGTCCGAAACCAGCTAAAGCTAGTCGAAGGACATTCTAAAACAATTTTTAGAGCGTGAGCGGCTAGTTTTAGAAGTACGACTAGTCGTATACTTTAAGTCGCATGCGACAAATCGCATCGTGTAGTTTCCTTACGCCATCCTAACTAGTTAGTCTAGCAAATCTTTTCTGATAGCAAAGTGATACTGGAAG
Organism: Diadumene lineata; assembly: GCA_918843875.1. Classification (NCBI taxonomy): domain Eukaryota; kingdom Metazoa; phylum Cnidaria; class Anthozoa; order Actiniaria; family Diadumenidae; genus Diadumene; species Diadumene lineata. The sequence goes on along the minus strand of OU974083.1, from coordinate 10,197,888 downwards.
TTGTAGAAATTAAACTCATTTAAACAAATCTCTCTTGTTGAATGTGTCTCAATGCCTCTTCATATGACGGGGGAAACTCGTAAGGGGGAGGTTCCCCCTCGAGTCTCATAACACTATCGTAACTAGGCAATGAACTCGATGCCGAAAACATTTGAACATCCCGTCGTGCTTCCGAAGTACTAGCTGTTTCTCTCCGAGAACTCTCCGAATCTCCTCCGAGTCGTCTAGCGAATCTTCTCCGATAGTCGGGCGATTGTAACTTGTAGCTATAAAACCCGACGATAAGTATAAAAATCACTATGGCAACCACTGTTCCAATGGTAATATCATCACTCGAAACTGTGTCAGTTTCTTGGTATTCTTGATTAGGGCTTCCTGTGGTGAGATTAGAATCAACTCGATCGGCGGCCATAAACGGTCCAATATGGCGGATTGTATAAATTATTTTTATCTGTTGACAATAGGCCTGTTGCTTTATTCCATGGCTTTCAGCCCGTTAATCTTCGAAAAGGCATAAGTCCACACATGTGTTTCTTCCGAAGAAAATATTAGCCAATCCAGATGAATCGCTTTGGTTATGGTTTCAATTGTGTTTAGTTCCAGATATTAAACTCGCGACGTCGGTTCAACTGAAAATATGTCTGTCAGCCAACTTAGACCACTGATCAAAACATAGTTAGCCCATTGCGGGCTATTCTCTTATTCTTCTTCGCCTGTCTTTCAAGTGGCTCGATCCCTTGCACATACACGACCTAAATGTACATTCATCCTACTGCCATTCTCTTCTTTGCATTATGCGAGGATTATTCAAAGCGGAGTATAGCTTTCAACCAACTCACTGTACGTTAAGGGTCTTTAGTTGTTTATCTCTAGAACGGGTTGGCACGTTAGGTGGGATCGATAGAAGAAAAGATAAGATTACTTCGAGATATAATTCCGTAAGTGCGCGTGAAGTTTAACACACTAGTAAAAGTTTGTATGGTGCTGCCTCATTAACGGCCTCGCGCGCAATGGCTGGTTGATGAATCTGTGTTCGAGTAAAGTTGTATCCACCGCAAGAATAAGTCGGTTTCACGTTTTTCTTTACGCTGTATTAGCCTCAATAGCAAGATATATTCTTTTAAGTTAGAACGTCCTGTGAAAATGCACGCATTGTCCACAAACAATAGAAATACTGGAGGCTTTGTCTTGACTGTTGTTATATTCCTGCAATCGAGGCTACGGGCTGTTAAAATGAAGCGAGCCAGCCCGGTTTAGCGGGCTGGATTCTTTTGTGTTCAAGCTATCAGAGCGTAAAAACAAAAGAAACTAGCCCGCTTAACCGGGCTGGCTCGCCTCATATAAACAGGCCCTAATACAGCCTAATGGAGGCCACTGAATATACCTCGTGGGATAATGAAAATTGAAGTGATGGGTAAGAAAATGAATATAAATGAACGCACGGACATAAACTGACCGCAACTTGGGTATGAATGGAAATGAATGGGTGAATCAATGAACAATAGCGTAAGTGATTGGATGGCGGAGTGAGCGAGCGAATGATGAGCAGCAAAATAATTGGATAGTTGACTTAGGGACGGACTATTAGATATTTTAGGGGGGGGGGGGGTTGGGCAATTTTTTTTGTGCAGGATATTTTTTTCACATGTGATGGTTGTGCCTGCACGATACTTATTATTGGCACATCTGCCGTGCACGATATTTTTTTTTCTCTGTTTAAGGCTTTGCTCGATATTTTTTTAGTATTTGCCCAACCCCCTCAAATATTTAATGGTCCGTTCCTTAGTAAGTCTTTATGCACGAGAGAAATTAAGATATACACACAGAATCGAAGCACACAGATATTCTTGAAACAAAAGTATTTTATTGACATCACACATCGATGGCAATGGACACCAATATACATAGTATATGAGTCGTGACTGCTTAAATAGGGTCTAAGGGTTTCTAAACTGAGAAACATTGACTTCGAAAGAAAGAAAAGTGAAAAACGAAAAAAATGTGCATCACGACTCATACATACATAAATCCATATGATGAAACTTTTCCCTGTCATGTTTTATAACTCTTCTCCAAAACATAGTTAATAGAGAGAGATGGTTAGGAAACCATCTCCCCAAAGTCTTTGTACAAGTTTTCAAGCGTGACAGTGCATAATCTTTTGCTTTAGCATTGTTTTAGCCTTGCTGGCTATGGCTGAGTGAACAGACTCAAATCTTTCTTTTGGTTTCTAGTCTTCAATAGTTAAAGATTTCCGATAGATATTTGAACATTCCTAACTATAATCATGTAGATAATGCTTAAGATAAGTTATTTTGCGATTTCGGATGGGAATAAGTCAAAAATTGTGCACGGTCAGGACAAATTCAACATCAAAAGGGAAACAATGACATATAACAATAGGTTTCATAACCATCTCCCTCTATTAACTATGACCAAAACTAATACTTATCAATAGGATACTACAAATGCAACCATGCGCTTTGTACTTTATGATGAGAACTCATCATAAAATGCGGATGCGCGTGGTCATTATAATTTTTTTTTTTTTTGCGCGCGTGTGCATTTTTGCTGAGAACATGGATTATCCATGCTGAGAAATGTTGAATGCTTTTTCGAAGTAGCGAAATTTATTTCATTGAATGAATGAACGTCTATCCATCTTTTGCTGCAATTCAATACACAAGTTTGATAAAATTGATAAGTGTAAATAACTAGTGTTTGTTTATTATAATAATTTGCAATAGAGTGCACGCACTAAAAGTGTGCAACATAAATACCACTAAATAGTGCTATTTTATGCTAATTCTATTGTTTTCTTTTGTTTAATTAGTGCTATTTACTACTAAATACTGACAACTGTTGCAACTAGTGCGTCCACTCTACTATCGCCACATCACAAAGGAAACCATATTGCAATGTGGGTTACCGTCAAATTCGATATTTATGACCACTACGCGCATGCGCATCCCACTCCGTTTTTTCCAGCCAGTAAGCCTGAAGCATGATGACGTTTTACCTCCGTCTCTAGACCAGAATCCTTTCCACATTGCTTTTGTTCACTAATTATGACTATTGCTCCTGTATTCTCGAGGGAATACAAAAATTGAATGTGAAAGGATTTTAAAAACTATTATGGTATAGAGACGGGGGTAAAACGCTATCTCGCTTCAGGGCTATTGTCATCATTTGATGCCGCCATGTTGGATGAACAAACAATAGAAACTAAGGAGGACTGCTTTGTTATCGTCATCCAACATGGCGGCAGTGACGTAACATGCAATCCGATCTACATTATTGCGTCATATACTACAACTACCAGAGTGCTTTGCTTACTTTCTTTTGTAGCGTAATTAGCACTAATTGTGTTTTTAATCCCCAAAGAGAATTCTCAAAGAATGCTGACAGTCGTTGTAAAATGACTGCATAATGCAGATCGGCTATTGCGTGTCAAACGAATATCCAACGGGTGCCATTTTCAGACCTTCTTCCTTCCACACCGGGCGGAAAATACCCATATTTGTTTTGCCGTTGTTTTGGTTTTGTCTATCCATTCAGTGTTTACGACTATACAAGGACAAATAAAAACCTTCGTTCCGAGTGCGCATTTGGAGATAGCTAAAGAGAGAAAAATGCATCCTGGGAAGGAGAGAAAGAGAGTTAGAGAAAGAGAGAAGAGAGTTAAAATCTTTGGGTTGCATTGCAACCACCGGACCAAGAATCCCTTGAGGAATAAAAAACAAAGCTGTTGCTGCCATGTTGGATGAACAAACAAGAGAAACTAATGAGGAATGCTTTGTTATCATCCGTCCAACATGACGGTTATGACGTAACGTGCAATCCAAGAATAGGACTGTAGAAAGTAGATAAAGGTGACCAAACAAATACGTCATCTTTGAATGGCAAATAAAACGACCAGTGACGATAGACTGACCAATGTTCCGTTTGGTCTTGGATCTAGACCTACAAATACTGACGATGATTAACAAATATGACCACACGCAGTTGATTGTTTTCCAGTTGTCAAGAAGATGAGCTCGAAGGCCGCGCCTATCACTAGCCACGAGAGAAACGATGTCTTGTCATTATTAGAAATTGCTCAGCATCCCGACCACGTCGACACCAGGCTGCCTCAGTCATTTTCTCCTTGAGCAACCTGGATCCAAGTGGATGTGAATTTCTCTCTCCTAAAGCACAGGAAGCCCACAACCAAAATAAAATTCCATTTAACACAGGCTGTCGAGCTCAATAAAAAGAAAAAACTAAAAAGAAAAAAAAAGGAAGAAAGAAAGAAAAAAGAAAGAAAGAAAGAAAGAAAGAAAGAAAGAAAGAAAGAAAGAAAGAAAGAAAGAAAAAGAAGAAAAGATAAAAGGATTTTATATATGGTTAACTTAAAAACATTTGAGTGAAGCCCTTGCTTTTGCACAGGAAACCCTCAACAATTGCTGGTCTGATGATGTTCAAAAGAAAGCTGCTGAATTTAGCTTGTATTTGATTATTAAATAAACGACAGAAAAAAAAAATAAACGGTGGGCGTTTCATTAGTGCCAGAGTTAATAGAATTTGGATAATTTAATTATCTTTACAGGAAGTCCGAAAGAGTCGGTTATTAAACATTGAAAGCCAAATTGAAATGCAAAAATCAATTCTTTATTCGTGGTTTCTCGGTTGTTTGAATATATAAACAAAATAGATAAAACAGACGAAGATTTGTACACGCCGCACTGCATGCCGTATTGCACTGGAAAATGTCGTATTAAAGGGGCTGGTAAAATGTGTACATTTCTTTAAAACCTCAGCAAATGTGTATGTAATATCATGGCAGTTCAGAGGCGGATTCAAGGAGGACATGGGGCCGGCCCCCTTGATTTATCTTTATAGATAATTATTTTCATTTTTGATTGACAATCAGTTATTTTTTTTGGTGCCCCCCTTGCAAAAGTCCAAGACCATTTTTTGATTAGTGCCCCCCCCCCCCCCTCTTTCAATTTTTTTTTCGGATCCACCCTGTTGTACGAAGAAAGCCCTTGATAAAGTTATCCATTGGACAAACGCTATTAACTGCGTATATATTTTATTTAGACTGGATTATTCGGTGGATAAAGATTTATATCCGCTTGATCTGTCTTTCTCTTTTCCAGGGGCTGTTTGCAGGAAGCCTGAATAAAGTTAGCTACTGGATAAAGTTCTCCACTCCAAAAAACATCTTTGGAATTTACCCGCTGGATAGTGGATAGCGCTATTCAGACTTGGTGCAACCGGTCGCTGATGATAGTTCCGTCATTGGATTTTCAAAAAAAAAAAAAAAAAAAACTAATTAAGATCACTAAAAACACAACTTTTTAAAGATTTGTATTGCACATGTTCCATTGCACTTCCTGCAAGTTCCCGACAATTACGGAATTCTTAGTGTCACGTCACGCAACGTGACGATAATAAGGCATTCTTCGTGTCACGTCATGCAACGTGACGACACTAAGGCATTCGAATTCTTAGTGTCACGTCACGCAACGATAATAAGACATTCTTCGTGTCACTAAGAATTCACGAGTTAGAGGCTACCATCAATGTCAGTAATGTCAGTAACACTATAATTTAAGATCACGTGACCTCAGTAAGAACAGATCATGCACGTGACTGCTTGACCATTAGATCATGTGAATCATAGTATATTACTATGTATGAGCTAAATAATTGTCTAGATCACAAGGTATATGTAAATTTAGACCACGTGGTTTGGGCTAAATGGATTATAATTTTGACTGTTACTTTCTCGTGAATATCAGACCACGTTGAAATGTCTATAGAATTTATCTAGTCACTTTTGATCATAGACGCTATCAATAAAGGTGTAGTTATGGTAACACCTTTGTTTATGCATTATGAGGAAGAATGAGGAAGATTCCAAAATTTCATCACTGTATTATTTCATGATCAAAATTTACAGGTGCTTGAAATAACAAAGATTTGAGTGAGAATTAGAATGTTAGCCATACCAGCCTCGTTTTCGTGTTTTCCATACATTCCAAAAGCTCACAGCTCTGCAGTTATTCAAGATATAAAATTAGAACTCTGTCAAATTACTATAAACGATATTCTCTTTCTGTCGGTCAACTCAGATTTTTATAAACATTGGATGTTTAAGGTGCTCATTTCCAGTCCTCTGCTCTTTATTCATAGCGTCTATATCTCAGAAATTTGTCATTATCAACTTGGTCACGTGACTTGAAATTGGTCCGAAAGGTCACGTGATTATAGAGGTATTTTTATATGGATTTATAGAGGTCACGTCTAATAATAGAAGTACCTTTAAATAGTAATATTAAAATTCCTGACTTTTGTAGTTCTGTTTTATGATAAAGAATATTTTGTAAATAGGTATTCAAAAAGATTTGAAATTTAAAATTTCATGACTTTTCGATTTATTCTATGAGAATATAGCCTTCAAAATGTCGTCAAATTGCTATAGAAAAATTGCTGTTCGATGAGCCATCTTTTTGAACTATATATCTAAATCTTACCTTATTTGGAAGAACTCTACTTTGTCGTTTTTCTCTTAAATTTAGGAGAAAACTGCCAGATATTGTAGAGAAACTCAAAATGTTCGTCACATTTGATCATCTTTGCAGCCTCAATCTCGTAAAAAGCCCATAATTTAAAAAACACAGGGCTCCCACGCGAACAGCATACAATTGTCCCAATTCACTATGACGTCATATCAAAGCAATCTTCAAAAATCTATTGTAAAAACGCAAAGAATCATGGTCGTTGCACGGCGGGATCGAATAAACGCAAATTCGCCAAGAATATTAGTTGGCAAATATAAAAATATTTTTTTATTTCAAAACCAGGCTATTTTAAATTAAACTAGGAGCGTTTTGTTTTTCGAATGTTGCATTGAGTTTGGCGATTTTATCCTTCATGTAAACAATAGGTGACGTCATAGTGAACTAGGGCAATTCTTTGATATAGTAAATTGCGACGACATGGAATAAAAACGACAAAAATACTGGGCAATCAGCTCCATGTCGACGCATATGAAATTAATCTATAAAACAGATTTAATCTAAATGAGACTTAAATAGATAGAAGACAGTTCGAAATTAGCACAAAAAATGATCAAATTGTATTTTAGTTTACAAAGTTTGATGTTGTTTAAACGACTTGGTTTTCTTTGCTACTATTATCTTAATTCTTTCCCTAAAAATGAAGGACCTCCTAAGTCTTTTACAAAAATAAACATAAGCAATAATTATTAAAGCAATAATTATTTATTAATAATTATTTATTAATAACATTAGGAATGCAGAGGTTATAACAAACATGCTTACGGACAATTAAAAAGACAAAAATAAAAATAAACCTCAAAACAAATAAAGGAAAAACAGTCGTTAATTAAACAATAAGATTAATCCAACTTACCAAAGGTACACTTCACATCATACAGACAAACGTACTTTCAGGAAAAATACTGAACATAAATATGTAGAGATTCATACATAAAACTGAATGACCAAAAAACAGAGACAAACAGACAAACAAAAAGAAAAAGAAAACAAAAAGGACGACAGACAGCCAAGCTACAAAAGATGAACAAACAAACAAACAAACAAACACACAAACAAACAAGCAAACAAGCAAACAAGCAAACAAACAAACAAACAAAAACAAAAAAACAATCAAACAAACAAACAAACAGACAAACAAACAAACTCAAAACCAAACAAAAACATTATTACTTGAAGAATTATTTCTATTAAAGAATTAGTTATAAATTAAAGATGATTTTAACCCAAACGTGGAATATATCAACAGGATTGGTGTCAAAACTCACGTATTGTATGAATTTTGAAATATTCCACGTTTGGGTTCGCATCACTCCTTTAAAAACAGCACGACAATAAAAAAACATTAATTTTGCTCACATTCACTTATCACCTACAAATAGTACCAAAAAACTGTGCCATAAAATTGATTTAACTTATAAGAGACGAAGAATAGAAGATAAAAAGAAAGAAGGATGCAATGAAAATGAATGAAGAAAGAAAGAGAGAGATTATAAACCATAAATGAAAGAGATCAAAAATGTGAAAGAGTAAGAAACAAATTATACAGAAGGGAAAACTTTTAAAAAGGAGTAAAAACTAAAAAAAGTAAAAGTTCGATCCAAATGAAACTGATGCGTTTCAGGAACTGCTGGTCCGTTTATGGATTTAGAATGGGAAAGGCATTAAGAGTTATTGAAAAAGATCGATTTCATCCCAACCGAAAACTAATAATAAAATATATATTTCTAATATGCATTCAGTTAAATTTAACTTTGAAAAAAAAAGAAAAAAAAAATAGCTGGATCGACATCCTGGACAAAGTTCGCAGGCGTCTTACTTTTGCTGGAAATTAAAATGACCTGTAATTAAGCAATGTCTTATTTTGAATGGAGAGTTGCCATGGATTCCTAGCTGGACAAATACTGTAAGATTACAAACAAATTGGATGTCAAGGATTATGAATATATATCAACCTAGGTGTTAGTTATTTGTTTTTAGAAAGGACAAAAGCGTACATGCCCACACACTATTAGAATGGCTTGAAACCCAGGTGTAAATGCGCATTCAATATATGTTTGTCAGTGTTGATGTGTTAATTTGATCCGTTGCCTTAGCAAAACCTATCTCTCAACAAATAAACAGCAACATAATTCAAAATTTTGTTTTTTCGTTTGTCCTAAACTGGGATGCCCACGTTGACCGAATGCTTTTGTGTAGTTCAGTATGCATTTGATATGTACTCTTACCAAAAAGTATATACATATATATAAAACACTTTAATCTACCTAGAACTCCATACGCCTTTATGTCCCAAAACTTTTAATTTTAAATCAATATTGACGCAGTATATATAGCAGGAATATCAGTAAATCAGTGATGCTGGTTACATTGAAAGATAGTCGGAGCTCCTACATGGTTGACCTGTGTGCATTCTTTTTCACCCCTCCCGCCCTGCGGAAAAAATCCGCAGCCCGGTTTTCATATAATCGAAAACGTACGGTCGAGAACGATCGTAACATTCCGATCATACCGGACCGGAGAAAGTGTTTCCATATAATCGTAGACTATCGCAATAGATTGAAACCGTTCGTAGGATCGAAAAACTTTGATTTCCATATAATTGAAACTTTTTTTTTCTCGATCGTTTTCGATTATATGGAAGCCAGACTTAGGGTTGTTTATATGAGGCGAGCCAGCCCGGTTAAGCGGGCTGGTTTCTTTTGTTTTTACGCTCTGATAGCTTGAACACAAACAAAAAACAGCCCGGTTAGGCTGGCTCGCCTATTAACCTGTGAATCGGTGATCTGATGTTAATTTGAACGCTTAAAACCCAGGTGCAAGTAAACGGTCAGTCTACTGTGATTATCCGTTAACACATTTTTGAACGAGTTGAGCCAAAGTGTATTTAATGTTGATCTTTGATGCGTTTTCCTTGGAAGAGACTATTTGTGTCGTCTGATTATTGATCAACTTACTACTCAATGTAGTTACAAAGAAAATTGTTCTCTTATCCATGGATCGAAAAATAGAAAAAATCCGCAGGATTAAGATGCATCAGTTTGTTTTAAGTTGTAAAATTGAAATTAATTTTGGAACGAAAGCTCGGATATTAATAGCATAAAGCTAAAATGAAATCATATTTCATATTTATATAACTATTTGATTTAATTATTTAGAGCTATCATATAATGGAACAGTAGAGAGGAAATCATGCCATGCAATTCTAGAATGACGTACGATCTGTCGAAAGCACGTTTTACTCACATCATTTATGAAGCCATAGTCCTCACTTGTCCAGCACGTGAATCGTAATACGGTCCCCACTGAGAAATAGCGCAAAAAGCTTGGTTTTCACGTGATCGCTACGATAGCTGAAAAATTGAAAATTCCTATTTTTTTTCTAGAAAAAGATATGTTTAGTTGCGCTCGATCCCTACAATGGCTCAAGTCGATCGCTGAGAAAGAATTTGAGAAATCCCAGCGATTTTTTGCCGATCGATGCGATCCCAGCGATTATATGGAAACCAGGCTTAAGAGCCCGTCCTCATTGTGAGAAATAGCACACAAGAATAAAGGAATGTATTCATGCTTGCGATTGCTTCACAAGAAAGGACTATTAATCTCACGTTTTCGGGAAATTTTGTCTGTTTTGACCTAAAAACGTGTTTTTAGTTGTGACTCAGTCAAGTTTAGCGCATATATAAATGCATATTGGAAAACACCCGAAATTACCAGAACTACATCAGATCTGAGTACATACATTTCGTTTCAAGTCCGCTGTTTTTTTTTATAGAAATATTATTATTTGACTCATTATCACTAAAACTGAACGCTCTTTTTAGTTATGGAAAAAAGTTCGACACATATTGGAATTAAAAAAAACACGAAATTTCCAGAAAATAATTATTCTCCGCATTCATTCACAAGATCGAAAACCATTAATGTAACCCTAGTTTTTGGCACCATGGAACGCTGAGGTTGCACTGCTCTGCAGGGTTGTTTCTAGTGTAAGAGCTACTAATAGAAACCCTTCCAAGTAAGCAACAAGCCAAAGTGCTAAAAATTGATTTTCTTGTTCAAGTATTCACCGCAGAAGAAAACCACAGAGCTTTATTGGCATTTAGAAGATGGCGGCATTCCTTACATGGAATTGCCATTCGACAACGACAAAATTTAATAATAGTAATAATTTGGACTTTTATTAGGCGCAAATTTTATATAAATTAGTCGAAGTATACATGAAAAATTACTGATAATTTAGACGTTTTTGGAATTTCAGAAAAAAATGTTTCCCTGATTAAGAAGGTTGCTATTTCAGTGTTTAATTGTCAACTCACCATAATTTTCAGTTACAGACATTTTTCCAATATATGTACCTAGTATTCAAAACTCATGCAAAAAAGCATATTTGAAAACTGCCTTGTATATGTATCACTAAAAAAATATATTCCAATATATGTATATATAAAGAAGTTTTATTAATATCCCATGATAAGAAGAAAGCCTCTTATCGAAACAATAATAATAATATAAATAATAAACTCTATACTTTGTCGGATTTTTTCAGTTTTTAAGATATTTGATATCTAATTATTTTCTGGGCATATTTGATATATCAGGATTGAAGACTTTCCGAGCTACTTATTGTAAATCAAATTAAATGATTTTGAATGGCATTTTGTCTAGTACGGTACGAGCGCTTATACAGCGAATTTCATGCACACGGACCGTTTAAATTATTGCATTTTTGCGGTAAAACCAAAATTGAAACAGCTTTTTTCCGAATGTATAAGGAAATTGGAAAGAAAATACTTCCATAATTTCATACATGCTATAGTTAACAGTGATATTGATCGTACTTTGAGCAGCAATATTTTTGAGGTGCGTTTTAGCATATTCAGAAAATTGGAAAAAAAACATTTGAATATAATAACATTTGTCTTTAACTTTGAAATAACAGTTATGATGAAGATACTGGCCCAAAGTACAAAATAGACATAAATCAGTATTTCTAAAAGTAGCATATCGTGGGATCAATATTGTGTGTAAAAATAACTATTCATTAGTAGTATTGTTTCACAGACGAAAAGAAATTTCCAGAAGCAGTTGATATTTTTTGCATAAAATAATTATTTTGAAATGACATTTTTAGTGTGAAATTAAGAAATATGTTACGTAATTGATGCAAAAAGAACCGAGAAAGTTTTGATTTCTGCAACTGTAAAAACCAACTTACAAGCAGTATTTTTCAATTTTTAACTTGATGCAATCAACTGCAAAATTAAAACAATTCTGTGGTAGAATTGATTACATAAGCCTTGGCGAAGACGTGCCGAGCTATTTTGACGGTAGCTTTTATATTACCATTCTAAATCTTTAAACTCGAACTGACAGTAAAAATATTACATTTGGTTTGTAAGGGCATTGATTTTAGGCGTATTTGAATACGTAGTCAACTAATACAATGTGAACGAGGTATAAGAAATGAGTCATAATTTGTGTTAAATTTATGCATGCTGTTATATAAGGTTGGTGTTTGTATGCCAAAACGATGTACAATTATGAGGAAAATAAATTACCTGAGGAGCATCTCAAATTCAATTCAAAAAGAAGAGAAATGCAAAATAAAAAGAACGAAAGGAAAGAAAGAATGGAAAAAGAAAAGTAAAGTAAAAAAACAGAAATGAAAATAGAACGAATATCAAGAACTAGGAGAAAAATGATAGAAAGAAAAAAAACAGAACTGAAGGAGTAATTTATCTAAATAAAATAAATGAAAAAAAACTGTGCACTTTCGTGACAGCTTCGAAATATGAAGAAACATATAAAGCGACAGAAAGAAAAAAAGGCTATAGAAAAAAAAGAAAGGAAGAAGAATGGAAGAGATTAATATAAAGGAATATAATTAAGAAATTTTAACACTTTTCTAAGGTTTAAAATAACATTGTTATCATAAAGGAATACTTGATTTTGTAGGCACAAAACTGTGAGCAAATTAATGATTTTTTTGTTAGCTGAAAACCATAATAAAAACACGATTTAAACTATTACTAACTCACAAAAATAACAATAACAATTAAAGATAAAATAAAATTGCAAAAAAAAACGTCTTTGCATAGGAATTTCCTTTATTTTTAGGCTTTCGATTTGCAACTCGTAATAAGAACACAATTTACGAATTGACTGACAACAAAATAAAAATCAGGTTCCTTAATGAAACAGTAAATCCTTACAATATAGTAATTACAAGTATAAAATAGTTTTTGAAAAAACATTCTGTATTAATTCTGTATAATATTAGGACCCTTGAAAAAGCTATCCGTATATTTGTAGTTTATATTTTCATATTAATACCAACGGGTATACGATTCATATCAAGAACTAACTCAAAAAATTCACTTTATCTACCTATCGATGAAATCGACGAATTATTATAATTATTCGTACTATAAAAAACGGTTTGCAAACTTGAATATTATAAATTTTCTCGGACGCCTTGATCAAGAGGAGTATTTCTTGGTTAATAGTTTTGGACGCAACACAAAGCATCTGGTGCTTCTGACAGCGAGCTGCGGTTTCAAGACAATCTTTATCTCAGCCAATCACGGCTGACTTTACTGCTTTTGTTTACGATTTGTTTTTGGAATCATTCTTTTCGGTGTTTAAAGCTAAGAGGTCGTTGAATCTCGACAGCTTGATTTTCGCATGTGGAAAGAGTTTGTTTAAATGGACTAATTCATCCCAACTTTATATACTTGTACTTACCGAGATATAGATTCAACAGTACTTGGCCATGAAAAACTTGTAGGAAGAATGTTTTGATTCCACACAGAAGGCTTATATATTATTAATTACATTTGAGCCAAATTCTTAGTTATATTATTGACTCGTTGTGAATATTTTGAAATTCGCGTAGCTGTCTTCTTCTGTAATTGAGCTTATAAAAAATACCCTCATGATTAGATGGAGTGTTTGACGAACTGGCAGTATTAATTCCCGCAATTTCTTCCTTGAACTTTATTTCAAGCATTTGTTTTATTTTTGTCGAATTCAATTATTTTCGAGTGTGTATTAATTGTCTCGAGAAACAGATGGAACAAAATATGAATGCCAGCTTTCATCGGTCGCAAGAACCGCCGCAGACAAATCACCAAATCCCTTTCAAATGATTATTACATTTCAAATCTTGAACTGACTGGAGGAATTATGCATCCAAAGTGAAAATTATTATCCTCGGTTGTTGTTGTTTTTTTTTTCATTCAGCATAAGAATCTATCCCACTGCTGACACCAGACTTATCCTATTAGTTTTTTTCACAGTAGAACGTTGATTCAATTGTAGAATTTGTTACCAATTCATTCATTGCATAATCGTTCGTAACAGTTTTTAACATGTGTTTATTGAATTTTGCGTTTTTTTTAATTTTCGACCGTAAACGTCCTCGCTGCGTTTGGGTCATATGCCCACATCTGCTATGTAAAACGAAATTTGATTTTTCGTCGGGCTTTTAACAATCAGTCCAATAAAAACATGGAATTCCTTTCTTTTTATTAATAGTTGATCGTACGTATAACGCCACTTGAATTTCAATAAACGGGATATTTTTCTCAATATAGAAAAATTCCTCTGGATTAGTGTTTCTTTTAAATTCTTGTGGGATTTTAGCTTATTGTACACCCTGATAAAAGAGAAGAACTCAGTTCAATTAATTCCTGGTTTCACCGCTCTTTCCACCGGGTTTTAAAATATTTGGATTATAGTCAAAAATTGACATTTTCATTTAGTCAACTGCAAACAACGATATTCTCTGATTTTCACCTTTTTATTAATGTCACATTCCGAAGTCGCTGAAATTTTCCGGTTCAACAAGTTGAGGAGGTGTCACAGTTCTATTTTTATGAGTCAATTTCGGTGATTTTTCCGGCGTTCCATTTGCGATGATTTTCTTTGGTGGATCTTTATTTTTTTTCAATGCAGGAAAATTTCGATTTCTGATTGGAGACCCATGGAGAGGGACTTTAGAACTATCTTTGTTCCACGATGAAGAAATATTGTTGTCAATAGTCGATTCTATTGTTTCCTGTGGTATTGTTTTCTCTCTGTTCAAGTCTTTTGTTGGTGCAGTGCGATTAGCATTTTCATGTTCCGCATTTTCACTCGGAGCCATCGCAGGAATTGGAGCATATCCTTTAACTTGAATTATATCTGTTTGTATTTTAGGAATTGCTTTAGGTTTTACCTTCTCCTCTGTAGAGTCATCAATATCGTCATCTTCATTAGCCGGTTGTAAGCCCGACTCTTTCGATTTTGAAATCTCATTTTCCATTTGTACGTGAATAGTGGGGACTTCCATTTTGGAACTGTAAATGCTTCCCTGTGATTTATGGCTACCGGTTTCTTCTGTATCGTCCTTGCCTTTATTCTCTTGATCTCTCGGTGGATCCCAAACACCGTGTTTTAGTAGATATTGTCTTTGACGATTATCCTCAAAGGTTTTAACACAATATATAATACAAATAATAACAATAATTCCTCCCATCGAACCGAATAGTAAAACGAGTTGTAAAGTCGTTATTCCTCCTCCTGGAGCCATTGTAGTTGGGGGAAAACTTGTTGTACTATCGAATAAAGTAGTATTAAAACAACGTCCATCATTACAACCATCACACAAACACTGCTCAGTCGATTTACCTGAAACATTTCTACTGATTGAACATTTGAATGACAGGCACCCTTCACCATTGCAATCACTCGAGTTCAAACATGTCCGAGATCCATTTGAATTTCCGTATACATAAATCTGTACAGTTGTTGTCGGTACAGTTGTAGACTTCAACGACGTACTGGCTGTAGTATAAGTAAAGTTCAAGCAACATTGTGCCATATAACTATCCGTCAAATTCATAACATTCGAGCACAACGTAGTGTTACAGTTGGCCGATATTACTGTACTTGGTATGGTTGTGAGTAGAATAAAGCACGCCAATGTCCCGCGAAACTCCATCGTTACCATGATACGCCGCCGTATTCTTTTCGAATCGTTTTTCACCAGAATAAGAGGAGAAGAGTTGATCAGGTAAAACATCTGTTAAGAGGAGCGCGAAACGAAGTTTTCACATGCCCTCTTTTCAATAATTTACTGTCTCTTTCGTACATACATATTAACGCCGGCTATCTTCATGTCTATCTGCGATGAAGTTGCAACGATAAAGATTTTCTATAGCTAACACTAATAATGAATAACTACAGAGTGAGACCCCTATTAGGGTTCAAGCCAGCTATAGTTGGTACCAAATCGCTAGATATCACTGATTTTTGAACTCCTCGGTTGATTTTCCTTAAAATAATCGAATTCTACAATTATTTTTGCGCTCTACAAAAGTCGTTGCAAGCGCCGTCAAAAATCGTATGGCTTTTGATGATGACTCTATCGGTTAATACTAATCCACTGTTGCAATAAAATCTTGATATTTCGAAGCGACGAAAAAATCGAGCGTCGCTTGTCGTCTGTGGTATGTCGAGTGATTATCTACGGATAGTTGTGTTGTTTCGCACGAGACTAGCTATATAAGAAACCCGCTTTCAAATTCGACCAGCGAATAGCAACGAAACCGACTTAAAAAAACTCACAGGTTGCTTGATTTAGAACACAGAAGTTGACCAATGACAAGCAAGTCGGGTTTTCGGCTGCGGAGTTCCAACTAAATATTCCAAAAGCATTTGATAATTGAAAATCTACCAGATCCAATTTTTGCTAGATATCCCTTCCACAAGTTATCAATACTTGGTTCGGCGAATCGTTTTCATCGTTTCATGTCAAAAACTGTTTGTATCAATAGCTCGCAAAAAATAAGCCTGAGCTTCTCTAATTACATTTGTTTTGGGGGAAATCCTCAGCTTTCAGAAACGTCAATAATCACTTGTAAAACTGTGCGGTCTTCACATCAGCGAATCCCCACGCTCGTAATGTCAATCTTCAAGTCTCCAAACCTTTTTGAAGTCGAAAAGGTAGCGTTGAAATGAGCTAGAATGGTTTAGAAGGTATTTACCGCGAGTTGAAGTCGATTCTGTATGCTAGTTCTGTGAATGTGACGTCGAGTCATTGTTTTGCCAAAAACCATGGTTATAATTAATGCATTATACACGACCTTAGAGCAAGCAAACACTGAATTCACACAACCAAGAATCAGTCTATCGCCCTCAAAAAAGCTACCTCTTTGTCGCCGGTCCAAACAGTCAACTCACTTTTCCAAAAAGTTACAAACACTTGCCCAAGGGTTATTTAAAGAAATATATAGAACGTGTGATGACTTTAGACGTACTCGTCATCGCGGAATAAAAGGTTTAAAAGCATCTGTTAGCCGTTAAAATCAGTAGTAAAAATATAACCGGAGTTGGTGATTCAAACATTTTCAACGGGAAAATTATAACCATCAAAAATCAAAGCACAAGCATGTCGCTAGGTTTGTTGGTGATAACAATGAAAAATATTTTAGTTTAAAGGTTATTTTTTTTGGTTTGGTTTTGGCCGGTAGTTTTGGGGTAGAATTAAGCAGGTACCAACTCTGTATTTTTGAAAGATATGAAATAGCCAACACAGACTCAACGGAATAATAGAAAAAAAATGCATGTAAATCGATTTAAAAACACTGATTGATCCAAGAAGCATTATATATGCCTGACCTAAACTAAGTTTTTCTCAGTTTTTCACATTATCATTGTCTCGCTAATTTTTGTTTTAAATATAGAACCTTCTGGAGGCTAAGAAATTTTGTGGATTTTGAGTTAATCCATCGATTCTATCAGTGTGAAAGATAAGAGAAATATGCCCATCTCTTCAATTTCGATCTACGGTTTAAGAACACTCGTTCAATCGACTACAAAAGAAAAACGCTTTTTTCGACAAAAATTTAATTTTCTGATTCAAAAACGGGTGGGCAGATAAGATGATTTGCGTATCGTAGGCGAGAATTACAGATTTCGAATTCTAGTGTTTAATTATTTATTTAAAACTTTTCTTGCGTCGGCTTGAACCAGTCTAAGCAGCAGTAGGTCTATTGAAAGTGTTAGCCAGCGAGAAGAGGGCTCCCTGTGCATTTCTAAATATAATTCGCGTTGTCATGACAACCAATCAAGTTTCAAAAAATGTTTTAATAGAAGCGGAATGAATGTCTACTTTCAGTTTTTAAACGTACACGCGATGTTTATTTATATAAAGTCTATATATGTTAATATAGGATTTAAGCTTGATTATTTTATATTGTGTAGTATTTAGAAAGCGTTATTGCACCCCAGTAGACCCAGGAAATGATTTTATAAATGTTTTTGTATTCTTTTGTGGAATTAATCACAACGAATTTGCCAACTCAGCATATAGTCATGTAATACTAGATGTACAATGGTGAAATTTGATATAGAAAGATTACAGTAACACAACAGTAAGATACAGTACATTGGCGTGAATGAAACACGTGTTGAAAGCATGAAATTATTAAAAGTGACGGAAAATGTTCAATATATATACGAGAAACACTATTTATGAGGTAGACAGTATTTTGAAAGCCGGAGTGCGAACTACAAAATCTGAGAATTTGAAAAATCCCCCCCCCCCCCCAAAAAAAAAAAAAAAAAATCAAAATTTTAACTTAAGGATTTTTTTATCGGCATTTTTAACCAGCATTTTTTCATTTTATTTCTCTGGAAATGTTTTAGGGGAAAAAGCCGTAAATTGGAAGTAAAGCAACGAAGCCACGTAATGTAGTTTCTATGGACAATCAAATAATGTAATCACGTTAAATAAATATGATTACCGCCGTTCATATCAAACACTGATTACTGTCGTTCGTTGGGGTTCCTGTGTAATCTTCATTTTTTGGGTTTCCTGTCCTTCTAAACTAAATTCAAAATGGCTGCCAGTTTCGTAAAGTTGTTCACTGCAATATCTGTAAAGGCCGTGTCACACTTGCAATTTTTTCGTGCAACTTGCCTCGCGATAATTGTTACAGGTTGCAAGAGCGTTTTGCGCGTGTGACACCCCTCGTGCAACTTGAAATTTTCATTTTTTCTACTTCTACTTTCTGCAACAATTTTGGAAAAATTGCAAGTGTGACATGCTCGCGTGCAACTTGAATTTTTTCAAAATAGCGCTGCACAGACCAATCTTTCTTTTTTTCTTCTTTTTTTTCGACATCTTCCATGTCAAGAAGGCACAAAACAGCGATCACTTGCTTTTTAGCATTTTCATCGGCCATGGCTAGATGCGAAGGAGACGAATGCTCGAATATTCAAATTACGCTTGCAACTACAAAATAATTGCTGCGCGCGCCAAGTTGCAACGGAAATTGCTAGTGTGACACCCACTCTTGCAACCTGCAACAATTTTTTGTGCGAGACAAGTTGCACGAAAAAATTGCAAGTGTGACACGGCCTTAAGTTTATATCATATTTTCACGAGAATTGTGGCGGTAGATAGAAAAAAATCTTAAAATTCAAATCTATAGTCACTTCCAAATAAGGTAAGATTACCAAATATGGTTTGTGGATGCGAACGAAAGGTTTTCGGCTTGTCGTGAGATGATTGTTTGATGCCGAATTGGCGAAATATTACGAGGCCACCCCCGACGACAAAAATCCTAACCTGCAGTTAGGCAATAGACTACCGTCAATTAAACATGTAATTCTATTTGGGTGAACAAAATTCAGCAAAAACGCTTTCGGTTAGAGAAAGTTTATTCAAAATGCCACAATTACTGATCCCGACATGCATCGGTAAATTGCGTTGACATGTTTGATTGACGGCAGTCTATTGCCAAACGCATGTTGCGACTTTTGTCTCTGGTGGTGGCGTAGTAACGCAAACGCTCTGGTAACATCTGTTCAAATACTTATAGCTTAATTAACTTGCCTTATTTACTTCAATTTAGTATTCGGGCTTCCTGTGCAGAAAAACACAGGAAGCACATGCACTATGATGTCATGGCTTGTTCACATGAATAAAAATACATCTAGTTCTGGCGAAATATTTTTCCTTTAATACATTTGGCATTCTACTTATCCTTATAATTTGTTCCAATATTATAAGTGAACTTTTACTCTATTTTTCAATGATTTTGAGATGTTAAATCCCCTCTTTTGCCCATGATTCTTAGCATTAAAACAATAGATTTGTTTACATGTGACGTCATAGTGCTTGTGGTTAATTGAAGCCTCGCTCTGTTCGGCTTTCCTCACTACACCTACCTTTTTATTTTATTCAGTTGTATATACATATGATGTCTTTATTCTTAATAATTTCTTTATCTCTATCGTTTATTAAATAAAAGACTCGCGTTCATGTCAAATTTGTATAAAGTTGGGAGAGACGTTTGTCGTCCTTTGAAGAATCCATTTCAATACCATTAATTTTTGTAAAAGTAGTTGCGCATTTCATCCAAAAACCACGATTATCATCCAATGCACTGAATATTATTTCCTGCCTTATTGAATATACAGATAAATACATAAATAGCCAAGAAAACACAGTTGTACTGAATGGCTTTGAACACACTTTGATTCATTACATTACAACCCAGCCGTGTGAGACTTTGGAAGACTTTGATCTTCCAATTTTCTATCAGAGCTGGCGATTCTATCCGCACACTAAAACATCCATGGCATTATAGTATGATCAGGACAACTATTGCACAGTATATGTCCTTTTGTACGTGAGTCCTTGAGTGACCCTACATTACGTAAACTGTTTCTTTAATGTTTTTCTAACGAGATGTATTACAAAATATTGCAATCAGATATGCTATCTTGTTATGTCGTATTTTTCAAGCTGTTTTTGCATGCAATGTATGCATGGGACAGACTTTATAGTTTTGGAAACGCGCGTGCAACTAGACTTACGTAAGTTTTCTTGTAATGCTTTACTGACGGGATATGTTACGATATAATCACGGGGGACGCCTTTGAAAAGTGGCCAGCAGGGTGGCTCGACATCCAGTTTGGAATAACACTGAAAGGTATGCGTGGATTGTAATGTAACGTAACGTAATGTAACGTAACGTACTGTAATGTAATGTAATGTAATGTAATGTAATGTAATGTAATGTAATGTAATGTAATGTAATGTAATGTAATGTAATGTAATGTAATGTAATGTAATGTAATGTAATGTAATGTAATGTAATGTAATGTAATGTAATGTAATGTAATGTAATGTAACTGCATGCTTATATAGCGCATTTAACCTGATGTCTCAATGCGCTTTCAGCTGCGGATTATAATTAACTGTGATACTGATTTAATATCCGTGCATTGTAAAAGTTGATAAATGATATTTCATTACAACGTTTCGCGAAACCTTATATTCCTGAACATTACATTCGGATCACAAATTCTCATTCTGAAGTCAATACAGCTTCGTCCTGGCCTGATTGTCAATTGGGAGAGCGTTGGGCTGTTAACCGGGGTATACGGGTTCGAACCCTCAGCCGGACCATCACTCAGGGTCTGATCTTATAATAATAGGCGATCTGCATTTTGGCGTCATTTTACTATACGCCTACCAGCATTATTTGCGAATTCTCTTTCATATTCAAATTCCCTTTGGAGATGAATGGAACAATTTGTGCTAATTGAGCTACAAAAGAAAGTAAGCAAAGCCTTCTGGTAAAGTTGTAGTATATGAAGCCGCGTAATGCAAATCACCTATTCAGTAGAATGTTCTTCGATTTGTAATTAGGCTTCGCGTCTTTTCGGATACAAGCTGCCGGACCAAACATATCGTACTACAGAAATCAGTTTTCTTATCAAAACTAATCAAAACCTTTAAACATACAAAGGAAGATGTGTTCCATATATTTACTGTCAATAATCAAGATGGATAAACCGGTATTTCAGGTGCGTTTTTCTAGGTATTTTCACGTGATGCAAGTTCATGGACCTTGTTGAAATACACTGATTAAACTGGTGTAAACTCGCTAAGACTAGTTTGACGATCAAGCCTTTTAATTTTAAAATAAAAATAACTTCAGTAAAGATAGAGTGCAAACACTAAATGTGTGCAGCAGTTGCCACTATTTAGTCAAATAGCACTAACTAAACAAAAGAAAACAATGAAATTAGTATAAAATAGCACTATTTCAGTAGTGGTATTTATGT
The DNA here is from genome assembly GCA_918843875.1 of Diadumene lineata. Classification (NCBI taxonomy): domain Eukaryota; kingdom Metazoa; phylum Cnidaria; class Anthozoa; order Actiniaria; family Diadumenidae; genus Diadumene; species Diadumene lineata. The sequence continues at coordinate 10,176,193 of OU974083.1, read as the reverse complement.
TGCACACTTTGAGTGCGTGCACTCTACTCCCTAGCTCACAAGAAGTTAACTAATTTGAGACATAACTAAAAAAACTAAACATAACTAAAACTCCTTACATTATGTATTCATAGACCTTGTTGAAATAAATTGATTAAAACGCTGTATACCGGTTAAGACCAGTTTGACGGGTCAAGCTGGTAATGAACAGTTTATGTCAATGTTTTTTTAATAGTCCAGATACATCACATTACATACATGTGTGATACTTTATCTGATCATACCCAGACAGAACAATATATTAAACTGGAGAAATATAACTAGCCATAGACTTTTGATAAAACTTAGCACAGTAAAACTTTTTAAGTTTTTCATTTCAAATTCAAAATAAAAAACTAAAGGTCACCGCATTGGATTGTACAGGCTACACATAGATGGAACTATTAAGTTTCACTGTCAGTTTTAAAGAATACGAAAATAAAGCTGTCTTTGTTTAAATGTTATTCAATTTACTGTTGTTGTTGCTATATGATTACAATAATTATACAGGGACGATGGAGTCGGAGGCTACGCGCCCCCCCCCCCCCCCAATTTTCTGAGATTGATTGATAATATTTTAATTTTTTTTTGAGAAAAATGATAGAGGAGGGGAGGGTGGATAACAAATTAAGCTGGATGGAGATGATGATGATTCTTATTCTTGGCTGGTTTCAGGTGGTTTCAAGTTGGTTTCAACACAGGGAGCCCGGCTTACGAGATATTGCCGACTCCACTGATAGAGTCGGACTCTTATGTCAACAATTGTAATAAAACACCACTATTTACTTAACTAGTGTTGACGTTACACTAGTTAAGTAAATAGTGGTGTTTTATTACAGTTCGTATCAACTGACTTACGTAACAATCTCATAATTAACGGCCGGCTGGTTTGCGCGCTGCGTGATCTCTAGTTGTTGACATAAGAGTCCGAATCTATCAGTGGAGTCGGCAATATCTCGTAAGCCGGGCTCCCTGTGGTTTCAAGTGGTATAGGCGTTCCTTGTCAGTTAGTAACTACCTAGGACGCTCTTTTATAATGCTGGACAACAGCCATTAAAGATCTTTACACGGTCAAAAGGTTATTTATATGTTCTACCTTCGTAAACAAAGATACTGTATTGTATTGTATCTCTGAGTTTCAGTTTAGAGACGTAGGAAAGTTGTACAGTACTGATAGTCAATTTTTGGTTTAGTTCAAGCGTGTTTTTAAAAGAAAAACTTAAGTGATCCGAGGTGTAACTCTGTTACAAGAGTGGTAAAGTGGTTTTCAAACAAACCTAACTAAATCCCGAGCTAAACGAGGCAACAGTGTTGCGAGCAACAAAATGTTTCTAACCCTGGTTCTAACTTGTTTCAGAAACATTTTTTGGTGCGGCAACAATGTTTCCACAGGTGGCAAAACACATCCTCGGAAATCCAGGCGGTATACTCTGTCGCTCGAAACAGAGTATACCGCCTTGGTTTCCGAGGTTGGGCAAAACCAGGCAAAATCGCGGAAACGTGCGCGTGCGAGCGATGTTGCCGCAACTAAGGCATTGTTTAAACCTGTGCCGAACAAACAATAAAACAATGCACAGCGGAGTGCAAATAATAATATGACATTTATATAGCAGCATAATTTCAACGACGCTTACACCAATGCCTAAAATATAATTTTTACATATATTTGTTCTCAAAGAACATTTCATGTCACAAAATTCAAATTTGGAGCGATTACGTGACATAATCGAAGAACCGTGACGCACGATAGGTGACGTCATGCGCTTACTCAATGAATGATATATGGGCCAATCAATGAGTTTGTTATCATACTGTAAACACTTGGTCAAGACGTGTATGAGAGAAGCAGAGATCAAACATGGAGCGTGTTTGTCCCACGATTTTTCTGATAATTATATGGTTTTTATCCTTAAATTGTTACTCTAAAGCTTCTTCTTGTTCTAGTGATGAAGAATGCTTTCATTTCGAACACTGCTGCAAAGGAAACTGTACGTCAAGAAGGATACAATGTGAGCACATTTGTACTCACGACAGCCAGTGTAAGAACACGCATGTTTGTGTGCTAGGACTCTGTGTAAACTGTACAGACCAGTTTAGTTGCGACGCGAAGAAATGTCTAAACGATACTCATTGTCCAGAGACTCATTCTTGCGAAAAAGAAGTATGTACGGTGAAAAAACCGAGCGATCTCACGTCTGAAATGCTCCCGTTTATTATCTTCATAGCAGCGTTGTGTGTTTCGTTATTGATCGTATGTTACAACGATTATATTCTGGAACGTCTCGGGCATCGTGGGTGCATGGAATGCCTGGAAAATCGTGTTTGCCATTGCAGTTTATTTTTAACAATTTGGATGTGGAGGCACAGAAGATCTGTGGAAAGGAATAATGAGTCCATGACCCCTTCCTGCCCCGCGTTAGAGGTCCGATTCGATTCCCGGACTATAAACCCGTCAAACACGTTTAATGAGAAACGAGAAACCGGCTTGTTGTGGTCTATTGGTGCCCTTAAAGATCATTTAATGTTTTGGCGACGGAATGTACGATCAAACGTTCGATCGTCGAATTCGAACGATGCGGAAACAAGGGAAAATTCGAATTCTTCTCAAAGTACACGAACGGTGTCCTCAGTAGTTTTACTTAATGAATACATGAATACTAATCGAGCTTATGCGGGGGTTCGAACTACAGAGATATTAAACACTGTTACGAATATTAATGATTCTCGAACGCCTGGAAACCGTTCTCTTTCAATCCCAGAACGGAATAAACGGGAACAGGAAACGAACAGGGTTTGTACAAGATTGCCACCTATCTTTGAACAAGTGCCAACTTCGCCTTTGTCTCACTTGGAATGTAACGACGACGACAATGATGTTCACACTTCAAGCACGTGCTCGAATGTGATTAACACGAAATCCCACCACGTAACTATAGTCTAGCACGCTTGTTTTCCATTAGATAGATTTATAATCGAGTGTAGATATTCTACCGTAAGTTATTTCGTTTTGTATATCAAAGAAATATATTGAGCAATTTTCCAGAATAAACAGATCAGGTTATCATGTGCCAGGTCGGTTCGGGCAGATACGAGTCATTCTCAGTATTGTGCTGGCTCATCTATAGAGTCATATATCATTAAGTCAGATTAATTGTAGCGAAAATAGCAGGATTTTATACTTTTCACACGGAAGTAGTTGTTTATTTTCTTTCGTGGGTCTATAGAAATTATATTTTACGTATCAGTTACCACAGGTATTAAAAGCCCGCCAAATCTACAAATGTCACATTCAACTGTTCTAATAGTCTATTAGTTCGCTTAAAAAGGATTTCTCCTTCACAGGTCTGATTGCCTTAACTTAATTTTGAATGTACATTAATTCATAATGCCAGTACATGTATTAAACTCTAATAATTATTACAATATTGACCTAATGGACCGAATAGTTACATCAGTAAACCTAAGGTCCTACTTACTTAATTCTGTTTGCAAATAGTAGTATTACATACATACATATTAGTCATTCCCAGTCGGGTTTTTCAAGATTAATTTACAGTATAAGTATTCTGACCATTTGAAAATAATAATTTTTTGTTCTCCGGCTGATGAGTGTACTTTTATTCAGATGTGTTTTAGTATGACCATTATGAAAATCGTTTTTTCACTGTTTGCACATATTATAACTCAGTGGTACTTAAATTTTGAAGTAAATAGAATGCTCAAATTGTCACCCACATAAATAAAGTTTATTGTTTTGTACAATTATCGTAAGTACCAGTAATTTGATAACTAACCTAAGGGTGGTATATTGCCCTTTATTCTTAAACCAAAGGGCACTTTGATGACCTAACTATACAATCATGTGATCAGTGTATGATTTTGTAGATCATTTGGAAGTTTAGAGAAAATATTTCTTGAAGAAAATAATTTGTACATTACTCAGAAACCCAAGGTTTTAGAGGATTATATTTTTATAGAAAGAATAATTTAATTATATTTGAATATAGTTTATTATATAAGAGTGATTTATAATAACATTATATTATTAAAAAATGGGTTGAGTGTTGTTGGTACACCCAGATAAAACTGATAGATATTTTATGTACTTGTGTGAGAAGTCAGTAACTTTTTCATACGGTCATAAGCCAACTTATCAATAAACATTTCACATGAAAACTAAGTTTGAGTCAATCTATTCAGCCTAGTTTATAAGTCATATCTTGCATCATTTACATTGAGTTGGTCGCTTCACAGGTATCCCAGTCTCGCTACTTATCATCAAGGAATAAATGGGGATTTTTAGAGAGGTCAAAAATATTTCAATAAAATAAAAAATAAAAATAATGATAAAAGGTACAGCAACTTACCTCAAGTACATTTACTGACACTCTGTTGAAATATTTTTGACCTCACTAAAAATCCCAATATAATCATTGAGATACGTAGGGAGATTGGGTTACCTGTGGTCATATTCAACTTATAGGCCTTAATGAAGAAGGGGACTCCCATGTAAAAGTATTGGGATGCTGGTCCAATCTCTTAGGGGTCAATTTTATCAAATCATTGATTTGGTATATCTTAAGATATCCATATAGAAGGTCTCAACTTTAAGTAATTTTTTAGGGCACTAACTGAAAAGTGACCTTCAAATTGGCATTTTTGAACTTTTTGAATATTTTCAACAATCATCTCTGTTAGCCTTTGTTGCAGAAGTCTTATGTGGTTTGCCGAATTAACGATAAAACATTGCAACGGAGGGTACATCTCTGGTACTTTTTCATGGGAGTCTCCACAGATGTACAAACATCTTACAACCACATTCTAAGTTAGAAAACAATGTGTGTACATTTTTTAGTATTTAAAAGGAGGCTATTATTTTCAATAACTAGATATTGTGGTTATATTGAAATGTGAAGATCGAATGATTATTGTACAAAAAGCTAATAAAATGTTAGGTGCAGGCAACTTGTTTATTGTACATGCATTTTGTACGAATGTCAATAAAGAGATTGGTAAGCAAACATTCTGATGTGATGAATTTATTGACAGGGGAAGCTACTAAGATTGAAACAAGCTGGCAAGATTATATGTAAACAAACAAACATGACAGCACAGATGCACTTCTGGTTATCTTAAAAAGTCTCGGCTGAAAATGAGTCATATATTTTCCTGTCTCGACTTTCTACCTTTGTTGCACAGGCTGGAAACTGAAAATGGACTGATCGGAATGAGTTAACTCTGAGTGAGTTGAGAGTTAGTTGCTAAAACTAAAAGCATGCAAATCAGGACAAATCTTTATCCGATTTACAGATGCCTTCATGGGTCGTGATTTTCATTGTTTTTGCCTCATTAATTATTAATTAATTTTATAATATATCAAACCCTTCCTGCGTTGTTTTCAAATATCGGCCCAACTGCAAATATCATATACCACATACTTCCGTACAATCCGTCACGGCCCCAACTATAATAGGGCGTGAAACGTAACGGATTTTGCCTTTTGGCCACACCTAGTACAAGCATCACTTGACTTATTTTCCGTAGACATAATGCACAAAGGTTAACAGTTTACTAAGAACGTGTATTATTTGTTATTGCTAGACAACACAAACTATTTCTATAGCTGTCGGACGGCCAATTTTATTTACTTCCAATTTAAGAACCTCTTGTATGAAAACCTTTGGAGAGGTCAAATGGGTCTGTGCATGTATGACCAATGCAATATCTAGCAAAAAAAATCGGGTGGGGGAATGGGGAGGGGGTGGGTGGAGGGAGGGGAAAAGAAAAGGGTTCAGCAAAGGCAAAGCGAAAAAATAACTCGCCAGACAACATCCGACAACAAGCAAACAGACAAGACTATTTAAATTTTGATATATCAGATATAAATGGCATGCGATTTACAGAAACTAAGTCCGTAATTATATATACACTGTATTAAAAAACTGTCTGGTTGAAACAACCAAAAAAAATCCTGTTAAATAATGCATCTGAGAGAACCAAATGTATTTTGGTTGAAATGACTTTTGGTTAAAACAAACAATTAACTGTAGGTTAAATCAAACTAAATAAATTGGTTAATCAAAATCTTGGTTGTATTAACCATTAAATTAGATTATTACAATCGGTTTATTTTGGTTGAACATGTGAACCTAAATAAAATTGGTGGAATTAACCATTTGAAATGGTTAGAAGCATTTATTTTTTTTGTTATTTTAACTAGGCAGTTTTCACAGTGTACTACACCAATTCCCTTTCGTGATTAAATTTTTGTTATACCGCAAGGCGTTATATCTCTCTGTACTCAGAACTGCCACACAAGGACTGATTAATGGAAACCTAATCAGTAGATAATCACTTGTCAGGAAATCCCAAATGATTTCAGTCAATTCACGGAATGCTTTTCTCAAGTTAGGCTGAAAGCATCTATCGATCCTAAATCTGAACCAAGAATCATTTTAAGAATTAAAATCTAAAAAATGTGCTGTTCAAACAGAAAAACTATTACCGCCGTTTGAATTAATGCACGAGGTGACGTGCAAATAAAAATTCAGCAAAATCGCTTTCGGCATTTTTTTTGATTGATTGATTGATTGATTGACTTTATTAGGGTAAACACATAAAGACTTGATATGTCTTTTTTCCAATGTGGCCCTTTTCCTGCATTGTACCTGAATGAGAAAGTTTAGTCGAAATGCCACAATTACTGATCCAAATGCAAGTAAATGCATGGCGTCAAACGTGTTTTATTGACGACAGTCTATTGCCAACTGCAGCATGTTACGACTGTTTTCTATCCCGCGTAGTTGTGCAAACGGCGGTAACCAAATGTTGTTTTTAAAAAGGTACACTTTGATTTTGACAGCTAAGGACGAGTCTCGCATAGCAAACTTCACATCCTTTACGATTTGAGAGGGCACGGTGGTATAGTACAGAAATAAAGATAAAGAAGTGGAGGGAGGGAAACAAACCTTAGTTGAACAACGTGCGCTATATCTGAATATAGTTATTTTATAAAATAAATAAAAAACTTTAGCACTTTCAAATTAGAGTGCAAACACTAAAAGTGTGCAATAGTTGTCACTATTTAGTAGTAAATAGCATTATTTAAACAACAGAAAACAATAGAATTAGCATAAAGTAGCACTAGATGCACACTTTTAGTGCATGCACTCTACTTCAGGAGATTTAAGTAAAATAAGTTAAGTGAAATAAGTTAATTGCCGTATGTAAATATGTAAATAATAGTATTTTCTATAAAAGGAGATCTCATTATGAACATAAGCTATTTTTGCTTCTATAGGCCTCCTGCACTATGTAAATTTTTGTAATTATCTTCATGTATATAATCAAGAAATAAATAAATAAATAAATTCCTTCATTATCTTTTTCTATTTTACAAAATAAAACTAACTAGAAATATTTAAAAAATATATATATATATCCTGGCAATACCAAAAATGTAAAAATGAATGTAAATAAAATATATTGTATTGTCTTGTATTGTATTGCATTCATTTCAGCAGGATTCATCTAATATACTATGGCATGGGGAAAAGGTGAATGGAAGAAGTTTTATTAAATTGACAAGCACGTTTTTCCTGTTAAAAACAAAAAAAAAACAACAACAAAAAACAAAAAAACAATCAAACAAACAAAACGAAACAGCAGAAGGAGAAAATGAAAGAATATCAGACGCCAAGAAATCTTATTGAAAATGAATTTTCATATCATGCACTATTTTACATAGTTTTTGATTTTTTTTACCAAGCAATTTCTCAACTCCTCGAACACGTGCAGAGATAACTTCTCGAATGGAAGAAGTCGTGCCAATCGGATCTTTCATATAGGTCAGCTTATTACCGTATCAAATGCTTGATTCATCTCGTTTAAGCACGTACTTCTCTGTTTTAACAGCGATGATTAATACGATGACAGATCAATCAGGATTATCTTGCGTTGCAGATCAATTTAGGCGATAGTTGCAACACAGACTACCCGGACTCAGTAGTGTTGGCTCACTATCAGGAAAATGTTTTGAAATCAAATTGACCATTTCGGTACAGTGGAGCCCCGCTTTACGGCCACCTCGTTATTGCGGCCAATCTTCGATAGGTCCTGACGAAACGAACCTGCCCCCGCAGAAAGGGTGTTCACGGGCTATAACGAAACGAACATCCATGCATTTTCTGTAATTTAATAATCATATATTGTACATTTTCTGTAATTTTTCTCATATACGTTATTACGGCCACTTCCTTAATAGGTCCACTGTATCAGACACACGGATAATCAGGAAAATGATCTGGAATCAGAATACGGACCATTTTGGTATGTGATCAACAAATTATGACGCTTATTAGGAAAAAAACGTAAACCATTCATGTAATTTTATCAAACATGATGATTTTCTTTAAAAAAAAACAATATTCATAACCGTTAATGGTAAAATAACTATTAATCAGACAAATTAACCGTGGATGTTTTTAACCAGTTAAATATGTAATCTGATTTAAAATACCATTAATATTTTTTCCCTTTTTTGCGAACGACAGTTTTCTTAAGATTATTGTTTGATATGTGTGAAAATGAATGGCTAATTTCCAAAATCCATCCATCCGATGCATGAACATATTTTGCATTGTCGATCCACCTAGATTATGATGATTATTATTTTTTATGACAATTCCGCGGTCCACGGATCCAGTTCCAGATTTTCCAAAGTCTTTTAATATTGTTCTTCCTGTTGTTTCCCGCTAAAACAGACAAAAGGTGACAGAAGTTGACACATGATTTGTATATCTCATGGACCATTGGTCAGTCCGCATCTTTATAAATATTAATACGTGGCTTCAATGATGACAAAGTCGTGACTACGCACGAAGTTTCAAGGCATGTTAAAGAGTTACCTGTGAAAAACGTTGTATTCCACATGGAGACATTTCTCCGTTATTCTTCTTATTTATCGATTTTAATACTTCTAGGACTTGTGTTTTTTAGTGAAGGATGTTCAAAAGATTCGGACTGCAATGCCGGATTCTATTGTTGTCTTTCGCACTGTACAAGCCGTGAAATTCGGTGCAGTGAACTGTGTACTATCGACCAAGACTGTAAAAGAAATCAGCTGTGTCACCAAGGAGTGTGTTCTCAATGCTCTGGACGTTTTAGCTGCGACTTGAAGAGTTGTTACAACGATACAGATTGTCCGAGTGATTACAAATGTGGCGAAAATCGCATGTGTGGTAAGAACACAGTACCGAAACGACACACTTTTTCGTTGCTTCCTTTTATTATTATAATCGGTGTACTAGGCTTTGCTTTAATCATTCTCTGCTACACCGAAGGTTGTTGGAAAGAGTTGTTCGTACATTTTAAAAGACATTGGGGTCGGTACGGGACTGTTGCGTTAGACGAAGTGGAGGCGGATCGAAGGGAAGGTGAAAACGAAAGTATGACCCATTCGCATAGTAATAAATCAGGTGTAAACAATGTACACAGAGAAAACACAAGAAGTTCTACCATTTCTTCGAATAGTTCTCCACTAAGGCCTACAACTACTAGTTTAAATAATTCACCTCAAAGTTTACGAAATACTCGAGTAGTTTCACAACATAGTCGTACCCTAGTCATGGCCATTTCACAGGCGACTAGAAACCAGACGCGGAGTACTTCTCATTCTAATTCTAGTCCTAACACGGATGTGATTATAAGCGAGCGCGTAGACTCTGGATCACAGCCATTATTAGCGTCCAGTCCAAGTAGTAATGGCAACAGTACAGAAGAATCTCCGCCGACTTATTTATCTTTATTTAATGAAGAGTTTGAGGAACCACCTCCTAAATATGAAGATGTTGTTCATGTACAAGTTCCTGTAAATATTGAGATGAGAAGGGTTGTTGTTCATGGAAGTAATAGATCTCTTAGATCACAGGATAATAGTGAAGTTGAAACTATGGTATGATGTTATTTATTTGCCATTAATAATAGTTAATAATTATCTGGTTATATGTTGAGATATTCATTCTACACCTGAGAAATGGTGAGATGGGATCTATTCAATGGTGGAGGCAATGCAGCTCATGTAAACAACTTGCATTGCCAACTTCACCAGTTTTTTGTTGTATGTAGATGATTATTAGCTATTAGAAATAGTTCATAATTATTTGTTTCTATCGAGATAGTTGCTTTAAGGATGGGGAAAACTGGACCATGGAATTGATTATGTAAACAATTATCAGTGTCTCTTTAATATAGTTTGTCACTAAGTAGTACTTATTAATAATAACTTTTAATAATAATAGCTTTTAATACTAGTTAATAATTACCTGGTTTGCTGAAACAGTATGAATTTTACCCTTCATTTGAAAAGCAATAGCAGATGTCGAGATAGTAGGTGGATTGGAGCCATGTAATTCCATTGATTACGTAAAGGTCAACTACCTTCAGGCCATCAAGCCTCTTTAGGTTTAACTATACTAATATCTATAATCGTAGATATTAGCTATTAACTATAGTTAGTATTTATCTGGATTGTGTTGCACAACTTATTTTGTGTCTGAGGTGAGGTGCAGCTTGAGCGCATTGATCCATGTAATTTGCATTGGATGTGTAAACAACCTGCATGGCTGTCTGTTCAACTTTTACTATAGTATAACAATAAGAGGTATGGTTTACACCAAGGGATTTGAAGGGGTTGGGCAGGGTGATGATATAAACATTTGGGCTCATTCCACACATCAGAGGATTTTGTAGGAACAGTAATCAGAATACATGGGAATTCTTTGTACCCCTCTTCATTTCAAATTTCTCAGAATTAATGCACATACTTTGTATTATATGGAATGCAAACAGTATTTTGAAGACAACTTTAAATGCTATATAATTAATATAGGTACTAGATATTGCCAACAGAACAGATTATTTATTTTTAAGTTATGTACTTTATTTTTAGTAAAATTGATTTCAAATTATGTAATGCTTAATTTTGATTTATAGATGCAATTACTTTTGACATCCCCAAAATTGATGACATTGATTATAATGACGATTGTACATTTTCTGTGATAAAAAAGTAAATTGTGTAATAGTGTGCATAAAGTTTCATAAACAATCGGTAGTGCTGAAGATTTTATCAAATGACAGAATTACCAGGCTCTTATTTAAATATGTAAATTTTGGCATTATTTGTGAACAATGTGATATTCAACAAGGCAAAGCACAGGCTCTGCGCGCAGTAGAACTGGCTGGCATAGTTTTATATAATTATAATATTGTAAAGAAAGATATGGTGATCAGGATGTTATGCATTTTACAGCATCTTCATCCAGTATATAACAGAAATGATAATACACTATATTTAAGAGGTTTATGCAAAATTTGTGACAAAATAATTAATTACGTCCAACAAAGTGTATCCACTTAGAAAATAAGCTAAATATTTCAACCTTTACTGTGAATTCTAATAATCAATATTAATTCTGCATCTTTGGATATGAACTCATTTCAATAATTATTAAGTTATTATTATTCCATAATTTCAGTCTTCACAGCAACTGTTCAAATATATTTTAATATTTTCTATTTGTTATTGCTCTAGTTCACTATGACGTCACTTCCTGTTTACGTGGAACTTAAAATCGCCAAACTCAATAGAAAATTTGAAAAAATCTGCTTCTATCGAAACAGTTTAATCTAAAATAGCCTGGTTTTGAAATAAAAAATGTTTTTATATTTGCTAAATAATATTCTGAGCGAATTTGCATTTATTTGATCCCCTCCAACGACCATGATTCTTTGCGTTAAAACAATAGATTTTTGAAGATTGTTTTGATATGACGTCATAGTGAATTAGGACAATTAAGTTGTGGCTGAATTTAGAGAAATTCCCTTGAGATGTTATCAGTAATTTAACTATGATTTTTGAAAAGATTGTTCACATGAAATAGGTGTGTCATGTGTGTGTGTGTTTTTTGTTAGGGGGGGGGGAGGAATTTGGATTCAATACATGTAAAAAAATATAAAATGTACAAGGTAACTTTATATCAAGTGTATCAGTTATGAATATTGTGAATTACTAAAATTTTGTAGAAAATTACAAACTTTAGCAAATAACTTATGTTTAGACGAAAATTGGCTAAACCTTTCAAGAATAGCAGAATTTTAATTCACAAAAAACGATGCTATCAGGGTTGTCCCAAATTTCCATTGGAAGAATTAATATGGATAGTAATGTTTTACACTGATGCCAATATAGTAAATGAATCCAGATAATGTGATGTGATAAAATAGTGTAAATATATGTATTTATGTTGTAAATAACATAGTAGTTTTGAAATGAGATATATAATATTAGATTACTTGTGTGTAATGAACTAATAACACAGTAAAATATACATACAAATATGGTCTAGTTGGTGTATTTGACATTCATCCATTCATTAATGCATTCTTTCTTTCATTCTTTTATTCATTTCCAGTCCACTAACAGACTAATCACTGAAATTGACAATGAGTAAAATAGTCCTACAAATGACAAAAACAACTTGCACTGTACGTGCAGGGAGTATCTCAAAATCCCTTTTTTCTATATGAATATAACGATACTTCAGCTGGCATAAGCCTTTGTTATTCATGTGCCAACCAGACAGTGATTGGCCGTTATTTCAATAGAGACCATTGTAGTACTGGTTGGCACATTAGCATAATAATTTGTTTGTTTATAAACATGAAGTGTTGCTATGTGAGTTGCACTAAGACCTGATTTCCCCTGTATACAATTCTTTTGTAAAATGAGCCCAAGAAATGAAAAGAACATGAAAATTGTAGGGTTTAGCTATTAATACACAACACAACAAAAATGACACAAAATTCAAGATTATTAAATTTCTTCAGATTTGTTCAGAAAAATGCACAGGGTGGTCATAGCTTTGTCACCCAACTTCATTTTCTGAATGTTTCTAAAGCAAAATCTCAATCTTAAAATATTATATCTGTTTGATTGTGTATCATGAGCTAAAACTTCGTACTTTTACCAATTCTACTATGCTCTTTTTATTCCTGGACCAGCCAGCTTTGGATAATAAAAGAAGGGCGGACAAAATTTGGAAATGGAATAGAATAAATTGTTTGTTTATGACAACTACGATGCTTGAAAAACAACACATTAAAAAAAAAGATTTATAATTTAATCTAATTTGTGGAAAAAATTCTTGAATTGAGTCCAAACCAAATTTGTAACAGAGAACAGAAATCACAACATAATTGGAATTCTTGTAATTACCAAAAAAAATATCCGCATTGTTCCCATGTTAGGGCACCGAAACCGTTGATGCCAAAAAATTCATTTCATTCTTTATTGAAACAGTGCTAGTTAGCAGCTTTGCTTATATTTCATAACAAATTCTTACCTTCAATTCAATCATTCCAGAAGTCTAGCCTCCTCCGCAGGCGTCTCTTTTTAGCGTTTTCCTTTCTAGTTTCTTGGATGGGCTTCCTGTTTTGCATTTGACCGTTGGGGATTATGGGATTACGTCACCTCGAGAGAAAAAAAAGCCAAAGTCTCTCAGTCGAGAGAGCAACAAAGGAATCCTGAATAAGTAAAAAAAGCAAAAAGGGCCTAAAAAGGGTTGCCTGCGGAGGAGGCTACCAGAAGTCCTCGATCGCGAGCTGTCATAGACATCTGAGACATCGATCACTCGTCCACGTGAGAGTAAAATTCTGCGGTGATGCCAGTCTGTTCTCAAGTTTCAAATTTCAACAACAACTGCAATAAACACTTCAAATACTCCAAAATTCCTTGCTCTGAAGATACATAAAGTTGTTACTGATATTTTACGCAATCCGAAGAAGTACTTAGGCCACTGCCTTATTTGTGCAACTTCCACTTCTCCTAAAAGTCCTCAAAGTTCCCAACCCCCCCCGGGGGGGATGATCCAAATTTTCTGTCATAATCAGGGCCAAAAAAAAATGAGAGAAATTAGTTTGCATTCAGGAAATCGGCAGGAATAAGATCGTTGACTTTAAAAAAAGATAGGAGCAGCACGTGTGTCTGAATAGATATATTTGTACAAATCATATAATGTTCTTAAGCAATTGTAATTTGTCATAAACAGGGTATGGAAGTTACGTATTTTTTGTCATAAACAGGGTAACCCCTACAAGATCCCAGCGGAACACCCCTACCCAGATCTGAAGGGAGTACCCCCCCCCCCCCCCCCCGGGCCAAACCCTTTGCCAAAGGGTTTTCAGCTGAGTCAGTAAATTTGAAATAAACTTCTCTCGTTTTCCATTGTTCCTCGTCGTTTACAAAGGAAAGAAGGAATAAAAAAGATTTACCAGTTTTCTCTGTAAACTTGGGCAGTCGAGCAAATGAGGATTTGCACAATCATTCAATTAAGCGCGGCAAAACTGAACATGTGACTAGAGGAACCAATCAGAAGCAAGCAATTTTGCTGTAAGAGAAAAAATGCGGCAAACTGCGGCAAAAGTGAAATTTTGAAACTTTCTGCCGTTTTAGGTTCTAATTTTTGGTACATTTTTTTCCAGGTTATTTCTTTCAACAATGTTGTTTTCAGAGATACGTTTCGATGCTAAAATTGTTTGCACATTTAAGTTCAAATCAGTAGATTAGAGGAAAAAAACAAGAGAAAAGTCGTAAGAATCAATGAAAATATGAATCTGACTGTCCACATTTATTTGACTCCTGAGTTTTCTGATCATTGTCGATTTGTCGGTCGACTGTCGCAGACAGACGCGCAGGTTTTAGTTGGGTTTCCTGTGCAATCGTTATGAGTCTCTCTCGTCCAAGCAGTATGCATGCATCAAACATCCAAAATGGCGGATGGTAGCTTTCTGTCGCAGGTGAGTGAATTTTAATTAATGTTTTCGCATCTAAAAAGCTAACATATGATTAAAATATTGCAACTTTGCAATAGAGTAACTTTCAAAAAATCCACTGTAAAGAGTTTAGCTGGAATAATTGCGTGAGAAGGGACGAAAATTCTTCGTTTGTCACACTTTTCGAACCTATAAAAATACCATCGGATGTCTTGGCGTTCCTAATGTCAATAAAACGCCAATCGCTAATTAATAAAAAAATATACTCACTCAACAATTACCTGGATATTACAATGTATAATTCTTCAAAATTTGTAAATATTTTGTACTATTATGCATTGTTGCACCTTCAAAACGTTAACATAAATAGTTTTGTTATAAGTTTTCACATTTTAATTATGCTTGACTTTAACAATAGAAGATGCTTATTCGAACCCTTATGTTTATGATTTATTGTGAAATGCAAAATACTGCGTGTTTTTTTAATCATTGGATTAGTAAGCATGTATATTTTAACTGTTAAAAAATACGAAATATTGTTTTATTTCGAAACGAACAAATAATGATCGAAGAAGTTGTGTCAATCATAAATAAATCTTTGTACATTGTGGTACCTATTTTTCAATTCTTCCATTAACCACAATATATGAAAGCAATTCATGATTTATGTAAAAATGATTTCAATTTTATCACTGATGGATGATCTTTATACAATTTATGCTAATATATGATATCTAATGTCTATTTTTTGAATGACAATTTGTCATAATCACTTACATACCATGGTTCAAACCAATTCAAATATTTTTACTTTAAGCTTATTTGTATTTGCTGTCTAAGCTGCATCATTTGTGTAATGGTTGTTTTCATTTGGGGGCAGCATTCAATAGAGAACTATAGTATGTTTGTGAATCAGTCAGACAGACATGAATAAGAGACCTTTTGATAGAGTAGGAATAATATTGGGACTAACTTTTACACCAGTTTATGCAAGTATTCAACAGTCTTTTTTGATACCAATTACTGTATCACAATATTAAAGTCGTTTTCGCATAAGTGGGAGATGGTTTTGGCAGATATTACGATATGGTAGACACTTCAAATGTTTTTTTTCAGAGATTATTGTTGTGATATGATACTGTTTACTATTCATACGAAAAAAAACCTTGATTGTTATCAGCTTTCAGACAGTCTTTTAACTTCATTTCAGGGTCATGGCCATAGTCATGACAACGGGCATGGACACAGCCATAGCAACGGACATGGCCATAGCCATGGAAATGGCATTCAGCATGGCCAGGACAATCATGCTCCTCTAAACCGACCCTACCCTGTCCAGGGCTCAGACCAGGAAGATTTACCATTGAACCCGTTCAACCCAACGCCGATAGCAGAGATGGACTATAGTACATTTGATCTTGTCAGGGCAACACAGTACGGCATTTTAAGCAGAGTTAAACATCTTATTGAAAAAGATGGAGTGGACCCAGGGACTACAGATGATGAAAATATTACTGCTTTACATTGGGCTGCTATTAACTGTCGGATAGATGTTGCTGAGTAAGTCAAAAAGGCAACTTGCATGATTGGGTCATTAGTCGCTGTTACCAAAATGCGTAGCCAACTTTCATTTGTATGAGTTAATTTAAGTTAATTTAGCGCAAATATCTATATATACATATAATCAAATGCGCTAATTAGTAGTTAGTATGTATTAGTGTAAGCCTATCACCTGCGTCCTCAGTCATTCTCTTACATCCCCACGTTAATTATTGGTTAATGTGAAATGTGGCGAGACGGGACCTCCAGTTTATCGTCCTTATCCGAGAAGACGCGAAGCCTAACAATTATAAATCGAAGAACATTCTCCTCAATTATTTAAAGACCCTAAGTGATGGTCCGGCTGAGGGTTCGAACCCGCAGCCTCACGGTTAACAGCCAACGCTCTCCCAACTGAGCTAACCTGTTAATCGGTATTATCATTTAATGATATTAAATGCCAATATATTTTTTGAAATGATCTCCAAAGAATTTGAAGTTCTAATAAGAGGATTAAAATTTTGCAAAATAATGCTGATGAAAACAATGTTGGAAGATTTTTCAAATCATAGCAGTTTGTAATATTACAGTAAAAAGTAAAGATTGCAAATTTACAACTAAATGTCGACAATATCCCAAGTCATTTTGCAATGTATGTCTCTCTTCCTTACAGATATCTAATATCAAAAGGAGCTGAAGTTGATTCAAAAGGTGGCATTCTAAGTGCTAGTCCCCTTCACTGGGCGGCAAGGTAAAATTAATTTTAGTACTGATATTAGAGTCGTTTTGTATGAGTGGAAAACAGTATTTACTGTATCATAGCCGTAGTTTATAAGAAAACATTCGGATTTCCTGCTGTATCGTAGCCACACCGTATCCCACTCATGCAAAATTAATTCTATTAGTGTGGTTTTCAAAATGTGATGTACATAATGAAGGAAATCAAAAAGAAAAATGTAAGGCTTTGAAGACCGAAGATCTAATAACGTGCATTTTCATAGGGCCTTACAGTATATTGTTCTGTATTTAGAAATAGAATAATAATCTACAGTGAGGACACTCCAACCAGGACCACATTGTGTGTTTTTTTTTTACTTTAAAAAAAACTTTTAAAACTTGGATCCTTTACGTGAATCAAATAGAAATATAATTTTGATCACTCAATGTATTTAAATTGAATCCTACTTTTTCAGTGGATTTGAAGCAGTAGAATTGAAGCTCGGAAAATGAAAATAGCCTTAGTTTATATAACACCAAGTGGTTCCTGTTGGAGTGTTTGCACTGTAATGTTTTTACAATCGATTGTAAATCCCAGCTTTAAAGTTTTTATGTTTTAAGGAGACTCCTGTAAATACCTTTTGTTGGTATCCTCAATAAATATTGAAATAATAATAATAATTGTAATCATGATAAACTATTTGTTTTTCTCCAGGCAAGGTCACTTACCAATGGTTATTTTTCTGATGAAACACAAAGCTGACCCAGAGCTAATGGATGTGGAAGGTAAAATGCATCATTAATCCATTTTCAAAATACCAACCACAAAAACAGTTTTCTATGTTTGATAATCTGTCTAGAAACTCTCTCAGAAGTATTTCTCTAAAAAAGAAATCTGTCTAGAAACTCTCTCAGAAGTATTTCTCTAAAAAAGAAATCTGTCTAGAAACTCTCTCAGAAGTATTTCTCGATAAAAGAAATACATTTTTTTTTGCTTGTTTAGGATTTTGTTTGTAAATACCTTTAGTTAGTTTAATTTTGTAGACTTGTTTTCAAATTTGATTACTGGAATTGAATATTTTTTTTTAGAATCAAATAATCAGTTCAATATTCAAATAATGAAATCGATAATGAAGTTTTGGTGGGTACGCTTGAGGTGTTTTGACTGTAATATATATAAAATATATTATAAAATATTATAAATATATTCTATATTATTTTATAATATATATTCTTTATTATATTATAATATATATTCTATATTTATTATAAAATATATTATATATTTAAAATATATCTATATATATTTTTAAATCTCTCCTTACTTTACCTCTCTGATGATGGTAGTCCAAACTGTTGTTACTGCCTAAAAATGTTTGATCCATTTATTTGCTACTAAAACCTTATTATAATAATTAATAGTAACTATTAATAGTTAATAGTAATTAATAGAAATTATTACTACTGTTTATCTATTTCCTGCAGGCTGTAGTGTTCTACATGTTGCTGCACAAAGTGGCCACACAGGAATCATGGCATATCTTCTTGCTAAAGGAATTGTGAGTACTCTGTAAAGGTTTTCAAAGGTTTTTATTTTTCCAAATAATAAATAGCGATAATTCATGTAAACTTATAAAAAAATTTATGCTAATGTGCCAACCAGAACAACAATAAGCTCTATTGAAATAACAGCCAATCACCGTCTGGTTGGCACATGAATAACAAAGGCTTAGGTCAGCTGAAGTATCGCTTTAGACAATGTATTTACAATATGATAGTTAATAATATATGGAAAGGTATAGGAACTACAACATAAAAGGTTACGATCCATGTTCCTGCACCTTTAAATTTGTGATAATGAAATAGAAATTCTTATAAGTAAGCAATGAAAACAAAGATTGAGAATGAAAGAAGTAGCGACAAAAAATTGTAATAAATGTACAATAACGATATAAAGTATTTACTATTTGTGTATAGTAAAGGCCGGCACACACTAGGCGACAAGTCACAGCGACTTGTCCCCGCGACATGTCGCAGCGACAATTTTCTCCAGTGTGTACTAACATTTTTTGGCGAAAATTGTTGTCGCCGCGACAGAATTTTGTTGCTGCGACTTGCCGCATGAAATCCAACCGGTTGGGATTGCTGAACCAGTGCACACTGAGGCGACATGTCGCGGGGACAAGTCACTGCGACTTGTCGCCTAGTGTGTGCCGGCCTTAAAGGATGTGTTATGTAATATTTATGTACCACACTGTGTAGGACACTTACAATGTAATATGACATTATTGAACTGCCAACTATCAGACATCTTATAATTGTCCAGTTATGCACCGTGAAAAGTTTGAACAATTTTAACTTGAAAGTTACTGTGTATTTTTATTTTTCTAGGATGTTGATTTGAGAGATAAAAATGGTATGACGCCTCTTATGTGGGCAGCCTATCGATGTTTTGGGTATGTTAACTGTGAGAAAGAGTTGCAGATGATGGTGATGGTGATAACGATGACAATGATGATGATAATGGTGATGATGATTATGATTATGATGATTTTATAAAGCAAACTTAAAGAAATACAATAACTACAAAGGAACCCCAAAAGATAAAAAAAAGTTTCCTACAGAGGGGGGTGGGGGGAGGCTACAAGTCAACTTTGCTCATTCAAAACTTATTGTATTAACTTTTATTTTGTGTTGATTATGATAGGGTTGATGCATCAAGAATGTTGATCAATATGAATGCTTCTATAAATGTGTCTGATAATATACATCGTAATACAGGTAATCCTGATTTACTGTCTAAAAGTGTTAGGTTGTAGTAATTTGAGCATTATCATGTTTTTAATTAATATTGGTGTAAATTGTCATTGCAAATATTGACCTGGTCTCAAAAAATCTGATGTATTTTTGATGACTCTCTGATTTTTTTTGTCAGTCTGAGAATCTCGAATTTGTTCTTGCATTCATCTTGAGCCCAAGTCTTGGACTTCTTTTCTTAAAAGTTTTAAAATAAGAGTCTCTGTGTCTTGTAGGGTCACAGATTTACTTCTGTTTATTCAGACAAGTTGGATCTTTTAAATTTGAGATGCTAACCTTACTTTTGGTGTTTTTATTTGATCATAGCCCTCCACTGGGCAGTTGTAGCCAATAATCACAATGTCATTAATCCACTAATTAGAGCTGGAGCATCACTGGAAACTGTCAATGCTAAGGTAAATTGATTGGTGTTTGTGTGAGCTGGCAAGAGCTTGGTTGTGCATGTATTTCTGTCTGATTTTAATTTGTCTGTTTGTCTGCCTCCTTGTTTGTGAGTTTGTGCGTCTGCCTGTTTGTTAGTTTGTTGTTATTTTTGTTTGTTTGTGTGTCTGCTTGTTTGTTAGTTTGCTGTTATTTTTGTTGTTTGTGTGTCTGATTGTTTTTCAATTTGCTGTTATTTTTGTTGTTTGTGTGTCTGATTGTTTGTTAGTTTGCTGTTATTTTTGTTGTTTGTGTGTCTGCTTGTTTGTTAGTTTGCTGTTATTTTTGTTGTTTGTGTGTCTGCTTGTTTGTTAGTTTGCTGTTATTTTTGTTGTTTGTTTGTCTGCTTGTTTGTTAGTTTGCTGTTATTTTTGTTGTTTGTTTGTCTGATTTTTTTTAGTTCGCTATTATTTTTGTTAGCTTGTCATTATTTTTGTTTGTTTGTACCTTAAATCTGTTTAATAATTCATGTTGTATTAGTGGAAGAGAGCATGGTTGTTTCTGTCTTTCCCCCCTGTTTGTTTGTCTGCTTTTGTAGTTGTTTATTAGTTTGTTTGTCTTTATTTTAGTTGGTTCTTTATGTTAATAGAAATGTTATTGCATGAATTGAAAAGAGCATGGTTTTAAATACCTCATCCATACAGCAGAAAATTAATCACTTTCTGATAAATTGTACTTGAATAATTTCATAACATTTCTAGTTAAATTGTGCTGTATCCAATCAGCACAGTCGTTATGATCATGCATTTATTTATTGCAGGGACAAACTCCTTCAGATCTTGCTGCCTTGAAGAAGAATAAATGGCTGAAAGTCCAGTTAAATTTATATGCTATTGACAGAGGTCAGGGAAAACCAGACTTTCTAAAACCACTCATCAGTAATAGGGTAGGTCATAATGATGATGATGATTATAAAGATGACAGGTATGATGACGATGATGATGGTGGTGGTGTTGATTACAATGATGATGATGATGATGGTGGTGGTGGTGTTGATTACAATGATGATGATGATGGTGAATATAATGATGACAATGATAGTTGTGGTGGTGGTAGTGGTAGTGGTGGTGGTGTTGATTACAATGATGATGATCGTGATTACAATGATGACAATGATAGTTGTGGGGGTGGTAGTGGTGGTGGTGATGATTACAATGATGATGATTTGCTTCCCAGTCATTTCTTCCTTTCACTCATGTTACACCGTTTGTTGATTTACAGGCAACAAGACGATATATACTGCTATGTACTCCTATAGTATCAATGTTTATTATTGGTGCAATATTAGAATATTCTGCCAACTGGTATATGATGTCACTTTTTTTGTTTCTACTTTCCGTTGTCATATGGTTTGTAATGAGGTAAGTTCATGACCAGATTTTATCAAATTGACATGATTGAAAAAAGAAAAGTACATGGTGAATTGATGGACATTCACTATGCAAATCATGTCACGGAAATTTTGTCAATTCAAGCCACCATTTTTGTATAGAGCAAAAAGTCCACAATCTTCATTTAATAAAAAAGGCTTAGATCTTTTAGAAATTCTCAGTAAAAATGCAAATCAAGTTGAGTTGCAATGAGATGAATATCAAGAACAAATTTTCAATATTATTCCAATTTCTCTTCTCTTAAACCTTTGAGTATAACTTAATACAGGTGTGATGTTATTAATACCAGAAGTCTTGTATTGAGAAAAAGACTTCATTTCTCAAGTGATTGTGTTTGTTTTCCAGAATGTTCATATTTAGTGACGATAGAGATGGTTTTATAATAATCGGGGTCACTCTTTCTGCCAAAATCTTTCTTTACTACAATTTGATAACTGTGTTCTTCTCTTATATCCTTTTCATGATAAGAATCTAATCTGAGATGAAACAAAACAGCATCAACATTTTATGTCTTAAATTTAAAAGTAAAAACCATGGCCAATTAATGTTAGATTGTGTCTTGTGCAAAAGGTTAAATAATTGTCATGATGGTGATGATGATGATAAAAGTATATTACAGTCAGAATACAAAACTGATGGCAGACAGAGATATTGTTTCCATTGTTTGTTGGCAAACAGCTGACAGCAACCTAGTCTAATGCATGAGCTCTTAGCACTAAAGTATTTCTGCATGGATAACAAAATATTCCTAAAATATATTATCAATTTTGTTTAAAATGAAAATATTAGCAATTTGTTCCGTATTTACAATTTGAATGAATGCGTTTTTACAAATCAACCAATAGAATAAATACGGAACAAAACATTATTGTAAATATTTCCATTTTTGCCCTGAAGATGTGTGAATAGTGCAAAAGCTCAGCTTTTAAAATTGAAATGTTGAAGAAACAAAATTGATATTATTATAACTTAATGCTCACGTAAATTTTAGAAATTATAGAATATTTCACTGCCTACTGTTTTTACGTTTTGCACTGTAATATAAACCCCACTACTAGAATAAGAAATCATATTATTTAATGTATTATCTCTAAGGATACTTTTCAATTAATTATAATGGGTAATTTGATAATGTTAACAATAAACCAATTGTATTTTATCATTTCAGACTTTTAA
This sequence comes from Diadumene lineata, assembly GCA_918843875.1. Taxonomy (NCBI): domain Eukaryota; kingdom Metazoa; phylum Cnidaria; class Anthozoa; order Actiniaria; family Diadumenidae; genus Diadumene; species Diadumene lineata. Next base: position 10,153,283 of record OU974083.1, on the reverse strand, counting down.
ATGCACTTAAAGATCATGTTAGTGTTTTACCGTGTGCAATCTACATAGCAACTAAAATATATATGTATTGTACTTGTTTTATATATTATTGGCCATATATCCTTTCGTCAATCTCTGTGCATCATTGTCGTCGTCATGATTGATAATGTCACCATTATTTTACTGTTATATTACTTAAGAGTAAAATAAAGTCATTCAGGTGTTATCATCATCATCGTCACCATAATTAAAGTCATTATAGTCATATATCATCGTTTTTATCATCAACAGTGTGATAGTGAGAAAAAGAAAAGTTCTTACAGTGACAACACTCTCACCGTGAACACTTTTTTGACACTTTTTTTAGCATACATCCTTTGAGTGAATCAATTTGAAAAAAATTTGATTTTGATAACTAAGTGCATTTGAGCTCAGTTCTATATTTTAGAGGGGTTTGAAGCAGTTGAAAGCTGAGAAAAAAAGCCAAATAAAGAGGAGTGTTTAATGCTTAGAGTGTTCTCGCTGTAATTATTTTCAAGTGCATGCAGTTTTTTTACACAATGTTCATTCCTTCATGATTACTGTTATTCCTTCATGATTACTGTCATTTCTATGGTTTTCCTTGACAATGTTCAATCCTAAACGCCAAACCCTTAGTATTTTTTACCATCAATACCACTGGCCTGATGTACTGCTTTTACAAGGCATGGACCTCAGACCCAGGCTACATTAGGACAACTCCAGCTGAGCAAAAGAGGGTAAGACTGGGAATGACTGTAACTTTTTATTAAAATCAATCCATCAGTCTCATTTCTGAAGTCAGTCAGTCTTATTCCAGACAGTCTGTCTGTCTGTTATTCATTCATTTATTCAGTCAGTCAGTTAGTAAGTGTTCCAGTCAATCCAATTTTAAGAGTCCAAGATACATTATTTGTGTCTCATAATTGCCACAGAGCAGACTGGTGATAATTTAGTCAGTCAGTACTTATCTTGTCAAACCAATTTTAAGAGTACAAGATGCATTATTTTTGTCCCACAATTGCCACAGAGAAGACTAGTATTTAGTTTACTGAGATTGTTCACTTAATTATTTCTTTCAGACTATTATCCAGTTAGCTGAAAGCAATTCTTTAGACTTTGCCCGATTCTGCTCAACTTGCTTGGTAAGAATCAATTATCAACAATATGATATTCAGGATTATATAAAACAGTTTAAAGAAGTATATAAAAACGAGCATGTTTTATCCAGTAATAAAAACTGGAGTGCAGATGATATATCAAATACAAATGAGAGTGCTTTTTGGGGTATAAAATCTCATGCACATTACCAAAATGGAACAACAGATTTGAGTAGTTGAAATAAATGCAGTTGTTCTAAAACAGCAGATTTTTCCTCGTGTCCAAATATCAACAATGTTTCCACAGGTGACAAAACCAGCAAACGTTAAGGAAACTTGCATGTGCAAGCGCCAGATGTTGCCACAACATGATGACCTCATTTCACCAGGGCTACCAAAGCTAATTATTTTTTTGTTCTTGAAGATTCGAAGACCCATTCGTTCGAAGCACTGTTCTGTTTGTGATCGATGTGTGGCAAGATTTGATCATCACTGTCCTTGGGTTGAAAACTGTATTGGTAAGAAGTGCACAATGATTATGGGGATGTATAGATTAATAACATTGCAATAGTGATGGTGATAGTGATAATGATGGAGAATATGGAGATGGTGATAATGATGGCAATTATATTCATGGTAATGATGATTACAATGATGATGATGTTGATGATGGTGATGATAGTTGTGGTGGTGGTAGTGGTGGTGGTGATGATTACAATGATGATGATGATAATGATGGCAATGATGATGGCAATGATGATGGTGATATGGTAATAATGATGGCAATGATGTTGATAGTAATGATGATAGTGTTAATGATGGTGATAATGGAGATGATGATGATGGCAATGATGTTGATGGTAATGATGATAGTGATATTAATGGTGATGATGGTGAAGATAATGGTGATAATAATGGTAATGATGATAGTTATAATGATGATGATAATGGAGATGATGATGATGGCAATGATGTTGATGGTAATAATGATAGTGATATTAATGGTGATGATGGTGATAATGGTGATGATGATGATGGTAATGGTGACAGTGATAATGATGGTGATAATAAAGGTGATAATGTTGGAGATAATAATTATGATGCCAATGCTATTGTTGGTGATGATCATTGTTGGTGACAATGACAATGATGCCTCTGGTATCAATAAAATGACTGTTAATATCAGCTTGTAATGTATATTTTTCCACTTGTGTCCACAGGCTCTGGTAATCACCATTTCTTCATTGGCTACCTGTTCTTCTTGTTCATGATGCTGTGTTTCTATATATTTGCTAGTTTTATCTGTAAGTAATCTTCCAGACTACCAGTTTCCATCATTGTTCATGTATTTTCGTGAATGGAGTATGGCCTTTACATTTCACTTATAGTTCTATGTTGGGTTCATGTCAGTTGCCCTGTTGGGTTCATGTCAACTGCCCTGTGTCAACACCGCAATACTGCAAACCCCAACAATCTCCTCCTTTTCATTTTCTCTTTCATTTTGTTCTTGTTATGCTCTTGGTGTGTGTGTGTGTTTTTTATTTTTTATTTTTATTTTTGCTCATAACAACAATAATTATATCTTGACATGTTTTGCTTCAGACTACCAGCGAATATGTGTTGGCTACAGTGGTGGTGTTTGGGATGCAATAACACGTAGTTGTCATTGTGCGCCGTGGGTTTCATGGGGTTTTGGTAATGCCCTCTTCCATTTTCTTTGGGTTGGAGCCCTTTTGTTGTGTCAGTCCTATCAGGTATGTAAAAAATATGTAGTATTTATAAAATGAGAATGAATGTTTTTTTGGCAGATATAGATACAAGGGGAAGCTGCGCATCAGTGGCACCGATAAACGCTTGAGGTGTTTTGACGGAAATATATTTTAGACACCTAAAATGGCATATCAATAAATGGTTTTGTCTTGATTATTTTGTTTTAGTCAAACTACTTTGAACGTAAACACTCAGAAACCATTAATAATTTCATTATTGGAAGATTGATTTCATTATTTGATTTGAATATTCAATTTTGAAATCAACAACTCAAATAATTAACACAAGAAGTCACCTCTACGTTTGAGGATTTTATATTGTTTTTTTATCTGGTTTAACTGAAATCTGCATAAAAAAAACAGGTCTGGATATAATGCAATTTGTCCATGTTTGGTTTTTCAAAATAAAATAAAACCAAGTCTGGTTTTCAATTATTTTTTCCTGTGTAAAAATTGATCACTGTTTTGTTCTTCAGTTATTCTGGGTTGGCATGACAACCAATGAGAGAATCAATGTTGGTAGATACAGCCATATGCTGGACGAAACAGGTGCACCGCGCAGCCCTTTCAGGTACCGTTTGATATCATCACAAGTTTATACTTGTACACTTATCTGAAATATTGTACTTTAATTTGAATATGTACTTAACCATTTAAATCAGTTCTTTTGAAAAATGATGTCATTCAGTGTTTTTTAGATAATGTCCTTCCTTTTTTCTTTCCTTCCTTTTCCCTTAGATTTTCCTTTCTTTCTTTGATTTTAATTTCACTGTTTGCAACCTTTAACTTCCTTGACCTTTAACTTTCTTGTCAGTTTGTTCAACTCTCTCACCATTTATTGCTTCTTCCATCATTCCCTTCTTATTGTATCTGTATTCCTTGCTTCTGTCATTCAATTCCTTTCATATTCACCATTGCCATTCAGTCATGTTTTATTTCCACTTCTTCAGTTAACATTGTTCCTTTATTGACGTTTCAGTCGTAGTATTTTGGGCAACCTAGCAGATTTCTTTGGATTCAGTTTCTTTGGATTGGTCAAACCAGCCAGAGTGGACTGGAAAAGGCAGTATGACGTGGAGACATCCCCTACTAAATACCACATCTAAATTAATTATCATTGTCTCAGCAAGTGTTATTGGACTCAGCCTACAGCTTTGGCCTATAACACTGACCTCGACATTGATAATTACGGATATCATCAAAGGTTGATCCAATAATTGTTTATTATTCCCCAGGTTAGGAATAACTACAATGGGTCTGTAGTATCTAATCAAAAAACATATTTGGTACATTTGTTGCTATGGGATCAGTTTTGCATGAGTGTGAAACAGTACGACTATGATACCGCTACCAGATGATTTGATTGTTTCTCATAGACCACAATTATGATAAAATATGGTACTTTTTCCCACTCATATGAAAACAACACAGAATATAATATAATGGTGACTATAAAAAAACTTAGAGCTGGATGATCCCGGGGGGGGGGGGGGGGGGGGGGGTACTCCCTTCAGATCTGTGCAGGGGTGTTCCACTGGGATCCTGTAGGGGTTACCCTGTTTATGACAAAAATACCTAACTGCCATACCCTGCTTATGATAAATGATTGAATTGTACAACTGTGCTAATATATCTATCACAAATATTCAAGTCATTAAAAATCAATGATCTTATTCTGCCGATTTCCTATATGCAAAATATTCCCCTCATTTTATGGGACCTGTGTGTGACAGAAAATTTGGATTAAATCGAAAATAGAATAGAATTGGATACCCAGTTAATGACACCAAGGTCGAAAACAATACCCTGTTCAGCGGATCATCCCTGTATAGTCGATATAGGGTAGTACCCCCCCCCGGGAACTGTAATTATGGCAGTGTGCATACTGTGTAATAATATTGGTTAATGCATAACAGAATATAATAGAATGATACATATGAAAAACTTAGAGCTGGATGATCCACTTTTTGCCCCAACACATTCCGACTGTAAGGTTAATAAATACAAAATAGTATACCTGGTGCTATTTAGGTTTTGGTTTTGCATCTGGCAGTGTGAAAGCTGCACTTTGTAAATGTATTCAACAAAGTGGGCACAATTTTTCCAAACATAAAAATTCACCACAAAAACCACTCCAATTGTTTTTAACTTGGTTTGTGCTGTCAAAATTTAAAAGCACAATTTGAGAGAAAATAGTCTTATTTAGGCAGTCTTCACAATAAGAATAAGTAGTTAGATGTAGTTACAAAGTAAATCCATGGTTTATTGTATAGGTTAAATATTATAAATGATTTTATACATACAAATCAAACTAAAATCCGCTCAATAAAATCAGTTTTGTTTTCAGAAATGTTTTTTTGTCGTTGTTGTTGTTGTTTATATTTTTACACAGAAAAAATAGATGTGCAGAGTAAAGGGAAAAACGAATGAAGAAAGGAGACGTAAAAGTGAAGAAATTGAATTATAAAATGTCGATAAATGGCTTGTATAGCCGGAATTAAAAATTTTTGGAAAAAAGTTCATTGCAGAAATGAATTTTGGGGTCCCTGTGGCGGTAAAATTTAAAAGGGATTGAGACTTAATCCCATAACGCTTTGCGCTCCTCCAATGGATCCTCTTCGCTTTACTTGAGAAAGGACAAGAAACATTCTTCAAGATGGTAAAGTTTTGTCAATTTTCTTCTAAACTTAAATCTTAATTGAAAAAATAACACCATAAATGAATAGTTTGATATTATTAGATTCGTTTGATATTCGTTTTATTAGAAGATGGCTTTGTCTTTTGTGTGATTTTCGTCGATGAAACTTCGATTTGGAAATTAATGTTGTTGTATTTTTTCTCAAGCCGGCGCACAAGTCCTTCAAAATAAAGATCAAGCTTGCAAGGAAAATGAAACAGAACAGACCTATCCCACAGTGGGTTAGACTGAGGACAGGCAACAAGATTAGGTAAGGCTTTCTCTTTTTCTCACCAATCCTAGTCGTTTGTTTATGTGTATGGGTCATTTCTGGTCCAACGATAGTTTTTCTCGTGGTGCATTCAAAAATGCATTTGTAATGATAAAAAATCATACGAGAAAATGTGTCAGTTCATACGAATAGTAGGAATAGTGTTATCATCCTCGTGTTGTTGTCATAGCACGTTTTGTTTTATAATTATAGCACAACAACTGTTTTTGAATGACTGCTTATTTCTGTGTTTCCGGGCAGTCTGGTCAGTTAAATGTGTGGAGCTTATAATTTTACTTTTAGTGAGTGTGCTATAAAGAGTGTGTTATAAAGAAATGAGAGTTGACACAAATGACATCAATTTTGAAATGAAAGTAATTCCTTAGGTTAGATGATCCAACATCAAGCTATTCTGCACAAGAGCTTTACACACGCAAATTGAGCATGCTAAGCAGCTCGAGGGATTATTTTTGACAAGCAAAAGTCGATGCTATTGACAATGGATTGTTTTATATGAATTTTGTACAACTGGCTATATAACTGTAGAACTTTGACTGCTATGTAGTAAGACTGAGTTGTTATAGTAAAAAATATTTCAACCTTGTTTTAATTATGGCTGTGTAGTGATGTTTGTCTAGACCCAAACATTGATGTACAAAACACACTTTTTTCTAAAATGTTTATTTTTCTTTTTTTGTGTGTGTTTTGTTTATTTATTTATTTATTTATATTTTATTTTTTTTGTAGAGTAAATAAATCTATTTAGTACACAATAGTGTGCTATTTAATACAAAATAGTGCACATCTGTTTAAAACAAAGTAGTGCATATTTGATTAAAATTACACTATTTAGTGCTCATACTAAATTTTCATGGCGACATTGTTTGCTCTCTATTTTGTGTTCATTTTGTTATATCAATGAGTTTGAAAATTCTGTATCTCACCTATGTATAGTATTCATTATTATTATATAACATACAGTGTTTCTCTCATGTGATAAAAATCGTATCAACACATGTGTTCAGTGGTGATATTCCTATTTATCAATTTGGATTTTTGTTGGCCAATCACAAAGCAAGATTTACTTTTTAAGTTATATAATAAACAGAATAATACATGGTCGCTTGGAGATATGAAATTTATTTTCTTGTGCTCAACTCGAAGATAAATTTCATATCTCCGCGCGCCCATGTATTATTCTCTATTTATTAAACTATGATCAATCTTGTTTTCTACAGATACAATGCCAAGAGAAGACACTGGCGCCGTACCAAGCTTGGATTGTAAATTCCTTGTACTGATATCACTAATTCCATCATTATACAGAGTTTTGTTACACATTTTCAAACTGTGCAATTGACAAGTAAAGTTTGCTTATTAAAGTAATGTGAAAAACTCTGACTGTTTTGTCTTGTAAATCTTCTTCAGGGGCCAGTTGCACGAAGCCTGAATAAAGTTGTACAATGGATAAAGTTATCCACTCCATAGAATTTCTTTAGAATTTATCAGCTGGATAGCGATTTATCGAGTGGATAGCGCTATTCAGGCTTCGTGCAACCGGCCCCAGATGATCAAGGTAATGGTTACAACAAAAACTGTTCAAGTGTTTAATGTAAACTTTGGGATCATTTGTTTGGACGGTTTTAAAACAATTGTTAATCAATTAAATGTCATGTGTTTCCAAGGAGATCAGATATTGTTTTACTTGTTAACCAATGAAAAGTCTCTTGTGATAGCTTGGCTGCTAGAAATGCTTGACATCTGACATAACAATGGAAAATTTTAATTGTCTAAAGAAATCACCAAAATGTTCTCATTAAACACTCAAACGATTGCACAAGCATGTTGTTTGCTTTGGACTGCCCGAGGCCAATTGAATGCAACCAAGATCTAGCCACCATACCTTCCTTACCCAGAATATAAATTCTAAACAAACTCTTTGCGGTGGAATAAATTATTATCTGTATGTCTTCTCACTGGGAAAAAGCCGGGAAAAACTCAAGCTCACCCCAATGAGAACCAAACCCAGATCCTTCAGCATTGTTGTCTGATGCTTGTACCACAGCAGTTGGTAAGATTTGCAGTTGATAAGATTTTTATTTAGCATTTGTTTAACCACCTATTCATGGTCGCTAATACCATAGTTTTCTTCTGTTGTTGATCAACTACCACAAACTAAATGGCACAAACTTGAAGCTAAATTGTTTATTTTACACAATGTATTCTGACATCTTGTCATCTTTAAATAATCTAACTACAAGGAGTTTCTCTACTCAGTGAATTATTGAGCATTTTCAGTAGATAAGTTGTGAGATGTGAAATAGCCATTAGGCATTGGTGGTGCAAGAAGTGCAATTGCCTCCTCACCACAAAAAAAACATATCTACTGAACATGCTCATTCTACATTTTTAATGAACTGATACCACATGGCTTTACATTTCAGTTGATTATTGTTTAGCAATAGTGATCAGATATTAAAAAACAAGGCTTTGTAAGGAGGGAATAGATATTCAACCCCACATTTGGTCTATGACTGGCCACAAAACAATAGATTAACTTTTAGGCTAGAGTTTATAAATCTCTGTATTTTATACACTCCAGCCTCAATGTAAATATATTGTTTTGTGGCAAGTCAAGCAAATGCTGGAAAGGTCTATGTTGTCACAAAGCTGACTTTTTTAAACACTGAAGACAGCAGCTTGCCGTCAAAATGTTATAGATTTGCACTTTGAATATTTTATACAAAAATGCAACAATAACTATTAAATTATTTGACATTTTAGCCTCGTTCCTACACCATAATCTTCTCCATACTGCCTCTGTTTACTAATAATCATAATTTACTGTTCCTGTGTTTCCAGTGGGATCCAAAATTTAGTTCTACAACATTTTGAAAACCATTTGTTACCTTATGTGTATGTTTAATAACTTACTTTTTGATTAATAACCATTTTCATTTTACATTATTTTATAGTAATTGTGGTGAACATGATGAGTGCAAACACTTAATGTGTGCAACAATTGTCCCTATTTAGTAGTAAATAGCACTAATCGAACAAAAGAAAACAAAAGAATTAGCATAAAATAGCACTATTTAGTGGTATTTATGTTGCACACTTTTAGTGTGTGCACTCTACTAAGTTTCATAGATCAATGGATTAAAAAGTTGTGATATCAAGCTAAAACTTTAAGCTGCACTCTTAATATAATATTAAGGTTTTGAAAACAACTGAAAGTTAACCTTAATTGGGCTATTTAAGAAATTGATTCAATTTTTCTCAGAGTGGGAATTAGGTAATATTCTTGGATTGCACGTGACGTCATAGCCGCCATGTTGGATGGCGATAACAAAGCATTCCTCATTAGTTTCTCTTGTTTGTTCATCCAACATGGCAGTAACATCTTTGTTCCTTATTCCGCAAGGGACTCTTGGTCATGTGTTTGCAACCCAAGAATGTGCAGAAGATGCAGAAGAGTGTGACTGATGTTCCCAACACATTTTGATATCTTGAAGATATGGAAGTGTTTAATCCTAATGCTGTCTATCATTAACAGTGGCACAAGATGTCGGCGGATGGGTGAACTACCCTTATTTCCAAAAGTGACACATGCCACCTCCAAGTCGTTTACAGACCACTATTAATTTCAATGCTTCTCAATTCACAACGAAGGCAACAAAGCCTGATATGTGATGCAAAGAACCACGGCTGATCTTGCTGAATCTACGTTTGATTTATTAGGATTTACAGTCACTGTTGTCACGTAAGAGATCACTTCCCAACACCAAGATGAAAGGTCTGCCGCTTTCTATTTCTTTTCTGTTTCTTTGACTTGTTCTTTTTCTTCCCTTGTCCTTTCTTTGTCTTTTTAGTCTTTCGTTGTGGCTTTCTTTTTTTTCTGCCATTGCCCCCCAAGGGCTTTTTTGGCACAACACCAGTCGGCTTATTTAGAGAACAATTGAACGTGCAAATTATCCGAAAAGTCGAACAGTCGTGAAAATTTGTCTTGTTTCTTCCTTGCCCTACACAAATTCTGACACACGGACAGTCAGAGCCTTGACATAAAAGAAAAGGCATTAGAGTCTGCTTCGGTCCTCTTTTCTTTTTTGTCTTGGCGAACACTGGGCAAAGAGACATGGGGTCGAGGTTCGAGCTGCTTGCTGTTGCTTTGGAGTGGTTCGAAGGAGACTGGGGACTACTTGAGTTGACAGCTCGTTTGACTGCAAAATAAAGAAAAAGTTCATTTGTTACTGGTTATGTTTATTACAGAATTAGACAATTTTGGTGTAGAGTTAAAATAAATTGCAATCCCTAGACATATTGCAAATACTAGATCTTCGGGCTTCCTGTGGTTTTAAGTAGAACCCAGTGTTTTACGAAACTTTCATGATTATTCAGATCATATCGCGCATGCACGCATCCGTCTTGCCGAATTTCATTTTAAATCGGTCCAATAATTTGACCGCGAAGTTTGAACTTGTACCAGTGTTTTATCTACGAAAAGCTGTAAAATTCTCGATGGAATATATCCAGGTGAGTGCATTTTAAACCATTATGGCTAAAAAGCATAAAAAAGTTAATATTTTAGGGTAGAAAATCCAAAGCAAAACATACCAGGGTCTTGGCGGCGCAAACACCTTTTGACAGTTGATGTTGCACTAGAGTGCTTTGCTATCAAAATTGCGCAAATTTATTTACAAAACGCTAATTTTACATAAAACATCGATGGAGCATTGCATTGCACAGGGTTCTTCCAATTTATTCAGTAAAAATAGAATTATTGAAACTCCGTTTCTTACGTAATTTCTTTTTTTAAATAATGTTCCACTATTTATCGAGTCTCTTGTCGTTATTTGACTTATTTTATGAACTTTATCCCGAATCATATTATTGGGACTTATTTCCGTGCTTGTATTTCACACCGATACATATTAGTTCCAAACACTTTGTCGGTGAGAATGACGGTTTGATTGCGGATGCTGATTACTGAAAAGGCCCATGGGTAAAGTTCTTTTTTAAGGGAGCAAAAAAGTGTGCAACGTAAATACCACTAAATGGTGCTATTTTGTGCTAATTCTATTGTTTTCTTTTGTTTAATTAGTGCTATTTACTACTAAATAGTGACAACTGTTGCACACTTTAAGTGCGTGCACTCTAATGCATGCAGTCTATGAAAATTAAGGTCACAATCTGCTCAAAATATTTACTTTGCTATTTTAATAAAGCGGTAACTTAATAGTATCTTCATTGGAAGTTTTGGATTGATGTTTGTCTTTTCAACATTGATGAATGACCTTGTGTAAAAATAAATCAGTCTGAAATGGACTAGCCATCTTTAACATAGGCTTTCTTAGGCCTATCAAGAAAATTTCTCCTGAAGATGGTGCAACTCCTGAAAATAATCTTGAATCCAAACCTGACTGCCACTTCATTAATGGCGAAGTTCTAACATAGTTTCTAATGATCGGAGCTTGAACATTAGTGGTCAATGAAGGGATTATGGAGCTTTCTCTCTCTCTCTCTCTCTCTCTCTCTCTCTCTCTCTCTCTCTCTCTGGAACACTGGAGCCATAGTGAGTGTTTACTCTCGAGCCGATAAATTGGTCGATCCCTTAGCCTCGGATATAGTTAATTTTGCCTTTTGGGATAGAAGCCTGGAGCTAAAGCCCAGTCATTCATCTGAGACGTCGGAGCGATATTCGGTGTGGCTACAACTAAGATTGTATCTAAACCCAGCCGGTACTCTCCGGGGGGGGGGGGGGGAGGGGGGGGGGGTATAAAGCAACTTTGAAAAAAAGTACATGTCATATAGCCATCGAATCTCCCTCCCTCCCCCCGACATGTGACGAATGAACTGTATTTCAACGAATTAATTATTGGAATATTTTGGGTAACCAATTTGCTAAGCTTGCACCCGTAAGGTTATGTTTGTGTAGACGTAGCGAAAATTCCCACATCCGCGGCCGACTTACAACTAAAAAGCTAAGCCGATGATTATGGAAACTTTGTGTCAACACTGGAACGAGTCCTGGTGACAGATTTATTTATTTTTGTCTGATATTTCGTTGTTTTTTTCCATTGATATATAAGGTTTTTTTAGAACAAATGTTCAGATTTCTACTGCATCATCGTTCAGTAAAAGTCAATTCCAAGGTTTGCTTTATATCATATACATCATCACTGCTATCATCAGCAACACTATCACTTCGATCATCATCGTCATCACCGCTATCATCATCAACACTATCACCACTATAAACATCACCTCTTTATCATCGTCATCAACACTATCATCTTCATTGTCATCACCATCGCTAACATCATCATCACCGCTATCATCATCATCATCATCTCAGATATCATCATCATCATCTGCGCTATCATCATCATCATCTCAGATATCATCATCATCACCACCGCTATCTTCCTGAACACCATCACCTCATCATCACCGCTATCATCATCATCATCTGCATCAAAGTCGAACATCGATGCACCATATTCTATTCCTTACCATGTGGCGAGTTTTTCTGAGAGCTACTGCTATTGTTATTGTTGTTTTTAACATTGGTTTTGTTTGACTTGTTTTGTACAAATCGGTATATGGTAGCATCCAAGCACATTCTATAAATCGCTGGCTGGTTTTGAATATAATGACTTAGGACTTTGAATTTATCGCTATTCCATCCATTCTGTAGGGGAGAAAAGCGATTTTTTTTTATAATTGAGTAATTTATCCGATTATTATCATCAATCCATCATTCAATTTTTTACACATGCGTTTTTTGCATTGAATAAGGGTTCATTCATTCATTCATTCATTCATTCATTCATTCATTCATTCATTCATTCATTCATTCACTCACTCACTCATTCATTCATTCATTCATTCACTCACTCATTCATTCATTCATTCATTCATTCATTCATTCACTCATTCATTCATTCACTCACTCATTCATTCATTCATTCATTCATTAATTCTTCATTCACTCACTCATTCATTCATTCATTCATTTCATCATTCATTAATCATTGATTGATTGATTACTTTAATGTTTTGATTGCTGATTCGTTTGACTAATTTATTGTTTTGTAACTTACCATTGAGCTGTCGTAAATTGGTTCAATCTTTCTGTCTTTCTGTAAAAAAAAGAACTCTTCAGTTTGAGAGCCAACCAAAAACTGATTGATGGGGTAGGAGTGGGGGATTTTCTTGACTTAGCACACGAGGTTTATTAATTACTGGTTTTAATTAACATGCATTATAACAGAGTGCAATGGACTGTACAGCAGTTAAAGTGCAAACACGAAATGTGTGCAACAGTTGTCACTATTTAGTAGTAAATAGCACTAATTAAACAAAAGAAAAACAATTAGCATAAAATAGCGCTATTAAGTGGTATTTATGCTGGACACTTTTAATAAATGCGTGCACTCTATCACTATCTAATAATAAATACCACTATTTTTACAAAAAGAATACAATAGAATTTATCTGAAATAGCGCACAAGTAATTTAGTGGAATTTATGTTGCACAAATTTAGTGTTTACACTACATTTAATAATTGTAAAATCACATAGATTAATTAATTTTCAAATCAATGATCGATTTGAGAGTGCAAACTCTAAAAAGTGAGTGTGCAAAAAGTATCAATATTTAGCAGTAAAGAGCACTATTAATTCATTGGTATTTATGTTTCACACCTTTAGTGTTTGCACTCTTCAGTTGGCCTATCACTGAAGATGGTCGTGAGCCGACCTGCGTCTTTGATCTATCTATCTTCCTGTTGCTCTTCTATAACTCCTCCCAATAAAGCTCGCGTAACAAAAATAACAATACCGTGAGAAATTATGCGCAATGTTTTCCAACAAGGTCGGCATTCAGTCGGTTTCATTTGTGTTATGGACAGTGAAAAATTATCTAGAAGGTTCAAAAGAATCACTTGAAAGTTGAAATACCACACATATCCACGTCTGACAACGTTGGTGGGCCGACGCCAGCCAGATTTTCAAATCATGAGAGCCTCTTCAACGTTTTAAGAAGGTCACTTAGTTACTCGCTGTTCGATAGTGATCAATATTTCACTGGTCAACTGAAAAGGCTTAAACATATTCAATCAATGACCATCGAGCTTTTTCGCATTCCGATATAAAAAAAATTGTGTTTGGAAGAGACAGTTGTCCTTTTAAGGCTTTGCGGTTTTACATTGTTTATATGAGTTTCTTCACATTACTTTACCCATTTTAAGTAAGCTGAGCGTGACATCGATTTACACCCATTATTCTTCGTAAACGTCTCGAGAAGGGACCGAGGCCACTTACAAAAAGAGATATAGATCGATAATTGTTCGTGGTAACTTCGCCACAGATGGTGATGGAAAAGACATGCATGCCTAACTCGAAAACGTTTTGAAAGGTGCACTGTTGAGAAGTAGAAACAGACAACTGCTTACCACAGACCTTTATTGTAATGGATGAGTAGATTGAAAAAAAGTAATATTGCGGCGCGCCACGTATAATCCTTTAGAGAGATCGAAGACAATTATACTACAAAAACTGAAAACCTCGGAAAATCTCTTACACATAATAAAGTGAAAGGTTAATATTGGAAATAACTCTATTCGTTCTCTCAGAACATTAATTGAATAGCATAAGAAAACATATACTAGAGTGCGCGCACTAAATGTGTGCAACAATTGTCACTATTTAGTAGTAAATAGCACTAATTGAACAAAAGAAAACAATAGAATTGGCATAAAATAGCACTATTCAGTGGTATTTATGTTGCTCATTTTTAATGTTTGCACTCTATCTGCTTTATTATTTCATAACCTTGAGAAAGACAACAACTCCTGTATGCAAACCGATACTCTCCAAACATCCCAAGTATTTTCGAAGCAGAATGAACGACAATTAGTAGGTACTTAGCTAAAGTGGTGTAACAGCAGTAGGCAGGTAAACCCCCTTCATGCTACAGCGATAATTGCTCGGTATTCTGGGTAGATGGGCTTGGTGACAAGCCTCGTAGGTCACATAACAGACATAACATTTTTCGAAATTCAGAAATTAAGCGAAACTTTCCTTAAGGCCTGTTGATATGAGGCGAGCCAGCCCGGTTAAGCGGGCTGGTTTCTTTTGTTTTTACGATCTGATAGCTTGAACACAAAAGAAACCAGCCCGCTAAACCGGGCTGGCTCGCCTTAAGTTTTTGCTTTGCATTTTTTAACGTTGATATACTAGTTTCATTGTTTTATGATGCATGCGATACATGCAATTTATTGCTAAGGTTTTGGAATTTTTTCACGTTAATATACAAGTTTCAACAGGCATTGACTAGGTTGGGGAAGTGAGCACAGTCCACTTCCTGAGCGAACAGTTGTTTTCTAGGTCATGGAGTGCACAACTGTTCATCTTTGAACGTACTGGGTATCCAGCAGTCACGCACACTGTATTTTCAACTTCCTTTATTCGAATCCTAAACAGCCCGGTCAAATGTTAGATGTTCATGCAGTGATCTGCCTAAACCGCATGGTCCACCCACTGAACGTATGGCCGTTGATGTTTACCGGACTGTACTGTTACGATGCAAATGTTTACGAATTTATTAGTATAGTTTTTATTAATGTTTTTAGTTGTTTCAACAGTCTAGCGTTTAATTTTAGCAACGTAACCTTGACTGTACATATCATATGATGTTTGTACTTTCCTAAGAAAAGCATGTCTCCTTTAAGTAACCCAAACATAGCAAGAACTTAGTTGCTATTTACGTAAACAAGGAATCATGTTAACTAGCTATATAAAGCCTGTCCTATAGCCTTACAAACACACATTCATTCTTTCTCTGTGTGCAAGTTGGGGACGACTCAAGTCTAGCAAGACAGCACGGACCTAAGTAAGGATAGTGGTCTAGTCTAAGGAACTCTTTCTAACCATAGTTGATAGAGCGAAATGGTTTGGAAACTCTTTTGTTATAACTTGTTGTGCACTTTTTTCAACCGTGACCATGCACAATCTTTTGTTTCACTATTGTTTCAGCCTTGTTGGATAAGGCTGAGTGAACAGACCAAAATTGTTCTTTTGGCTCCTGGCTCGAAATGCCTAATGATTTATTCAAACAAATTGAACGATCCTTACCATGATATCATCGACAAGGTTAATGTCTATTTATTTCACAATTTCGAATGAGCATAGATAAAAACTTGTGCACGGTCAAGACCGGTTCAACCTCAAAACAACACAAAGACATAAAACAAAAGGCTTCCTAACCATTCTTTAGATTAACTATGATTCGAGACAAGAAGTCACCGTTTGAGACAGAAAAAAACTTTGAAATTCTTCAACTGAAAGATTAATTGTCTAGAAACGCTCACTGAAGTACTTCTCGACAAAAGAAAGATGCTAATTTGCTATTTTGCTTTCACGGTGAAAAGCTTATCGAACATGCCTTTGTCTTTGGGAATCAAATCATGCATTCCCACGTGCAATACTCATTGACCATTTTTCAGAACTCATTAGCATAAGATGGGTCCTTTTGTGAAAAATGCTCTAATGCAAACATTTACCATTTCACAGGGACCTTAATATTCACGCGTCGTTCAATGGATGCTGGTGACTCAAAAACAGGCAGGTCGATGTTGGACGTGCACAATAAAAAATGCCTGAAGCTTTGTCCCCCAACCAGAGCATATAGGCACAACAATCATAAGCAGATTAAATATCGATTTTTGTGATCTTATGCTCAGTAATCGCTACGGCATAAGCACGCATAGGAACATTCGTAGGCAAATGCGCAAGCGAAAAAAAAAGAATTTAGGGATTAAAGGGGATTTAGGTGCTTTTCTTTGTTTTCCCGTTTGTCTTAGATTCTGCTTATGCTTATGCTTTGCTTTTTCATGTCGTATGTCTGTTTTTCACGATTGTCCTTTATCTTTTCTATTGTTTTCACTTATGCTTGTGTCGAGAGAGCACGTCACATTAGTGTAAGGGCCTGTTAGACCCTGTTAAAATGAAGTGAGCCAGCCCAGTTTAGCGGTCTGGTTTCTTTTGTGTTCAAGCTATCAGAGCGAAAAAAAAAACAAAAGAAACCAGCCCGCTAAACCGGGCTGGCTCGCCTCATATAAACAAGCCCTTAGTGTGATACAATTCAACTATTTATGACAAATAACAAATTAGATGCGCACTTACTAAGAATTCACCGAGGCATAAACAAAGACAGCTTTTATTTCAATTCCTTTGTGGTATTGTGTGTATGAATTCTCAGTTAGGAGCTGTTTATAAAGAGTGAGCCAGCCCTGTTTAGTGGGCTGGTTTCTTTTGTTTTTACGCCCTGATAGCAAACTTGAACACAAAATAAACCAGCCCACTTAGGGGCTGTTTATATGGAGTGAGCCAGCCCGGTTTAGCTGGCTGGTTTCTTTTGTGTTCAATCTATCAGAGCGTAAAAACAAAAGAAACCAGCCCGCTTAACCTGGCTGGCTCGCCTCATATAACCAGACCCTAAATCGGGCTCGGGCTCGCTCCATACAAACAGCCGCTTAGTAGAGCGTTTTCACATGAGCTAATGAGCAATGCACGTGGGAATGTACACCTTGATGCACAAAGACAAAGGAAAGCTCAATCAGCTGATTATCGCGTTTACGTTTACGATAATTAGCTGATCAAACTTGCCTTTGTCTTTGTGGATAAAAGCGTACATTCCCGCGTGCAATTTCATTAGCATTTAGTGTAAACAATAAATCCATGAAACACTAATTACTAAATAGTACAAAATAGTACTAATTAAACAAACGAAAACAATAGAATTACCATAAAATAGCACTATATAGTATTACTAAAGTTTCATAGATTAATTGTTTGCACTCTAGCATAGGATAGCTCGCTATGTAGGGCACTAAATATTTAAAAGAATTATTCCGCGCTTATGTGGCGACCGCGTCATAGTTAATAGAGCGAAATGGTTAGCAAACTCCTTTGTTTCAAGTTATTGTACACTTTTTTTAAGCGTGACCGTGCACAATCTTTTGTTTCACTATTGTTTTACTCTTGTTGGTAAGGCTGAGTGAACAGACCAAAATCGTTTTTTACCTGCAGCCTAGAAATGCCTAATAATTTATGCAAATAAATTCAACAATTTTTATCATAATGTCAGAGACAAAGTTAATTTCGACTTATTTCACAATTTCGAATGAGCATAAATAAAACCCTGTGCACGGTCAAGACCAGTTCGACCTCAAAGACGAACAAAGACATAAAACAATAAGCTTCCAAACCATTCCATTGGCCTAGTGCTTGTGTTTATGCTTAGGTCGAACTACTTTGCAGAGAGACAAAACACTTAATCTTGTGCGTATTCGCCAATAAGGACCATGCATTAATACTTATTTTGCAATCGGCCTTCAGCACAGCATTAAAAGTGATTCTCGCCGTATTTCGAAGAGGCTTATTAGGGCCTGTTTATATGAGGCGAGCCAGCACGGTTTTGCGGCCTGTTTTTTTTTCAGTTACGTTCTGATAGCTTGAACACAAAAGAAACTCACTCCATATAAACAGCCCCTTAAAAACTCTTTCGTTGTCTGGCTATTGAGTCGGGAAAGACGTCATTGCTTTGAGTCTATGTTTTATCGCATCGTTTTAGTCTTTTATTTTATTTTCCTTGGTTTAATATTGGTTTTTTTTTTTTCGTTTACTTCACATACTTGTATATTTATGTACGAAGCCTCATCGCCTCTTGTGCTCCTAACTTATAGTGCCTAAGCTGAGCATTTTCAAATGATCATTCCCTAAGTATTATGCTCTCAAGATCTCGTCTTACGTATTACAGGACATGTTTGTCGTTGATGTTACTGCCTTTCCATTCGCTATAAAGATAAACCTTTTAGTTATAACAAACCTTGATAAATAATGGCTTACTGTCTAAGTCGACTGAATTACGCATTCAAATACGTTTAAAAATAATTAAAATGTTATTAACAAAAAAAATAAATCTATACTTAAGTTAAAGGTCGTCTTACTCACGGGCGTATCCAGAGATTTTGAAAAGTGGATGCGCATTATAGATTCCAGTAAGATCGTCCGATAACTAAAGATATAGTCTATGAAAATAAATCAGGCCTTTCTAAGAGAGAGAGCACAGGCCTTCTTGAATTCCATGGTTTTCCCCAGATTATAAATAACTTACAGCTAAAATTTGCTCTTGCATCATTCTGTTTAAGGCATAAACAATCAAATTACACGTTCTTCAAAATTTTAATTAATGACGGAGCAATTTTTATCATAATTACCCATTAAAAAGTTGTTTGTATTTACTAATGATGTTCACAAACTACACACACGCTAATACCGAAAAAACCGTCTGAAATACAGCGAATAAAGTTTCAAAGAAATTGTGCAATGACGAAAATTATGGACAATGAATGTCAACAACATACAAATCAAAACCGTGCCATCTTTGCTCGATTCTCACTGCTGTTATTGCCATCAGGGCCAGTTCCCGAACATTACGCCTCACCCAGCTTCTCAGCATGGCGCACATTTCAATGTCCGCCTGAGGCTTTTCCGGTCGATTTTTTACCACCTAAACTACGTCTGCAGGCAGTTAGGCTCACCTAAACTACGTCTGGAGGCTCTTGGGTTCAGGGTCAACAAAAGCACCAAAAAATTCTCTCACTCTAAAACTAATTTTCCTGACATATCCAGATCGTTATCGGAGTAATGAAGACATCGTCATTTGGCTGCCATTTAAGGTCTTAAAATTAATAATTGTGTTTACTATGGAGATAGTATCTCAAGGTTAAATATTGGGATTAATTGGAAGACGACATTGATGGGCAATTGCTGTCGGGAATATCAAACTGTTATAAAATCCAGAAAAAAACGTTTGATCCTTTCATCGCAAATTACGACTTTCTATAGTATCAATAACCAAGGCAAAAATGCCGACAAATAACTCTTTATGTTTTTCTGCTAACGAAATTTCAACACCCCTCTTCAATAGTTCCTGGCGTGTCCTTTGGATTTTTTTCACAATTTAAAAGAATAAAGTTTAAATGGCCAGTTTCCAACATTGACCACTTTGTACATAATTGAATCAACTAGCGAAATACCCACAAACTATTTGATCGTTATTTTCATTCTTTAGATGTTGTTTTCACATTTTTTTTAATCAATATTTATTTGTCAATATTTATTTATCAGTATTTATGTATCAATATTTATTTATCAGTATTTATTTATCAATATTTATTTATCAGTATTATTTATCAATATTTATTTATCAATATTTATTGATCAGTATTTATTGATCAGTATTTATTTATCAATATTTATTTATCAATATTTATTTATCAGTATTTATTTATCAATATTTATTTATCAGTATTATTTATCAATATTTATTTATCAATATTTATTGATCAGTATTTATTTATCAGTATTATTTATCAATATTTATTTATCAATATTTGTTTATCAGTATTTATTTATCAATATTTATTTATCAGTATTATTTATCAATATTTATTTATCAATATTTATTTATCAGTATTTATTTATCAATATTTATTTATCAGTATTTATTTCTCAATATTTATTTATCAATATTTATTTGTCAGTATTTATTTATCAGTATTTATTTATCAATATTTATTTATCAATATTTATTTATCAATATTTTTTATCAGTATTTATTTATCAATATTTATTTATCAGTATTTATTTATCAATATTTATTTATCAGTATTATTTATCAATATTTATTTATCAATATTTGTTTATCAGTATTTATTTATCAGTATTTATTTATCAATATTTATTGATCAGTATATATTTAACAGTATTTCTAGCTTTATCAATATTTATTTATCAATATTTATTTATCAGTATCTATTTATCAATATTTATTTATCAGTATTATTTATCAATATTTATTTATCAATATTTGTTTATCAGTATTTATTTATCAGTATTTATTTATCAATATTTATTGATCAGTATATATTTAACAGTATTTCTTTATCAATATTTATTTATCAATATCTTTTATCAGTATTTATTTATCAATATTTATTTATCAGTATTTGTTTATCAGTATTGATTTATCAATATTATTTATCAGTATTTATTGATCAATATTTATTTATCAATATTTATTTATCAATGTTTATTTATCAATATTTATTGATAAATATTTATCAGTATTATCTATCACTAATAGTACAAATACCTGGAAATATGACATGAGTCTCCACCAAGTGGTTGTGTCGTTGTTGGCGTCACGTTTGAGATTTGGATACGTTGTTACAAAGCAGACAGGATTCCCAGCGCATGTGGTTATCTTCAGGCAAGCAAAGGCCTGAAAACAAATCAATAGTAGTAATCAATTCAATCAATCAAGGAATCAATCAAACAATCAATCAATTATTCTTCAGGGGCCGGTTTTACAAAGCCCGAATAGCGCTATCTACTGGATAAATCACTATCCAACGGATAAATTCTGTAGAAATCATATGGAGTGGATAACTTTATCCAGAGGATGATTTGATCCATGTTTCGTACAAACCGGCCCCAGGCGGGGAAAATAGTACCATTTCAAAATGATATCTTTTATCAAATGTTTAGAAAAAGACATGTTCTTAACTACGCGGTCATAATCAGTTCAGCGCAACATCTATTTCATTAATTGAGATAAATGTCGCTAAATGATTCTCTATTTAATTAATGGAATTCCTCATTCAAGTCGCGGCTTAAGACCTATCTCAGTCTTTGAAAACTTAATTTAATTATCTTTACCATTGTTATTATTATATATTTTTAGTGAATAGATCATTTATTATAATTTTGTAAATTAACAATTGATAAATTGTAAAGCGCATCGAGAAATATAGGGATACGCTTAACAAGAAATAAATTATTATTACTATTATTATTCTTCACTCACCAGATAACTTACTAATCAGTTGTAGTTTTTTTTTTTTCAAAAAGACAAGAAACGTCTACAAGGAAATGTAACAACTTGTACATGATGGTCTTAAAAGGTCTTTTTTTCACAACGCCTCTGGTATTTTTTAAAAAAATGTGAAGTGAAAACTAACAGTAGTTTAACATTTAGTGTTGACTAGTAACAGTCTGAAATAAGAAAAAAAATTATTCCCTAGGATCTGCATTTTACTTTAAACATGCATATCTCAAAACGTAGAAAAGCGGAAAAAAAAAAACGTTTTTACATAAGGATTTTTTTCGAAAACGCATTTTCAAACCCAAACAAAACATGTTTATATATTACGATTTTTCTTCGATATGATCCAGCAAGAATTTGCCTTAAAAACTTAAATTTCTTATAGCTATTTTATTAGGCTACCTTTTGGCCTACGTGGCAAAATGTTTTCTGCGATTATAAATCTGAACAGTCATAATCTCTATAAATAAAATACTTTATAATACATGTCTACGAACATCCATGTTCATTTCACTAGATCTTTCTTATGATTCGAATCCTTCTGGCATAAGTAAAAGCTTAATAGGTATTATCTCAATCTAATTTAGTACAGGAAATAGGTCCTAAACACAACTATCATGATTATTAAATCAACATGATATTCAACAAACCATCAAACCAATCCATTCCAAACCTGTTTCTTTGGCCTGACATCGAAAAACGCGTGTAACTCCAGCGCAGAATTGTCCGTTGCGTTCCCGCTTCTTCGGCAATAGCGACGCAGTTTACGTTGAGTCTGCCAGCCTCTTTTCTTTTTAGCCTGGATGAAGGCTATGAGCGCTAATACGACAAGAAAAACTAGGAGAATTTTTCCAGAATATTTCATGGTGCAGTATGCCAGCTGTCTCAAGCTGGAGTGAACTTGGTGTGTGAGATGGAGCTTCCCAGACGAGGGTTTTAGTCAAAAAACGCATCTTTCAGACCAAAAGGTCACCCCTACGGCCAAAGGAATGTGCCTTTATTACTGCAGTGTTTATCTTAATGATCGAGAATGAAATTTCGCGTTTAGATGCAGCTTTGAGTGGTGAGGTAACCTTTGACTGGGAGAAATTGAAAGCATGTGGAAAGGGTTTTCGTATCGAGTGATGGTCTAGTCTACCTAGTTTTAATTGACAAGATTTCCTTATAGCGCGTGCATGTATAGGATACACAAATCGAAGTGATTAAATTAATTAATTCAGACTCTCGATTTCGTGGTCCCTATGAAAACTGAATGGAAAACTGACAAGACTGGGTTTTTTTTATTTAGCCCTCCCCTACCCCCTTAAGTTAATTTTTGTCCAAACACAGGAAACCCGAAATGGGCCGCAAGCGTATTTTGTGGTTCGTTTGTGGAGTGGAGACTGGGCGGAAAAGGCTGTAAAAAACTTTTTTTTTTTTTTTTTTTTTTTTTTTTTTTTTTTTTGTCGTGTTTGCTTGTTTGTTTATCTAATAATTCAAATATATCAATTTGTTTCTTGACTGGGTTCATGCCGTATAAGACACCAGTGAGCGAACAAATATATTGTTTTTGTATTAATTTTTAATGAGTTATAATTGTAAATATATTGAAAATATTGAGAAAACTTCAGTTTAAATTTGCAGTTATTTAGAATACATTATTTCTTAAATTAATTATTCAAAATATTGTATGTTGTATGGTTAACTACCGTCCAAATGCCACAATTTTAGTCGTCAACCGTCAAAATGACGATTTTTTATTCGTCAACCGTCAAAGGTACACTCGCATTGAGACCCTGTCAATAGGCTAAGACATTTTTATGAATTATACTTGGTTATGTTTATATATTTATTTCTTTATAGTTTTTTATGTACAAACGAAAGTGACGAGATATAGTTGTTTTCAATGTCGACATTGTTTTTGTCGGAGGTTCATTTGCATCTCCATAAGAGTTTTGAAGGCTTTTGTATGAAAACAAGTTCTAGTTGTGAGTTCAGTAAATTTTCTAGATGCATTTTGTTTGTGCGAGGAATTAAACTAGGTTACTTTCTTTTTAGGATGCAAAGTTTAAACTTTCCTGTTGCTGGTAGATTGCTTACAGCACTCTGAATCAGTTATACCTGTATTTAATGCGAAAACTGCTGATAAAACATACCGCCAGCTCTTGGGTAAATAAAGTGGTCTACTGGTTAATCAAGGCGAATAAATAGAGTGCACACACTAAAAGTGTGCAGCATAAATACCACCACTAAATAGTGCTATTTTATGTTAATTCTATTGTGATTTGTTTTGTTTTATTAGTGCTATTTACCACTAAATAGTGACAACTGTTGCACACTTTTAGTGCGTACACTCTAAATAGTGACAACTGTTGCACACATTTAGTGTTTGCAGTCTAATTTTATAATATGTAGATACGTAATGTAGCTTTTTCAGAAAGCGTGCTCTAGCATTTCGTCCTCCCCAGCTACAATGTCGATATAGATTGCCTGGAAACATAAAATAGATTTTTTGTCAATCAGTCGCATAGATTATGAACTAGCTTGCAGTCAGTTTGTTTGTTGATTCATTTACTGACAGCGTATATTGTCTGTCCATCCATTTATTCTTGTTCATTGCAATCCAGCTGTCTATTCAACCATTTAATCATTTATTCATTCAATGAATCGTTTGACCTTTTATTCAACCATTTAATGATTCAATCAATCAATCATTTAATCATTAATTCATTCGTTAAATCATTCATTCATTCAATCCTTCATTCATTCATTCATTCATTCATTCATTCTTCCATTCATTCAAGCATTCATTCTTTCATTCATTCAATCCTTCATTTTTTCATTCATTCATTCAATCACTCATTCGCTAATTCATTTGCTCATTGAATCATTCATTTTTTCATCCATTCAATCATACCTCCATTGATCTAGCTATTCATTCATTCATTCTCTCATCCATTTATTCGTCCGTCCTACCATCCCATCATCCATTTGTTCGTCATATGTTCGCTAATTCATCCATTTTTTCGTTCTGCTATGTTTTGCTACCTTGTTCTGGTTCAAGATGTCTTGGAGTATGCTCGTAATTTGTTCGAAAGGTGGTCTTGATGTGGACTCCGCTGACCAGCAAGCTATCATCAACTCGTAACTGGAAATGGCAAAGTAATGCGATGACTGAACTGGTTGAAAACAACATGTTTTGTCATCATTATAACATTTCTGTTATGTTTGCTATAATGCACCTGCTTCATCTCTAAGATACCATTACCACCATTACCATCATCATTACCATCATCATTACCATCATCACCATTACCATCATCATCATTACCATCATCATCATTACCATTACCACCATTACCATCATCATCATTATTACCATCATCATTATTACCATCATCACCATTATCATCATCATCATTACCATTACCACCATTACCATCATCATCATTACCATCATCATCATTACCATCATCATCATTATTACCATCATCATCATTACCATCATCATCATTACCATTACCACCATTACCATCATCATCATTATTACCATCATCACCATTATTACCATCATCATCATTATCATCATCACCATTACCATCATCATCAATGCCATTATCACCATTACCATCATCATCATTACCATTACCACCATTACCATCATCATCATTATTACCATCATCATCATTACCATCATCATCATTACCATTACCACCTTTACCATCATCATCATTATTACCATCATCACCATTATTACCATCATCACCATTATCATCATCACCATTATCATCATCATCACCATTATCATCATCACCATTACCATCATCATCAATGCCATTATCACCATTATCATCATCATCATACATACAGCAAGTCATCACAATTTGATGGTTTTGCCAGTCGGAATCCATCCACCAGAAGATTATAAAGTGAAAATACTTGGTTTATATCAGGATAAGGAACATCACCTGAAGAGATCAATAACAATTAAATCATCATTTATACGAAACCCGGGGAGGGGGGGGGACTCCGATGGTAAACGATCGGGGATGCTCGTCGTATCTTTTAGGGGTAAAAATCAGCGATTTGGTATCTTTTAGGGTTTAAAATATAAAAATTTGCCATATTCTCACTTTTAATTTGGTATCTTTTAGTATAGGTAATAAGATGGTTTCGAGTTCAATTTGGAATTAATTTGCACGAGTTTGTTTTTCAAAGAGTTCGTAATTGCATGAGCCCGTAGGGCGAATGCAATTTGGCTCTTTGAAAAACAAACGAGTGCAAATTAATCCAAATTGAACGAGACACCATCTTATTACCTTTTAATAATATGCTAACTTGCAAAAAATTCAACCATTTTGTCGATTTTTAAAAGCATTTGATTTTGATTCAAGTTCGAACGAGCGCGCGCCGATGATGGCGTGATGATGTCGTCATCTAGCGCGTGCTCAAGGCGAAAATTGAACACTTTTCAACGAGATCTCGCTCAGTTTTTTGCAAATTTCTTGACTATTTTTGAAAAATTTCAAACTTTTTGCAAATAGAAATGTTTAGAAAATTAAAATTATTTTCTAGATAATAAAAAATTCCAAAAACCTTTAGTTTCAGGGCGTATTTTGTCTTTTGAATCAAGTTGTAATTTGCACTGGTATTACAAATTTCTGCACTGGTATTACAGCTTTCTGCACTGGTTTTACGCCTGAACTGCACTGCTCTCGACTAATCAGATTCTAGAATTTTTTGCAAGTATATTATTAGGGGTTGAATAGCACTAAAACTCACGATTTTGGTATCTTTTAGAGATGAAAAACGAAAAACGTCAGGTATCTTTTAGGGGTATTTTTGAAAAATTCCGACGAGCATCCCCGATCGTTTACCCCCCATCCCCCCCGGGATAAGAAATAACGAATAAGAAAAAAAATTTAAGATCCTTTAGGCAAATCCACTTCTTCGGTATTGTAGTCTGATTCTAGTCACTACACATTGTGTTTCATTAAGCTTGTGCTTGCTTTCATTTTTGAAACAATAGTTTTCACTTACCAAGACTGGCGATTTCCCAAAGCAAAATACCAAATGACCAGCTAAAAGTTAAACAAACTACCGGCTCAGTTGGTTAATATTCGAGGATATGTTTAAAGTTGTTCACGCAGAGTGGAACCTTACACGGCTAAATCAACCGGCGCGTCGATGCAACGCATTTTTTGAAGGTTTACCCGCAATAGTTGTAGTTAAGCGGCGTTTACACGGGCAATTTTTCCTTGACAATTTTTCTTTGACACTGTCATCGCTCGTGTAGACGATCAACAACTTTTCCTTGATCATTTTTTTATTAACAAGGTTTCCTTGCTCGTGTAGATGATGAACAAGTTTTCCTTGACAAGTTTAGGTTATACCCGCGATGCCTTGCAATCAGTGGAGTACTAACATAATTTGTTTCAAGTCTCTTGATGAGCAAACAAAACAAAATGGCGTATAAGTAAGTGAAAAATAGAGATCGAAGAAGGCTTGCTGCATGTGGACTAGGGGCGCTTTTGCTTATGCACGATTGCGAATTTTGGAAGCGCAGATGGTGGGTCCGTCCGGTCCGTCCTTGGGTGTCAGATGATCCGTACTCCCTTTTTTTATACTGCGGTTGCGATATGATTCATGTTTCGTATTCCAAAGACTCTGTCTGGATTGGAGTAAATCCAACAAAATATAAACAGGTTTATCGCTCCAGATTAATTTTGCTTTTGATTTGGAGACTGATTGTGCGAAGAAACTGGAAACTAATCACATTAATATTCCTTGCCACATTTTCCTTGTTGTCCGTCTACACGAACAAATTTAATCATTGACAATTTTTCCTTGTCAAGGAAAAGCCAGCACGCCCGCTTTTCCTTGTCAAGGAAAAATTGTCCATTTTACTCCATCTACACGAGCAATTTTTGTCAAGGAAAAATTGTCAAGGAAAAATTGCTCGTTTAAACGCCGCTTTACTCAGGGCTTGTTTATATGAGGCAAAAAAAAAACCGGGCTGGTTTCTTTTGTGTTCAAGTTATCAGAGCGTAAAAACAAAAGAAACCAGCCCGCTTGACCGGGCTGGTTCGCCTCATATAAACAGGCCCTAAAATGAGTATTGTACTTAGCTTACATGTCAGTCTGTTTTGTAAATAATCCTCTCAATGCCTCCGGTGCCATCCACTTCCACGGAACCTTACCCTAAGGTATCAACAAAGTCGCGTTTAGAATTTACTCTGGATTATATATCTAAAAGTCCTTGATGGGCTAGTTTTAAGTAGATATTTAAAAAAATGCTTTATTTGCAGTTATATTTTAATTATTACTATTTAACATTTTTATATGATAAGTAAAATAAACGATAAAGACAGAAAATTACGTTTCGAGGTCATATTGGCCTCATTTTCAAGTAATTTATGTTTATTTTTATAACTATAATTTTCAATGTAAAATCAATATATTGAACAAGAAATGTTTACATTTAAGAGTTTATCAAAATTCACAAAGAGTAAACTTCGGCTGCCTGTGTATACCTCGGATGTTTTGACATAAAGACCGTCAGACGGCACGCTTCGCGCGAGACCAAAATCAGCTATCTTAGCAACCAGGCCTTTGCTAATCAGTACATTCCTGGCGGCCAGATCTCTATGGATACACTATCGGTGAAACAAAACAAAAATCGCTTATTAAGATGGTACTCCATGAATATAGTTTTGACTCGAGCCGGGTGGCCGAGCGGTAAGAGCGCTGGACTTTCACCGCTGTGACCCTGGTTCAATCCCTGGATCGGCCGAGGTGATACGTGAACTAAGTTTTTATGATGTGTTGTTTCTCTCTCATGCCACGAGGGTTTTACTCCGGGTTCTCCGGTTTTCCTCCCTCATCAAAAAACAACATGTCTGAAAAGGTGTGTGTAAAATAATTAATGCAGGGGTAGTGAGTGTGAGTGGCCATCTCAAGAATAACCACTATGTGGATGAGATGTGTGAAATATTTAATTGTTTATATTTATTTATTTTATTTATTATCTTCTAAACCCTGCTCACACGAGCAACGCAAATGCAAACGCAATGCAAATTTAAGTCTTGCGATTGCACTTGCGTTGCTCGTGAGAACCATGCTTTATACCTATCAGTTTCAAGTTCTTCAATGTTCAGGCTAAGTCTCGATTATATATGCGCAAATTAACAAAAGAGACAAGACAAAACCAGCGATATTTATATTGTTTGACAAGACAAAACCATTGATATCATGACCCAGACCGATACCGCAGATAGTCGTGCTACTAAGTGAATACCAAAAAAGGCTTTACTTAAACCATCATCATCATCATCAACAACTTGATACCTTTTTGGAATGCAAGTGACACATTCCTTTCGATACATTGAGAGCGATATTGATGAAGTCGTGATCATTCAAGGTGGACTTGATATTTTCATACCCAGTGCGGTTTTCGTATGGCAGTCGAGTGTTGAGAAGGAGCTGCTGCAAGTTGCCACCTTCCACTAGTTCAATGACAATGTAGATAGGCTCTATAATAATAATAATATTTATAATAATTATAATAATAATAATAATAATAATATTATTATTATTATTATTGTTATTATTATTATTATTATTATTATTATTATTATTATTATTATTATTATTATTATTATTATTATTATTATTATTATTATTATAGGCTCTAAAATAAATAAAAATCGTATAATCTAAAGTCTTAGATGCGATTTTCAAAAATGGCCGCCACCAATCAGCATATTGTTGTAAAAACAGTTTTGGTAAAAGGAAATATTTTAAAATGATGCACATAAAAGCTAGCAATAAGTTCTGAACGTTTGACAGAAAAAGGCAAAATTCTCCTAAAGTTACAAGAGTTTGAAAAGGCAAAAAAAAAAAAATAGCAAAACGAGCCTATAAAAAGTCCGCAAATAATTCCGTTATATGAAATATAAATGCTGGTACACACTAGGCGACAAGTCGCAGCGACGTGTCCCCGCGACATGTTGCTTCAGTGTGCACTGGTTCAATATTTGTCGCCAATACATCTGATTTTGTCGCTGCGACTGGTCGCACGAAATCCAACCGGTTGGATTTCATGCGGCGAGTCGCAGCGACAAAATTCTGTCGCGGCGACAACAATTTCCGCCGAAAATACCTAGTACACACGGGGGGAAATTGTCGCTGTGATATGTCGCGGGGACAAGTCGCTGCGACTTGTCGCCTAGTGTGTACCGACCTTAAATGTCATTTTATACCCATTGGAACTATCACTATCAAATCTTCCACTATGGACCGTCGTAAATGAAATTAAAGATTAAAAGGTCGCTTTTTTATCTTTAATTTTTAGGGCAAGGTTCATAAATACAACATTACTGCAATTTTCCCATTTACTACGAACTCAAACGCATAAACTCTTAAACAATAGAATGTTTTGACATGACGTCATAGTGAAATAGGCTATAGTATATTTATTCTTACCATCTTGTGTGCATGCTCCGACTAAAGATACAATGTTGGGATGTCGTCCCACATGCTTAAGTATTTCAAGCTCGGCGATGAGATCATTACGGTCGGCTTCGGTTGCATTCACTAAAACACAATAAAGGAATAATTGTAAAGAGTTTTTTTTCCTGAAATTTTGGGTTTCAATAACATTTCCAGAGACTGCATTTTATCAAAAATATGAATACTTGAGTATCGTGTTCTCCATTACGTTGTATAAAAATAACAAGAGTTAAGACAAAGCCGCTAGTATTTGTATTGTTTGTGGACGTGCATTTTCACGGGATGTTCTAAATATAAAAGAATATATCTTGCTATCGAGGCTAAAGGCCGGCACACACTAGGCGACAAGTCGCAGCGACTTGTCCCCGCGACAAGGTTCAACAATCCAACCGGTTGGATTTCACGCGGCAAGTCGCAGCGACAAAATTCTGTCGCGGCGACAACAATTTCGGCCAAAAATACTTAGTACACACGGGAGAAAAGTTGCCTAGTGTGTACCGACCTTAATACAGCGTAAAGGCCGGTACACACGAGGGAGCTTGCTCCTGCAACACGATCGCGAAACATGCTCCCGGAGCAAAGCTCCCTCGTGTGTACCAATGAAAACTATGTTGCGCAACAAATCGAGCAAAACCCGGAAGCAAAAGTTTTGTTGCATGCGCAACATATTTTTTGTTGGTACACACGAGGGAGCTTAGCTCCGGGAGCGTGTTGCAGGAGCAAGCTCCCTTGTGTGTACCGGCCTTAAAGAAAAAAGTGGCTTATTATAGTAGATAATTGAGTGAATATTGGCTGAGATATAAGCGGTTGAATGGTAAAATTTCACCACACATATTCTCTTGTTTTTCATCATAGTCGTCTAGTCAACATCATTCCATCGCCGCCATTGCTGTCATCATAATCATCATCATCATTGTCATCATCACCTTTCAGCATTTTCACTGCAACTAACATTTCCTTTCCGTCATGCCTAGTATACACGCCACTATATACGTTTCCAAAGCAACCAGATCCAAGCTTGTCATTGGTTCTTTTGAGACGGCTACGTGGCAGTTCCCAGTCTCTATCGATGCCCATCATTTGAAGGTATACTTGATCGTCTACTAAGTCTTCTTCCAAAGCAACCTTGAAAAAAGAGAAAACACCGGGACTCCTGTGGTTAGTTAATGGATTGTGCTAAGATGACCCTGCTTTGCATATTCAAAGATCATGAACTCCCATTAAATCCTGTCAGAGTAACTTGTAAGTGTTACAACAAAACTTTTCTTGGTCTATAATGGCCAATGAACATATTTGCACTAGTTGCCTTGATTACGGATGTTGTACGACTAATTGGAAAACTTGTAATTTGTTACCACAGGAACCCCACTCGTTTGTACAAGA
The DNA here is from genome assembly GCA_918843875.1 of Diadumene lineata. NCBI lineage: Eukaryota > Metazoa > Cnidaria > Anthozoa > Actiniaria > Diadumenidae > Diadumene > Diadumene lineata. Next base: position 10,121,641 of record OU974083.1, on the reverse strand, counting down.
TAATAAATCACGTGATGCACTATACTTATGGAACATAAATATCATGAGTTGAGGATCAATCTTCTACAGTTTGTTTTCAAAATTTCACAAAGAAATGTGGTTTAGAAAGCTTTTTCATATAGAGCCTCGTTTTCCATGCTTAAGATTTCTGAGCATGCTCAAATCTCTTCTCACAGTGGGAAATTTGAGTGGCTCCATATCCAGGATTGTTCAGCTTGGTCAACTTAACAATCATGCAAAATTTCATGCTTTTATCATCAAAGCAAACAATTCACTACTTTTTTGGACGTTAGCAGCTGGACTAGTAGCGGTATCGTTAATGTACCGCTTCACACTCATGCGAAGACGACTCGTTTTGCATGTTTGCCCTACTTACGTTATTTTCCCCAACTATCATATCTGCTGCTGGCTTCTAGAAATGAAGAGGAAAAGTTTACAATAGAATCAGTAAAAAGTCGTGAAAAACGTTTGAAGTAAAGCACAAATAAAATGGTGATGATGATCATAATGATGATCATGATGATAGTGATGTTGTTGATGATGCTGATGATGATGGTGGTGATGATAAAGATGATGGTGGTTGTGGTGGTTATGATAATGATGGTGGTGATGATGGTGATGATGACGATGATGATGGTGGTTGTGGTAGTGATGGTGGTGATGGTATTGATGATGGTAATGATGACGATGGTGATGACGATGATGATGGTGGTTGTGGTGGTGATGATGGTGATGATGATGATCATACGCATTTTCACTCACCATCATGGTTGAGCTCTTCCTGTGTTTGTGTCCTGCTCGAACTTTTTTGATGATACATGCAAGGAGTATCACCATGACAACAAACAAAATTGACAACGATGCACCGACCGCTGACCAAACCAGGTTCATGTCAGTACCTGTCAAGGTCTTGGGTAAAGAACTTTCTGAAAAAAAAATGTTTTTAAGTAACGTTATCATTAGAGAGTTTAATCAAACAAGGACGAACATAATATAATAGTCTTAATTGCAAAGTATCATATCTCCATGTGCATATATTTTGCACACGGACAACGTCAAAAGTTTTATTTTACGTCATAGCTTCTACCATAGGACGAACACTTGAATCACCGAATATCGTGTATTTTGTTCGGTTAAAACGTTGCCCAATAGAAAACAAAACGTCATAGGGGACATATAAATTATCAGGAAATGGGCGTTTTAATTGAGATAAGGTGAACTTTGTTGCCCCGTCGTTGTCATCGGTGCTTAAAGTCCCTGTTTTTATTATCGTCGCGTTTTCTCAGATTTTATCAGTTTATTACATATTGTTTATTTATTTATTTATTTATTTATTTGTTTATTTATTTATTTATTTATTTATTTATTTATTTATTTATTTATTTATTTATTTATTTATTTATTTATTTGTTTGGTTGTTTATTTATTTATTTATTTATTATTCATATATTTGTTTGTTTGTTTATATATTTATTTATTAGTTCGTTCATTCATTCAATCATTCATTTATTTATTTATTTATTTATTTATCTATCTATCTATCTATTTATCTATTTATTTATTTATTTATTTATCTATCTATCTATCTATTTATCTATTTATTTATTTATTTATTTATTTATTTATTATTCATATATTTGTTTGTATGTTTTTTATATATTTATTTATTCGTTCATTCATTCATTTATTTATTTATTTATAACGTCTCTAGTTTATTTGTAAATAAAACAATTGCGCACAATGCATTCTGGGTTAGATGGCTTCTTTGACATAATCATCACCCAAAACTGACATAGTTATCATCATCATCACCAACACCATCATCACCAACCTTTTATGAGTAAATATGCTGCAGGCGAAGTAATACTGCCAAATGTGTTTTTCGCTCTACATTCGTAAACGCCTTGGTCGTCATGTGACACATTGAATATATTTAGAAATGATGTCATATTTTTCATTTTCACGGACACTCTGTTGTTATTGATAACTAAACTAGTACTCTTGTTCTGATTCCAGGTGATATTTGGTGCAGGGAATCCTGTGGCGGAGCAGTTCATCGTGACACTGGTACCTAATATGATCGAAGTGTTGCGAGGAACATCATTGAAACGAGGTTTCTCTCCTGGGGAGAAATACCAAGTTTTATTAGTCTTAGTTCTCCGATTTTGACCCCTTAAAGGTACGACGAGCATCCCCACCCTCCAATATATGAGAGCCTACCCCTCCCCACCCCCGGAAACCATTACCATCTGTCTCTGACTGACTTTTTATAAAGACAGCGTCATTGATTTGCTCTCATTATTGCTGCTTATTTCTTGATGTTATCAAAAAATCAGCGAAGGGTTAATCGGTTGTACCGTCGTCTCTCTCTCCCATAATGTTTTTTTTATATCTATATATCATTAAAATATTGACTGACGTCGTTTATACCTACAGTTAAAACAGCCTCGGTTGACTTCGCATCTCCTACTGCATTGCTGGCGTAACATTGATATTTTCCTTGGGTTGTCGTCAAAGCTGAAGGTATTATAAGCGTTGAATTTCCATCAATTTGTTTGATAGTTCCCATAAACGGCCGGTTATCTTTGGACTTAGATTTCCTCTCGTGTTGAGATGCCGTGGTAAGAGATGGTGTGATATTCCGTGAAGCTTTTATTTCAAATGATAATGATAGCGATGATGATGACTGTGTTGACGATGGAAAAGATGACAATGTTAGTGATGATGGTAGCGATGGTGTTGAGGATGGCAATAGTGACTGTGAAATTGATGTTGGTTGTGAGAATGACGACATTGTTACAAATGATAATGACGACATCACCATCAAAAATGATGTCGACATTGTGACGTTAAGCTTCCTCGTGGTATTATTATCGTCAACATCACTTTCTGTAGTGTTCCTTTGGAGTATTTCGTGATCAATCTGAATTCCTGTCCCCAAGTCCTCTCCGTCTCTCGTCCAGCCAATCCGAGGCAAGGGATAACCCGAGACTTGACAGGCCAGCGTCACTTTGGTTCCTATGAAAACTTTATGGTCTTTGGGGTCAGTCGTGAACTTGGGTGGCGCGAAGACTGTAAAGAAGAAAACGTGTTATTTTCATTTATCCGGATAGGTCTTCTGGCCAGACTAAAACGCATGAATCCGAAACAATTTAATGCAAATTCTTTTAGCTAATTAGCATTTTTGTCACGGTTTCGGAACAAGTTTCAAATTTAATCCGACAAGGACTGAAATAGCACTTGGTTGAAAGTTGGCTTGTTCATTTCAACCTTCAACCAAGTTTACATCAATTTGTTCCGATAATTGTGGCCGTAGATGATAGAAAATCACCAAAATAGATTCCATAGTCAATAGCTCCAAATAAGAAATATGGGTATGGATGCGAACGACAGTTTGACATGTACATAAAGTGACCTTGATGTTTATAAGCCCAATACCGTCCATTCCTTCTCTAGTCTCATGCTCTCTTCTTACCGTAATGTACATAATGAAAGTAATTCACCTGTGACGTCAGACCCCTTTGATACCACGTGACCAAGCGAGTTATTAACTCGGCACCAGTACTTTCCAGAATCATTCAGCTCAATCGAACTTAACATCAGCGTCGACGTTCCTTTAAGCAAAGTCACTTTATGTCGAGTGACGTGTTGTCCATTTTTGTACCACGTGATAAAGGGCCGAGGCACTTCGAGTGATTTGCATGTCAAATTCAGGTCCAGTCCCTCGCTGATATTGATGAGGCGAGGTGGCTGTAGGGCAAGATTTGGTTGCCTTGGTACTGTGAAAGTAATATAAATGTTCTTATAAGCTCTATTTAAATACACATTTTATCAAGAAAAAATAGAGCGTAGCGCGTTATGTAAAATTTTATACCTTCAAAATCTCAAATCCATACTCGACCTTGACTGGTTAAAATAACTTTAAAAATTTGATAATTTGGTGAAGTAAATCGAGAATTCACTTATTGGAAATCTTTGTCAGGAATGAAAAATCTGTCATGGTTTTGACGTTTTTTAAATATATCTTATAATCTATGAATGTATTTCGTGAATAATCTTGTGAGAGCACCAGTCGGGTGGTTGTTCAAGTGTACTAAAGAAAACACCGTCTGTGAGTTTCAGTATGTTTGGATTTAGGCCAACTCATGATCAGATCCTTAAAATTGCCAGCTAAAGCTGACTAAAATTGCCTTCTCCGTTTTAGGAACATACAGCTCTTCAGGCTTGAAAAGATTGTCCAGTTGAAATACTGATTTAACGAATAACAATGTCATTTGCATATATCTGAATTCTTCGGTTTTCTTGTTTTAAGGTTAGACTTGAAACAACGATACAAAGCTGCATATTGTATAGGGAAATAAAAGGTTCTTTTGTGCATTTTGAGTTGTCATTTCTTAAAAATAAAACAATGAGATATGCAATTGACTTTGCTGTTGACTAAATTGTCTTTCCACTGGACAACCACTTCAAGAATAGCTGTATTAACTAAAAGGTATTGCTTCAGAGCGGCTGAAATCACCCACATCACTAAACTCGCCTAAAATAATGTCAATTTTTATAGGCAGCGAACACAGAGAGGGAGGGGCTGCAGCCACGCTAAAGAATAGAAATATGAATAATCCAAATAATAATTATATCCTCAAAAGTTTTTTTTCTCTCTCTTCTTTTTAGTATTATCATGTTTTTAATATGGATGCATGCCGTGGATGTCTTGTTCTTTGTGACCTAAGAAAAAAAGTTACGATCCTTTGGCTGTCAGCCCCCCCCTCCCCTCCCACTTTTCAACCTACTCCATGGTCCCTGATAGGGCCCAGAGTGGATAAAACTGAGATGAACATGATCCTTTGAGTTTGAACAACATATTGTTTTGAAGTGACGTCATACTAAAATAGGGTAAATTGTCTATTTCTATACCTGTGGCTGTTATGGTTACACTTGTTATGGTGCACTCGCTTCCGTAATCATTTCGTGCTGCACACGTTATGCTAATAAGGAGATGAAATAAAAAGATTACATAATAGTTTGAATACGAACATACACCTATTTAAAAAAACATTGTCGGTGAGAATGACGGATTCCGGAATGGGGATAAAAGTAACACGACTGAAAAGCTCTATAGGTAATGTGTTTTTTAGTAAATAGCTACAGAAGATACACATACAATTTTACCGACAATCAGACCATCATCATTACCATCATCATCGTTACCATCATCATCATCATTACCATCATCATCAGCGTTACCATCACCATCATCATTACCATCACCATCATCATCACCATCATCATTACCATCACCATCATCATTACCATCACCATTACCATCATCATCATCATCATTACCATCATCATCATCATTACCATCATCAGCGTCATTACCATCACCATCATCATTACCATCATCATCGATCATTACCATCACCATCATCATCGATCATTACCATCACCATCATCATTACCATCATCATCATCATTACCATTATCATCATCATCATTACCATCACTGTCATAACAAAATTAATTGTCATTTTCGACGACGTCGCTATCAAATCCACCATCCACTTCCCTTACCTGAAATTCCCAGTGTTTTTCATATTGTAGTTTGTGGAACACTCTTTTTCCGGCGCTCTTTCTTCCAATTTTGTAGCCACTAGGCACGTTTTCAATAAGTTCTTGAGGCCCTCAAAGATTTGCAACTTGTATGGATAAAACTTTTCTTTGACGAGCACCCATGTAGGTGTAACATCCGGTTTAATCCCTAGACATGTGATATTTATCGTGGAGCCATTGGTGAAGGTGTCGTCGTTAGGAATGATGGTCAGAAAGCTCTTGAGATAATGGCTTTCTGCAAATAATGTAAATAAAAGTGTGTGTTTCTTTTGTGTGTTTTTTTTTTTCTTTTGTTTGTTTTTAATGTTGATGCGTCATTTTCATTTAAATTAATACATTCAAATTTTTATATTTATATTCTAAATTTTAATTTTATGTATATATCTTAATTATCTTATTATTTGTCGAACGTTTTTTAACATGAGCCCCTGGCTCGGAAGATTGGGCAACCACTTCCATACGCACTCGACTTTAAATAAAGTTTATTATTATTATTATTATTATTATTATTATCTTTGTTTACGATCCACGGATTTGAGAGTACACGAGACTCATTCGCAATCGCTACCCTTACACTCGATATACTTTAGTACGGCTTTCCAGTCAGATGACTTTCAATAAAGGAAGAAAAACACATATGATCCAGCGCCCGAGTCGGGATTAATTCGAACCTGGACCATAGCGGCGAAAAGCCTTAGAGTGTTACTATACCAACCTGTCAGCTAATGTAACTTAAGGTCGGTACACACTAGGCGACAGGTGGCAGAGACTTGTCCCCGCGATGAAATCCAACCGGTTGGGATTGTTGAACCAGTGCACACTGAAGCGACCTGTCGCGTGGACAAGTCGCTGCGATTTGTCGCCTAATGTGTAAGGTCGGCACACACTGGGCGACAAGTCGCTGCGACTTGTCCCTGCGACTTGTTGCAGCGATAATTTCCCCCCGTGTGTACTAAGTATTTTGGGCAAAAATTGTTGTCACCGCGACAGAATTTTGTCCCTGCGACTTGCCGTATGAAATCCAACCGGTTTGATTGTTGAACCAGTGCACACTGAAGCGACCTGTCGCGGGGACAAGTCGTTACGACTTGTCGCCTAGTGTGAACCGACCTTTAGAGACTCCGAGAAGTATATCATTTCTCACGTAGGCAGAGGAATTGAGATTTCGTATAATGTGGATGAGCCAAAGGCAATGATCATTTTAATTTTGTGATCAATAGAAAAAAGCGAGAGAGACTTTGTGCAAGTTTATGAAGGCTGAACAATGCACTCGTCGCAAACTGACAAACAGACTGTAGAACCAAGGGAACACACTGGGATTAATTAATTAAGCAATTAGACTTGTTGTTTTGTCGTGCTCCCTTGGTAGAAATTGGTTATTTAGCTTGCTCCAAAGGACTTATCCTTACTTCTTGTGGGGTTTGGGTTCCCTGTGGGAACTAGAATAGAAACAATGGAACAAGAGTCGCTCTCAAACTCGTACCCAGAGGTCGCGTTTTCTTGTGGATGCGGTAAAGAACGAGGGCTCTGGCAAAACCCGATACTGGAAGCCATGTTTTATGGTTTCCGGTTGTAGTTTCTTATGGGTAGTTTGACCAGTAACATCGACCCAACGAAGAGATATTACAGTTTCATCTCGCAATAGAGCAAAACCATGAAACATGGCTGGCTTCCGGTTTTGGATTATGCCACATCCATCGTTCTTTGCAGCAGACCACAAGGAAACGCGGGCTCTGGGTACGACATTGGAGTCGCTTCAGTTTTCTCTCTCAACACAGGAATCCCGAATCCAGTTAGCAGCCACACTAACCCGGATAAAATAAAGAACGCAACTTTATTAATCCCGTTAGACCTTCTGTCCACAATAATCATTACTGAATTCGAAACATTTTTATTCAAATTCTATTGAAGTAATAGAAAACGAGTTTTCTATTCCTTTTATAAAAGACAATCACGGTTTAAGACAGATTTTCTGTCCGCGTTCGTTCATCGTGTTCTCATACAGAGCATGCGTCTCAGCCAATCAGAGCACGCGTTGTATCTCAAATGTTATAAAATGTTTAATGAGAAATTGTTATCACGGTTTCCGAACAAAAATTGCGTTTTCAAAATTATTCGGTTTAGTGAAGCCATGACCTTTATCAATTCTTGGTAAGCCCATTCATTAGAGCAAACGCAGATAAACCATGAAATAAAAAATAAACAACTAACAATTAGTAGCTTTTTAGTAACTATTTGTCACTATCACTCAACCAGAACACACACAAAAAAGAAATAGCAATGTCCTGGTTGAGTGATAGTGACAAATAGTTAGGGTGCACGCACTAAAAGTGTGCAGCATAAATACCACTAAATAGTGCTATTGTATGCTAATTCTATTGTTTTCTTTTGTTTAATTAGTGCTACTTACTACTAAATAGTGACAAGTGTTGCACACATTTAATGATTGCACTCTACTAAATAGCTACAATTTGTTTTTGTTTCATGGTTTTCTTTTCTTCTATCGATTAATTTATTCACCTTTGAGTCGATGTTTCATTTCTACACAACCAGCAAGAACTGTCTTGTTTGTGTAAAACCAAGCCACAAGAAATGAAAAGAGAGCAACAGTTGTCTTCATCTGAAAGGCCTAATTAAAGTTAAGTGGAATATGGCAAGTTCGATTCTATGCGAACAAACAGCAATAACAATACGTTTCTCAAGCTCAATTGTATCCGGGTTAGTGTCCCGGGGGGATGCTCGTCGTACCTGTTAGGGGTCAAAATCGGAAATCTGGTATCTTTTAGGGTCTCTTAGAGGTTTACAGACTCTAAGAATTAAAGTTGGTACCTTTTAGGGTACTCAATGATATTTCGGTTTTACGACCATTAAATCCAATTGTTCGCATTTGATTTGGCACATTTTGGGGTAAAATCGTGTATTGCCACGCCCTTCTGGATAGAACTTTGATACCTTTTAGGGGTCATTTTCAAAAATTCCGATCCGATGTACGAGCATCCCAGCGCAATTCCAAGCGGAGTCCACCCACCAGAGTTAGTGTGTAAGGCTCAGTTCAGACGTCGATCTTTTGCCGTGTCGAATCTAATAGTTGTAATTTTTGTAAATGAAGAATATAGCACTCAACTTCTTGGATTTCAAAATATTTTTTTTTATCAAGGAATAATCTGTAGAAATCACATTTTGTTGAATTTAAAATCATTTTTTTTTAAAAATTCAACCTTTAGATTCGACACGGCAAAAGTTCGACGTCTGAACGAGGCCTAAACGACCGTTGTGATCATCTGGTATTTGTATAATATTGAAAAATGAGTATTGATATTTTTTATATCTAAAAGTCACCATTTTCAAACAGAAGAATGAGATACGGTTAAAAAAACCGCGCAATAAAATACAGTTTTGGCCTGTTAAAGCAGACAATAGGCGATTGCCATTATGGCATCATTGTACTACCACTACCAGCATTCTTTTCGAATTCTCTTTCGTATTCGAATTTTTAACCCTTGTAGAGATAAATAAAACAATTTGCACTAATTGTGATACCAAATAAAAACGGCAAAGCGGCATTCTGGAAGTAGTAGCATTTTTACTTGATCCTGCAAGTCACCTACTCTTAATATTTTTTGAATGTGCCTTGTTTTCAACCGTTCGTGCGGGTGGTACGTTGCTATAATAATTCAGTGGCATTTGAGAGCGCGCACGGGCTTAGGTTTTCTAAAATTGTTTTGACTTTTTTTGTTATTGATGATATTAAAACACTAAAGTAATAACGTTCCAGTCCACCTCAATTTGATATTGTGAGTCGTTTTTCTTTCTATTTTAATTGTCTATGTCTTATATCTTTTTTCATAATCTCTGTGATCAAGTGAGCAATCGATGCTGTCAAACAATTGCTTTTAAAGCTAAAAACGCTTTTAAATGTGTTTACAAACTACCCACGTTTATGTTGATTTGTGTTAAGTTTACAGAATGAGATGGAGTATTGTATCAGATTAACAGATACGATGTCGCTAGGCCGAGTATCTATAGATAGGATACAGTACGAGCTCAAATTCTGTAAACGTCTTCTAAAACCCAACTAAGTTTGTATTTTTCATAGAGAGAGATGGTTAGGAAACCTATTGTTTTAAGTCTTTATACAAGTTTTTCAAGCGTGACAGTGCCAATCTTTTGTTTTAGCATTGTTTTAGCCTTGCTGGCTATGGCTGAGTGAACAGACTCAAATCTTTCTTTTGGTTTCTAATCTTGAATAGTTAAAGATTTCCAATAGATATTGACAATGTAGACAATGTTTACCATTATTTATTTTGCAGTTTCGGACGGGAATGAGTCAAACACTGTGCACCCTCAGGACCCGTTCAAGATCAAAAGTAAAACAAAGACATATAACAATAGGTTTCTTAACCATCTCCCTCTATTAACTATGTATTTTCCCACCAAAATCTCAAGAAACTTTTTTATAGGTGTTTTGTGTTATTGTCTCCAATCTTTTCGAATTAATTTTCTTTTATATTCAAATTAGTGTTAATCCCTGTGGAGATTAAGGTGGTAGATATGGATGAATTGGGTCTTTTTATAAGAAAAAAATAAAATTAAAATATTCCATTTTCCTCCAAAATACTTAGATAGGTGTATACTATATACTTTATTGTATGAAATTATCTGAAATAGATGTGTAAAATTTCACACCTAAGGTGCGAAAATCCCACAGGCACCCCAACTGACTATTTTGATTTTTGTTAAATAACTCGATAAATTAAAAAAAATTTAAAGAAAAAACTAGAGAGATTTTAATCTAGTTAGAAATTGCAAGTTTCTACCGCAGTCTAGAGAGAAAAAAATTAATCTGTTGGCGCCAGATAAAAATTACCACATAAGTCTCTGAAAAGTTCACTTTTAGTAAATATGCTCTGGGATGCTGTGAAAATGTCCATAAATAAGTGAATTTTTATTGTGAAAAGTTTTATAGTTATTGGTTGTAATGAAGGTAACATATTGAATGAATAGCTACGCTTTGGGGGCTTCTGTGATCCAAATTGCGAAGAAAAAACGTCTTCAAACGATTTGACGGCCGCCATTTTGCTTGATTTATATAAGAGTCAATATGTAGTCGTGTTAGTTTTAAAACCAATCAATAATGCTACGTAAAACTCGAAATATCTACGAATCAAGCGCGGACGCCATTGTCACGCTATTTTGGTCAAAACATGCAGTTGCCATAGGAACGTGTGACTGCGCGTGCACTTTGGTCAAATGTAACATGAGCCAGAATAGTTTGTGATGCGAATTTTTGATTATTACGCTCTACTTCTTCACGATTTTATGGCTTTCAGTGATAAAATTAATTCTTCTAGTGCTAGATGTATCGGCAGTGGCTGAAGATTTACCTTTTCCACCGGGAAACTTACAAAGCATGGTTAAGTTTCAAATGGACAAACGATGGAAATTTGAGAAGGTTGGACAAGCTTCGTCGTATAGCATGTCACCATTCAATCAAAAATTATTGCGTTACTTGAAAGTAAATGTGATTTTTCACGATGTTTCCGCAAGAAAAAATAAAGACTATATTAGAGAAAGTTGTTCGGATAATCATTTATTATCATTTTGTGACAAGAAAATGGGGTCTGAGTCATCCATATCTACCACAAAACAATATACACTAATTGCGATACAAAAGAAGTCAGCAAAGCATTCTGGTAGTTCCAGTGATCTGCGTCATCGATCACGTAAGTGGAGAAAATAAGAGGTAAGGGTTAGAAGAGATTCAAAAAGTGTTTTTCTTTTTTCCACCTTTGTCCTCGATTAAGATCATGTCTGTTGCCATACGCTTGACTTCTGCCACGGTTATTTACTAGTTTTGTGAATTTGTCATTAATTATTCATGAGTTTTAGATGTGGACGTGTTTAGAAACAACCCGATAGATGTAGTGGAAGGCCAGTGTCAATGATGATCCTACCGATTTAAAGACCCACTTTGCAACTGTGTCGCAAATTAAATCCATTATACTATTCGTCATGTTACTGTGTATATATTTGCCTATTCTTGAATCAAATTTCCCAATTAAAAAATAATTTCCTTGTTAATTAGGTAATTAAAGAAAACCTGGATTAAAACTATAGACTACCAGCCTGGGACCTGTTGGATAAATCGCTATCCACCGGATAAATCCCTATCCATAGGATAAATCCCTATCCACCGGGTAAATACTAAAGAAATTCTATGGAGTGGATAACTTTATTCAGATCGGATATTAAATTTGGTTTCCCTCTGACTTTATCTACGACTTAAGAATAAGGTACAATCTTTACCTTAGATTTGCGGATTTCCCTCCTCTTTCAAAAAATATTTCCACTTCAAAACTGCTCAGTTTTCCATGAAGTCATTCGAAACTCACTAAACACTTTTTGATCTTCGATTCATTACGGAACTTTAATGTTTGAAACTCTTAGAGGTCTGGCACTACATATCATTTCCCCTAATCTCAACAGGAAGTTCAAAGTACCAATTCCAATCGAATGTATTGCGTGCTTCTTAACGATTCTCTTCTGGTTGGTGTTGGGCTATTAAATGATATTTATTCGCAAGATAATGTATTTGAACAGCTGCTTAGAAACGTTCTGTGTTGCGCGAAAACTGTCAAATGTATGGAGTTTGGCCAACTGGATATTTCGCTTTCCTTTACTCACGTCTTCTCAATAAACTGTATTGTAATGCTAATTTTGATAGAAAATAGGTAAAACGTCATCGTCAAGTTTTAGAAGGAAATGATTATTTCTTTTTTATAATTTGAATTGTCGTATTTCCCCCCCCCCCTCCCCCCCAAAAAAAAAAACGTTGAGGAAACATTTAAATGAAAATAAACATATATAAATTAAATTGGTGCAAAAGTTAGAGCTTCAGTGTTTCTGAGATAGTTCAAGTTAAAATGTTTAGCTTGAACGTTTTCCCAAGGAAATATATATATATATTTTAATGTGCGAACATTTTTTTCTTGATCCAGTGTTGACTGCTCCAGTATTTCTAAGAAAGCAATTTGGAATAAAGATACAATAGCTAGCGGTTAAACTAGTGTGAACTGCGTCAGTGTTTCTAAGAAAACAATTGGAGTAAAAATGCACGATAACTAGGGGTTAAACTAGTGTGGACCGCGTCAGTGTTTCTAAGAAAACAATTGGAGTAAAAATATATGGTAACTAACGGTCAAACCAAGGTGAACTGCATCAGTGTTTTTAAGAAAACAATTGGAGTAAAAATATACGATAAATAGCGGTTAAACTAGTGTGGACATCGTCAGTGTTTCTAGGAAAATAATTGGAGTAAAAATGTACGATAACTAGCGGTTAAACTAGTGTGGACCGCGTCAGTGTTTCTAAGAAAACAATTGGAGTAAAAATATATGGTAACTAACGGTCAAACCAAGGTGAACTGCATCAGTGTTTTTAAGAAAACAATTGGAGTAAAAATATACGATAAATAGCGGTTAAACTAGTGTGGACATCGTCAGTGTTTCTAGGAAAATAATTGGAGTAAAAATGTACGATAACTAGCGGTTAAACTAGTGTGGACTGCGTCAGTGATTCTAAGAAAACAATTGGAGTAAAAATGTACGATAACTAGTTCTTGAATCAGTCATCCCACGATGAGTCAGTGTTTCTAGGAAAACAATTGGAGTAAAAATGTACGATAACTAGCGGTTAAACTAGTGTGTATTACGTCAGTGTTTCTATGAAAACAATTGCAGTAAAAATGTACGATAACTAGCGGCTAAACTAGTATGTTGCGTCAGCTATGAAAACAATTGGAGTAAAAATGCACGATAACTAGGGGTTAAACTAGTGTGGACTGCGTCAGTGTTTCTAGGAAAACAATTGAAGTAAAAATGTACGATAACTAGCGGTTAAACTTGTGTGTACTACGTCAGTGTTTCTAGGAAAACAATTGAAGTAAAAATGTACGATAACTAGCGGTTAAACTAGTGTGCACTGTTCCATGGCCAATTGAACAATTGGAATAAAGACATTATTGAAGTTCGATCTAAGAAATCAACTGAAGTAAAAATATATACTAGTAAGTGGTTATGCGAAGTATTGTGGACTGTGCCAGTATTTAATTTCTAATACAACAATTGGACTAAAAACGTGCACGTTTTAGGGCCTGTTTATATGATGCGAGTCAGCCCGGTTAAGCGGCCTGGTTTCCTTTGTTTTTACGCTCTGATAGCTTGAACACAAAAGAAACCAAACCAGGCTGGCTCGCATCATATCAGGCTCTTAGTCCAATTGTTGTTGTCGTATGCTTGCATTTTTAATGAGCATTCGTGTAAATAAGCGTTTCAAGTTACTGTGTGTAGAGTGCACGCACTAAAAGTGTGCAACAGTTTTCACTATTTAGTAGTAAATAGCACTAATGAAACAAAATAAAACAATAGAATTAGCATAAAATAGAAATATTTAGTGCGGACACTCTAATAAAGTTCTTGTTGTTATTGCTATCATATAATTGAATATGGAGATTTTGTCTCAAGGATGCGTTTTGAATTGTTTAATTTTATATTTGGTTGTTTACTGTTAGCTTAGTTTTGTTATCGGCTTTTAGCTTTTTTATCATTTTATAGACGTCTGGGGGCATGGCACCCTGTCCTGACGAAGTACTACGCCATTCACTCGTATTCCGAGCACTTAAACTGTTCTTCACATTGAGATCGTATCTATTTTTTTCTCAAGTGTTTTCGCGAGATATATCATGATCACATCGTTAATCTCTGGTTTTCATGAGTGGAAAACTCGTTTGTGTGGGTTCAAATTAAAATTGTTATCAGTCTCTATCTCGTTATAACACAGATCAAGGTTCCCTTGCAATGCACTTGTAGATAATGAGACAGTTGCCCGTAAATATTGTATTTATTAATTGGTAATAGTTCACTGATGCGTTTTCATTTAATATCAATCATTTCAACACGAGCAAATATTTGGGTAGGGTAAACCAGTCGGTATCCACACTAACCCGGATAAATGTGAAAACGCAACTTTATTTATCCGGTTACGCCTTCCATCCACACTAAAACGCATGAATTCGAAAAAGTTTCATGCTAATTCTTTTGTTTAATGAGCAATTTTTGTCACGGTATCGGAACAAAACTTGCGTTTTCAAATTTATCCGGCAAAGTTTAGCCAGGGTCTAATACAAACTATTTCTGTTATCATTAGGAGCACTACAGAACAAAAGCAAAAATATAAAAAAAAAACAATAAGAAATGATTGAAAAAAATACTTTTCTTTTGAAACAAGTACAAAAAAGATGAATGTAAAAAAGAGAAACAAAGATGGAAAAATGGCGTTTAATACTGAACAATTAAAATGTTCGATCAGATAAGTTTAGGGGAAGGGCGATCAAAATATATATATTTGCGCTAGTTCTGTTGTTCAGTTTTGCTCTCATTGTGTTTTAAGAAAACACCGACGCTACTCGCTGCGGGGAGTAGTCCACTGGTCTAACTTACTTGTTTTACTAGATTAGGCTAGGCACAACGCCAAATGTAGTCCGATGTATCAATGACGTCATTGTTGGTTGAAAGAGTTTAATAACGACTTGAGAAAATTTGCCGTAACTTTGTTTTTTTTTTTTGACGAAACATAGCTGGATATGAATGAAAACTATAAACTGTATAAATATGAACAAAATCTTTTCAGCATTCGTGACGTTTTCAGTAAGGCTTTCCGATAGAAAAAGCTGTCGGTTTTTATTCGTGAATCAAGATATTAAAAAAACGAGCGTTCCCGTTTTCACCAGAATTGTTCTGAACATAACACAGAACATGATAAAACTAGTTATTATATAAACTCCTGTGAAATATCAGGTGATCTCTCGCGCGAAAAATTGATATTTTTCACATGTGAAAATAACATGTTATTTTCACGTGTGAAAATAACACGTTACCAAACGCCAATAAAAAAATATTGTTTTAAATTGAATATTTCTATTTCACTGGAGTTCTTATAATAAACAGAATATTACATGGGCGCTTGGAGATACGAATTTTATCTTCTCGTGTTGAAAATATCTAACTCGGTTCACTTCGTTCACTCGTTAGATATTTTCAACACTCGAAAATAAAATTCGTATCTCCGCGCGCCCATGTAATATCCTCTATTTATAAAAAAATAATAATATTACTTGTATTGCTAATATCTTTCCAATTTTGCTTTCAATTCGTAATTTTCTCACTTAATTTATGCTAATTAGCAGAATGATCTGCCTATTGCCAGTGGCAATTCAATAATTACAAACACTGACTTTGTCTACATTAGTTATTTTTACCACAATTTTTTTTATAGAGCTCGAATATTGGCCCAATCCCATTTGGAGATTTTTAAACCGCCAACAGTATTCGACCCTTTTACTATATAATTTTCCTCATGTCAATTCGAAATAGTTGGTTTATTTGTTCATTATATTTACGGTCTATTTAGCTAAGATTTTGTTTCATTATCTAGTATGTTTTGTTTTACCTTTGTTTGCCTTTGAAATATGCTTCCACTTTTTTTGCGGACATGCAGTCTGTTGCGGCAGCGAGTTTCAAATTCTAGTACGGTCTCGTATATATATACTAGCCTCGTTGCTGAATTGGACACCCTGCCTAAATAAAGTTTACCTTACCTTACCCTATATACCATCATAAACGCATGAACAAGAATAATTTCAAAGGCAAGAAAAGCAAATAACTATTAAATTGCTTTTCGGATTGTTTGTCCAAAAACCTCCAGCGATGCTCAATTTGTTTACTTTGGTGTCTTTTTTCATGACGTTCAATTTAGTTTAAAACATGGGCTAAATGGAGCACTTTCAAAAAATATATGATTGATTCATTTAATTTTTGTTATTACTCGTGCCCAGGCCTTTAGGCCGGGGGCACGAGTATTAAAATGAGTTCAGTTTTTTTTTTTTTTTTGATTCCAAGTCGAAAGTCTCTGCAAGTTCAGACAAGCCTGAACAATCTACGTCATTGTCCAACATTACGCTCCTTCCCCTTTTTTTTCAGCAAAACGTGTGGGAATATTATAATTTCTAACTCCAATAAATAATAATAAAAAAACGTCTAATAACAAATCAGTTTTGGTCTTTATACAAGAAATTACGATAGTTAGACTCTATTGTTCTTTTTGTGCTGTCGTTCGCAAAAATACTCCTGTTGAATTTGTTTATTTTCTTACACTTGCACATGCGCAATGTCATGGATACTTCGAAATGTCGACAAAACAAACTGCAAAATAGTATAAACTGCAGTAACTTGTTCAAAAATAAGAGATCTAACTAGCAGTATATTAATAGGTTCGATTTTAGTAACATTTGTTTTGTTTACACGACGTTTGTTCACTATGTTACTCGTCGTTTGACCGTGGGAAGCTAGTTAATTTCGAAGCGAGAATCAGTTGTGACTAGGCGTTCCTTTTCTGTCAGAAGAAGAGGTAAGAAGATTGGTAGCTAGTAAATCAACCACGAGGGATTTTTCATCGATCTGGATCGTTCAAGTTGTTTTTGCGGGCGATGATTATCTTCGAAGGTAAATCAAATCATGATAATACCCCTTCCATTCCTAAGGGAGCTCTTTTAGGAGCTAAAGACGAAGAGACCAGCAATAATGTGGTCGCTACTCAGTCTTCCATTCGTGAGGAAACTGCCCTGGCAGTGAAAAACGAAGAGACCAACATGGTCGCCACTCTGTCTTAGCAGCAAATTAACGAAGAGATCGACAGTGTGCTCGATATGACAACGTTTAATAAGCAAAAAGTGTATAAGAAATCTGCTAGAGATAATTGCATGTTGTTGATTCGTGACTGGATATATAAGGTTACTCTTTTTTGCTATTATTAGTATATTCGGTATTGAGTTAAATGTAAGAAAATTGAATCTATTAAAATACCTTGCAAAATGTTTGTACTGGAAATAAAATCCATATTGTTGTAAAATAAAAACTCAGTTTTTGCGTGAGTTACATTTTTTTTATTATTGTTACCCTTGTTATGTCATTTTCACTGTCAAGTTGTTGATTTTTTTTCAACAACAACAACAACAACATTTTTATTACAATTAGAATTCTTTTTTACAATATTTACATAACCCACAAATAGTAAAAAACTAGTCTAGGCGGGTATGTACAAATTGATCATTTATAAATATTAATTTACCCAGTAGTTAATTTATGATAGGAAAACTAAAATATATCGAGAGAAAAAAGAATGAAAATAACAATGATAATAATAATAATAACAAATTGAATCAAATAATTTTAATTGTGAAAAGCTAGAAAAAGAAAATTTAGCAAAGCCTTTTCATTTGGTTTCTTAATTAGTCTATAGTTTCAAGTTGTAATAAGTAACGTATATAATTTTCTTTTCATTCTTATCTTTAAAATGTTTAAATATGCTTTATGGAGTCCATGTATGCGATGTTTCCAAATGTACAGTTTCATATGTGTTTGTCAGTAACTGGACATATGGGATATATTGGCCTTATTTGTATGGGCCATATTCAAAGAAATTCCTAAAATCGGGAATCAGGAATAAGCGATAAGAATTACATCCAGGCAGTAGGTTTACATGATTAACGAAAAAATAAAAATAAAATGACTTTCCTTCCTTTTCAACTTTGTTTTGTTTGGTCTTGTTTTCTGTTTTTTTGTTTTTTGTTTTTTTTCTTCAGTTTTTTTAAGAAACCTCCGTTCTTGGGCACGAGTAAACCCTGAATTCAGGGTCTAGTTCAATTATATAAAAGAATAAATAAACAAATGTTATATTGGATTATATTTGATGAGAATCTTCAAATTAAATGTTCAAATATATACGGTTATGATCTTGCACATTTCATGCACGGGCGGGCACGTACATGCTTTTGAATTTACCCTGTTGTAAAATCAGTTGGACATTTTTCAGGAACACTATGTAACAATATGTCGATATCTGTGGTTATTTTGGTATGATCAAAAACGTTTGTTTGGAACTCGGGAGAATACTTGTGTGAAAAAGGTTAAAAAACAGGAGAAAAATGGCCGATAAAAAAGGTGATAAACAATTCCACAATGTCCCAATAATTTTACAGCAGGGTAGATTCGTAGCTGGTATACATTTTGAACCTTACAGAAGAACCCCGACGGGGAGCGATGGTTATAAATACTGAATGTAGTGGTAGTGAGTGAACCTTACAGAAGAGCCCTGATGGGGAGCGATGGTTATAAATACTGAATGTAGTGGTAGTGAGTGAACCTTACAGAAGAACCCTGACGGGAGCGATGGTTATAAATACTGAATGTAGTGGTAGTGAGTGAACCTTACAGAAGAGCCCTGATGGGGAGCGATGGTTGTATATACTGAATGTAGTGGTAGTGAGTGAACCTTACAGAAGAGCCCTGATGGGAAGCGATGGTTGTAAATACTGAATGCAGTGGTAGTGAGTGAACCTTACAGAAGAGCCCTGATGGGGAGCGATGGTTGCAAATACTGAATGTAGAGGTAGTGACCAGGGGGAGTGGACTCCGAGAGTAAACGATCGGGGATGCTCGTCTTATCTTTTAGGGGTATTTTTGAAAAATTCCGGCGAGCATCCCGATCGTTTATCCCCGGGGGGTATTGAGTGTGAGCAAATTAGCTTGAGTTATTGAAGAGCTTCAATTCTAGAGTAGAAGGTTTTTAATATTAGAAGCATTATAAATGCTCTGGAATTTACACCAATCATTTATATACAATTTTAAGTCACCTCAAACCTAGTAACTACTGATATAAAATATAGATATTGGTAGATTTGTTAAACATATAAATAAGATTGAAAACCCTACACAACTAATCGACAACAAGCAAAGATTCCAACTGTATTGACCTTTTTTTGATTATCGAATAGTATTCACCAATATTGGTGATCGGGATGTCGTACGGTATGATCGTTACAACAAAAGATCGAGAAACCCCCCAAAAAATAATGACCACGTTTGAATTTCTACACGGCCACCCCCGACAAAATAGACTACGCGAAATTCTAATAACCCACAATATCGGTTCGATAAATCGAATTGAATTGATGTTTTACAACAATTCGTCAGTAATCTTCCGGATCGATTTATATCGAATTGTTATCGATTAGTTATGTAGAAATGATTCAAAACGTTGCTCTATAAGAGACAATAGAGTTTCTATTCATTTAAAAATGGAGATGATAGATTTTTTTTTGAACAGCACTTGCATATTTAAAATTGAGAAAATTTGCTCGTTCATCTCTACAAAACATCTATCAGTAAACAAGTAAACAAACAATTTAAGAGTTTGACACGACAAGAGCAAGATAAAGTAAATCAACAAGTCAATCAAGCCATTCAATGTCAGCCAGCCAGTATTATGCAATCTTCCAAAAAAAAAAATCCAAGAAAGTTAGCCAATGGTCCAAAAGCTTTTTCTTGATTCTAAATATACACAGTGCGTTTTAAAACTAACAATCATATCGAGCCTACAAAGTTTTACTAAGCATGTAACTCGAGCACTTTCAAGCTACAAAGTTTTTTATTGATAGAATCATTGTTTAAATTTTTCAAATCTGCACCTCTTTTAAACTTCTTCCACCAAAGGGCTGATAATAATGACTTGTGGTACACCACGCATTTTCTTACAGTCCAATTCAAAAATCTAAATACCCTTTCCCGTAGTTTACATTATAAGCATTTAATAGAATAAAGAAAAAGCTAGCGACAATGTTTATTAAAAGCTAAAAGAAGAAATACCAATACCAATACAGGTAAATTGCATGCTAAATTTAATTTAAGACTCATTTTTATCAGCAATGATCAATCGCAAAAAAGACCAAGAAACAGAATTCCTGTTGTACTGGAGATTACTGCCTATTTTAAAGCATTACTTTGCTATCTGCCTTCTCCCAACACTCGTAACAACACACTGATTATCACGGAACACTTTCCGTCCGACAAGAGCTAATTAACTTTTCTGCATCAACATTCTGGTCAAAATTTATTTCAAAAAGCAAAAGTCTATGCATGGCAAGCATCTGAAATATTTGTAACTGTCAATCTTCCCCTTGTGTGTGTATTATTATTCACATTATTATGTCTGTGAAACGTCTCCAATTCCAAGCGGCTATTTTGCTAGTGATATTTAGAGCAAGTTTATTTTTTTCCGAAGGGCACGAGAGCACTGTAAATACACGCATTTTTTTAGTTTCAAGCAAGTTCACGTGAGCTGGCAATTTGCAACTCTTCATTTACAACGTTCAAGGATTTCCACTTACGTCTGTGAAACACACACTTGCACGCTAATGAGACTGAAGAAAGATAAAGTTTTACCCCCGTGTCTAGACAAGAATCCTTTCAAATTGCTTTTGTTCAATAATTATGCCTATTTTTCCTATGCTCTTAAGAAAAATGAAAAAAATATTTGAATATGAAAGGATCTTAAAAACTATTATGGTATATAGACGTCGGTAAAACGTCATCTCGATTCAGGGCTGTTCGAAATACATTTTGAATTTAAACAAACCTTTTAGATTTTCACCTCACGAAACACACCAAATACACGCTTTTCGATTATAATTACATTTCACAGTACTAACTTTCGCAGTATTAGCTTAAAAATATCGAACGGAATTTAATCCTTTCGAAATATAAAACACGCAGACTTAAAATCGCGGAATTTAATACCAGTGAGTAATTTTGTAAAACGTTTTAAGACACTGCACGGTTGGTTACCACAAAGTTAGCCACAAGCCCAGGCTACTCGGTATTACAGTATCGTTTAACAACGCCAAACAAAGACACAAAACATATTGAACATGCTTCCAAACTAACACACCGAATAAACTAAAAAACCTACACAACCTACCTAGTCTTACTTGTAAATGTTTTCAAGCCAAATATATAATAAAAAGTTAAAATTTATTTTTAATAAAATAGAATAATGAATGTGAGAATAATAATAATTAAAACTCCTCAAATCATATCAGCAAAAAGCTTTTTTGGGATTCAGCTTAAAACGCGTGCAGTCAAACTCACAGCTAATTAAAAATTCAACATAAATGATTACGAATACTAATGATATATTATATATATAAATAGTCCTACCAGGTTACCATAGCAACAAAGATTCGATCACGTGGTTGCTAGAAAAACGTTACCCACTATTTCTAATAATTGGTTCAAAATATTATAAAAGGGCAATTCAAAGCCCACACTCTATTTATCTAAAGTGCCAATCCACGTTATGGTAGATCTACCTCCACACATTGGACACTATAAGAATAAACGCTATTCATAAAAATTGGCTAATAAATTATTATTATTATTATTATTTGAAAAACTACATCCGGGATGCTTCACTCTATATGCCCCGACATTCTACTCAAAACCTATTTAAAATTACATACGGGACACCTCGTCGGTGATTACGTGATGTCCACACATTATTTGTAATGTACACAGGGATCCCGCGTGATGCATTTATATTAACGTCATAATTGGTTATGATACTTTTACTATCCCAAACATTTATCTTTTTTTTATATGAAATGCAACACAGGAATCCCGAGTGTTGCTATAAATTCACTACTTAGCTTCTTCATGGAAAGAAGACCCGATTTTTGGTCGGACTTGAGTTTAGAACAAAAGGTCCATAAGGCCCGGTAGAGCCATTGGGAACAATGTTATAAGTCTTTAAGCCCCCGAATACCGGGGTTTGGTTTACCGGGTTAGTATACGGCATTTGACCTGGAAAACTTTGACCGGTCAGTGACAGGCCATTTTGTACCGGTGTTTGAAGATTTCCCCTGGAGAGTACCCCAGTGCCTTGTGGCAACGGCGAAACAAAAGCCCCGTTACTGGCCGATGTTTGGTTAACATAGGTGTATGGTAAAGCACCTTGAGCTCTCGCACCATTAATACCTGTAAACAGTGGTTGTTGCATAACTTGCGCATGCGTTGGAGGTAGAAGAAACACAGGCTCCTGATAGACATCGCTCAGACAGCAACGCTGCTCACGGCCTGGTACCAATAACGTCTGTTGAGGTCCGTACGGCTGCGCAGTTGATATAAACGAAGCAGCGGTCTGCACGTTAGGGTTTGAGTAATGAGAATAAACTCCAAGTGAGCTGGGCCGACTTCGTGATGACGTCGACGCTTGATGTGAACGTCGATGACGATGGTTGTCATGGCGATTGTTACGGGTGCTTACAATATCGCTGATATCATCATGTGTATCACCTTTCTCGTCCGCGCTCTCAGTATCTGAGCAGTTAACGTGTCGGCCATTCAGCTGATGAGAAGAATCATCTCTGGGCATATCAGTCGTTGAGCTAACAACGTCATCATTGCTGTTACCACGGTAACATGGATGCTGATTGGCCGGGAAGTCGTTCATACCAGGACTGGCGCTGCCGACGGAGAACGACGACGTCACAATGCAGTCGTCGTCCTCGTCTTCTTCCTCGTCATCACCGAAGCCGTCAAAGTTGTCTTCCTGTTGTTGTTGGTCTTGATTCTCTTCTTGATCGTCTTGTTCCTCTTCACCGTCGTCGTTTCCGGCGGAAGCTGAGAATTCGTTTTCACCGGAAATAGTATACTCGTTTCCGGCGGAATTCACTAGGGACTGTTCGACACCACTGTTATCCAGAGAGTTCGGCTCCATTTCGTCGCTTGAACTAGATATGGTGATGACACTAAGAGAAGAAGGGCTGTCAGGAATTTCAATTGGCGAAGACGTTGCCTTGGTTACGCTCATCGAGCAAGGCGTATCATGATTGAACAATGGGCTACTTTCCCGGGGGGTGTCCCCGGTGAATAAGCTCCGGTATTCACTTACTCTCTTCCGGCAGGGCGTTGACAAGGTCCTCCTTAGTGAAGCGTGACTACCAGAGCTCCCAGAATGCAACGGGTGAGTTTGCATGGGCTGTAGTTGCCATGGTTGAAATAGGTTAGTCGGAATACGAGGTCCGTTCCACACAGGGGGAGGAACAGTAGAGTGCTGTTGCATTATTGGCATCACTGAAAAAAGGACTGAGCCAGCCGGTCGGTATGGCTCTTGTCCAGGCCCTCGCCGATGCTGAAAAAATAACAAGGTCACAATGTGAGAAGATGGATTATTTCAGCGCAACAAAAGGCATTGATAATGACAACAATAACAATAACGACGACGAGGAGTTTCGTGATGATAACAGTGGTTGTGACGAAACGTGACAATATTATCGATTTTGCTAGGGATCGCTTGTACAGAAGAGCTCGAAGACGACCATAGCGATGTTGGCGCACGACAAGAGAGTATGAGATAAGAAATCTTATCCCCCGTATTGGGCTTTAAACTTATCAGGGGATCTTTTCATTCTATTTTCAAACTATTTTCGGGAACGGAACGTGATTGGCCAGATTGTAGAAGGCACGGTTGCATCGTCAAAACATCTCAAGACAAAAGTGCAGAGATTGCTCAAAAGTTTCTATAAAAAAATATCACGGCAAGTAGAGCCCTTGACGGGGACCAGGGATAAGCTACCTCTCTTGTCTCATACTCTCTTTCGCACGATGAATATGATGATGATGATGATGATAATGGTGATGATGATGATGATAATGGTGGTGATGATGATGATGATAATGGTGGTGATGATGATGATGATAATGGTGGTGATGATGATGAGGATAATTAATGATAACGAAGCAGTGTGTTGTAACGGGTCATAAAGATATGAGCGGAAAGCAATGTCTTCACGGTAATGATTTTGCATTGTTCTAGGGTCACGAATTATTATTTAATGAATTTCACAATAGTTAATACTTACATCGTGCCTACGATCATATGCACTTCCGTCTCCTTCCTGAAAAACCAATACCATATAAGGCTAGAAAGAAACCGACCCGAGACAGACCAACAATCACGCATCAATATCACAACGGAAAGACAAAGATGCAATACTAGAGTGCACGCAAAAAGAAAGAAAGCAATGACAAATACACTGACAGACAGAAATAGATCGACTCGAACAAACAAACGATTTACTCAAATCCAGACTGAAGAACATTTCTAATTACGCATCTGCAACCAACAAGCGCTGCTATTTTGATGACAAAAAATAGATATAGATTAACAAACACAGTCACGATACATATCGAGATTGAAACACAGATTGGCCCAGACAGACAAGTTAGAATAGATGGACAGACAGACAGAGAATACCATACTTACCATACGATAGAGCCCAGGGCTCGGCTCAGCTGAAATGTAGCCATTATCATCTGACCCACGCCAGGCCCCTGACGGTGGTGGATTCATGGGTCGACTGGGAACGAACAAAAAATTAATTTGGACATTGGAAAATTAAAAAAATCTCGTTTTATTGATTGTATCACATTGGGTTTAAAACATTCAAACATCAATAATCTTTCTCGAAACTGCTCAGCACCAAACGATTTCAAGTCATTCATCCGTAACAAAAATTTCGACGAAAAATGATACGAGCTAGTCTTACCTTGGGTTGTCCACTCCCTGCATGACATCGGGTAGAATAGGCTGAACAGCACCAACTCCTAACGCACTGGCCCACGTGTGATGGAGAGTCTGAAAAAGAGAAGAAATACAATCAATGATTTAAGCCCAATCTGCAAAGATATGCCACATATATTCACGTTTTTATCACTCAACATGAAGGACATTGTAATATTTCCCACATGAGGGGGGGTTAGAATTTAGGTTGTATTTTTGAAGTGGCATTCTTTATGTGAGTTTAAAGAAGCTCGAAAAAGTGTTCCATGTGCAGAAGACTAACGCTGACTTTAACGATAGTCATGTGACTTTAATGTACAGTAAAATGCATCAGCAAAACCAGGGTACTAAATTTAGATGAAAACATACCGACAGAGCTGGATCAGAGCCATATCGATTTGTTGGCCATGTTGGAATAGGTGCACTCTGAAAACAAACATCGTTCAATGTTAATTCAAGTCATTGAGCGACTGGTATTTCAGCACAATACTTGATTAAACTGCTGGGTCTCCGGAGAAGACCGAACTTTTAACAAGGCTTAGACAGGGATTTTGTTTTAATAGTGCCAATTAAAAATAACGCTTTTACAGAATTTTTTGGTCTTTGACGTTCTCGGAAACCCAGGCGGTATACTCTGGGGAGGGGGGGGGGAGGGGTTTCCGAGGAGGGGTCTCTGAGAGCCAGCAAAAAACTTCCTCGATATTTCCCGGGGGATCATGGGGCCGAATGTGCAAATAACATTAACTCTATACTGCATACTGCATCACATACCGGCACTTTAGCGTACAGCCCCGTTGTAGACGCCATGGGCATCGTATTCGTTGGAAGGCCCATAGATACGACAACCGGTCCCATTGCTTGCTGGCTGCCAAACATGTGCTTCTTGGGCGACACGTTCTCGGCTGGGCAGAGGATGGTGTGCTGCGGGGTACAGTGAGGTGGAAGAAAGTCTGTTCGGGGTTGGACAGTAGGCTGTGGAAAAAAGTACAAGATGAAAATACTGGGACATCGTAGGATGAATGAATGAAGAAAAATGCAAGGGACATACAACGAAGAGATTAGTACAAAAGAGAAGAATAGAGAGGAAAAGAAGAGAAGAGTTGGAAAGAGAAGAGAAGAGAAGAGAAGAGAAGAGAAGAGAAGAGAAGAAAGGGAAAAGGAGACAAGAAAAAAGTAAAAAAGGAGAAATGTATGCAACATACAGCTCTCGCTTATTATTGACACCAAGTAAAGGGCCCGAAGGTGTCCATTTGTGTGAGAATTGACTGAAAATAGGAAAAAAGCGAAAGAAAGACTCAGACTTACCATTTGCTGCAATGATGGTAAGGTCAAGTTTACCCGAGCGACGTAAGGATCCGTCCGTCTCACTAATCCAATTTGATCTTGTGGAAGAACACCGTCATTAGTTCCCAGTCCCATTGGTAGATACGGCGTGCTGTTTGACTGGGGGTACCCCAGTATTGTTCCAGGAGTGGAGTAGGTAGCCGGGTCACTGAGCCCTCTATTTCGACAACATACTTCCATGCTTTTGACCGCCATCTTGAAACTAGAACATCGATTAGATATAAATGAATTAAAAGATAATAAATAAATCGATGGAATGGATGAATACTTTGAACGATACACGAGGAAGTGTATTTTTTAATTATTTATTTTTGGGAATGTACGCTTTAATTCACAAAGACAAAGGAAAGCTCAATTAGCTGATTATCGCATTTACGTTGCAAAATTGTCTTTGTGAATCAAAGAATACATTCCCACGTGCAATTCTCTCAATTTTAGAACTCATTAGCATAAAATAGCTCGTTCTATGAAAACGCCCAAATAAGGGACGGACCATTAGATATTTGAGGGGGGTTTAGGCAAATACCAAAAAAAGATATCGAGCAAAGCCTTAAACAAAGAAAAAAATCGTGCACGGCAGATGTGCCAATAAAAAATACCGAGCAGGGAGAAAGAAAATATCCTGCACAACCATCATATGGGGAAAAAAATATCCTGCACAAAAAAAAAAAAAAAAAAAAAAATGGCCAAACCCCCCCCCCCTTCAAATATCTAATGGTCCGTCCCTAGACAGGATTGGTTTCACACTTATGTGGCGTGCACCCTAAGCGGTGGTGGTCACAGGTTCTCCCGTCGCCCTGTAACCGAAATACTTACACACTGGTATGAGCAAACTCTATCAGGTGAGACAGAGTTATAAAAGGATGATTCAAGGCTTCGTCTGGTGCGATTCTGTTCTCTTGGTCTATTGACAACATACTCTTGAGCAGTGACACAAAATGGTATCTACAAGAAGAAATCAGAACATACATTAATACTCACTTACTTACTTACTGCCTGTAATAACAGAGGCGGGTCCGGGGGGTGCCCCATTTTTTATTTTTTATTGATAATCAGTATTTTATTAAAATATTCTGAATCCGCCTAAATTAATAGAGGGCAACAACAAAAGTGCTCCAGTTAATTCTGTCTATCTTGGGCCTATCTACTGATCGAGCCTCACGTCTTCCATACATTAACAACCCACAATTAAAAGAAACCATGCAATATGACTTAATCATTTTTTTTATTTCTTTTCCAAAAAAATAACTAGAATATAGAATGTTTATTTGCTCAATATAATTCATCAATATAACTCATCAAACTAAGGCGATTGCTCTTGTTTTTTTTTCCTTGTCTTCTACCGTGCTTCCGTGTTGTGCTTCGTTAGTTTTAACTCATTTTATTTGCATATAGTAGATCATATACAAGTACATCATTGCTCAGGCTAAGCTTCAATTGTAGGTAAATTAACCGGCAAAAAAATCAAAGAAAAAAATGGTAATTATAAATGTTTTGGGATTTGTGCCACAGTGTGTGAGGTTTAGCTTGAGCAATAAGAATTTATGCAAGAATAATAAAAAAATCTCCAAAATGTTCTTGCGAAACCAAAATCCACCCCTCCCCTCCCCTCATATCACATTCCTAATGGTCCACCATAAACAATCCGAGTGTTCCTGGAAACGAGGTTATAACAATCAGTGTTTTCTAACACCTCCGGTTCATACTATATCTCAAGTTCACTCTATCACAATAAACGTTTTTTTGTGTCATTTGATTTCCGTAATTCACCGTACCTGTCAATCTTTTCTGCAATTCTGTCATTTCCAGTCACGCTGCTGGACAGATTCACTTGAGAGATATCATCTAAGCAATTAAAGATGTATTTCCGCGCTTCCTTGGACGGGATCTTACTTTCTCGTTCGTATTCACTTTCACTCTGAAAGAAACAATGGGAAACTGGATGAATGGATAGAATGAATGAATGAATGAATGAATGAATGAATGAATGAATGAATGAATGAATGAATGAATGCATGAATGAATGAATGAATGGATGGATGGATGGATGGATGAATGAAAGTGCGAATGGACGAAAGAGCGAATATGACTGAATGAGTGAAAGAACAGTTGCAAAATATCTTTGTAATTATGAAATCGTAAAGCGATGGTGACGATACTGACGTTTCGGACGTTAGTCCTTTGTCGGAATAAATGAATATCGCCATCATCTCTTACGGTGTCAAAATTGCAAAGATATTTTACAGCTGCTTCTATGGAAACACCGACGCAGTCCACACTAATACTAATACAAGTGAAAGAACACTTGACTGACTGACTGACTAAATGTATTGATGAATCAATGAATGAATAAACCAATAAACGATGTAATAATTTTTACGATAGTCTACCTTCATCTTCCATTCCAGCAAACCGGTTTGATTATTCACGTATTTCTTGAAAAACCGGTTTGTCTTGGTTGCGTTGTTCAATAGATAATCGTGCGGCAGGCCTTGAGTTTGAGAGATGTAGCGGATCTAAGGAGAAAAAAGGTCGACATAAATATAACCCCGGTTTATCGATCTATATATCCAGTGATCGGCCATTTAGGGTGATTTGGTTGATTTACCGAGGGTTGGTCGTAATTGAGGGGTTTGACCTTTCTTTTCTTTATTCGGAGTTTATTTCACTTTTACTTTTCATTGAACTAGTTTTGGACCCCGATCTCTATATCACAATCCTTTTTTCACTGCTTTTGTTCGTTAATTCTCGAGGAAATCAAAAATTTCAAAATGAAAGCCTAAAAATTATTATTGTATAATGCTGTAGACGTGGGTAAAACGTCATCTCGCATCAGGGATATTCTCAAGAAATTATAATTTGGGTAGCAAAGTTTTGGATTCTTTGTTTAACATCACACAGAAAGTCCGTGTAGTACAATTTGCACAGCTGTCGCGTGGTTTTTGGTGACAACTTTTGTAAGTCAATACAATTAATTTTTTGTCTTCCTTAGGCGAAAAAAAACATGTGTTTAAAATTGATTCGAGTAAATGCAGGTCAAAAATGGTTCACCTGTTTGAGAAGAAAGGGAATAACGTGAAGTTTGAAAGGCACAAATCAAGGAAACGAAGATAAATAAGGTGGCAAATTAATAAACATATTTAATTTGTCGTCAATCTTGGGAGAAACGCATCCAATTTTTTTCATTGCTTGCACGATATTTTTAGTGCTTTTGCCATGTTCAACGTACTAGTTAAAAAGTGAATAACTATTCACTAGTTTAAAAAAACCAGTAAAAATTGAAAGTGTTTTCATTTGCGCAAAGAACATTTTTTTGAAATTTAAGTATTTGTTAGAAAGGCCATGTTTAACTTGTTGAAAAAGGGCATATAAAACTATTCACTAGTTTAAAACAATTTGCGCTACGAACTTTTTTGAAATTTATGTATTTGTAAATACTATTAATTCTCCATAAATTGATAAAATTGGCGCTCAATATAATAAACTTTCGGCTCATAATTTCATACAATTGACTAACAGAAATTTGAATTTCAGATGTTGCATGTCTTTTTTTCAATTTCCGTGCCGACCTCACAGAGCTTGACTCCGGTAATTCCAGGCCATAAGTGACGTTGTAACGGGTTGAAAAACTGAATTTGATACAATTGTTCTATTCAGTGAATATACGATATTTCATATATTCTTGTTAATCGTAATATGTGGATCTATGACAAAACGATCAGGGATCGGATAGACTTTAGAATACCACGCCAAATTAGACCACGCAGTCATTTTAAAACAAAGCATGGGGTCAATAGAGTTTAAAATTGTGATAATGCTGTCATGGTGACGATGGATTTGGGGAAATTGACAATGATGATAGTGGACGATGATTATGATAATGATGACGACGTTGACAATGATGGTGATGATGACAATGTTCAACATTATGATGATGATGAAAAATGATGTTAGCTAGGCAATTAATAAAAAAACAATATGTATGATATATAAAAGGAGATGACGTTCGTAAGGGTTAAACATAGTAAACGATGGTAAACTAGTGTACTTATCTGGTCATAGAAATATAATAGGAAATGACAGTACATTAGGGTAAAACACAGCAAATGATGGTAAACTAGTGTATTTACTCGGTCATATTAATATGACAGGAAAAGACAGTACATTAGGGTTAAACACAGCAAATGATGGTAAACTAGTGTAACTACCTGGTCATCTTAATATAATAGGAAATGACAGTACAATAGGGTAAAACACAGCAAATGATGGTAAAATACCTGGTCGTATTAATATAATATGAAAAGACACTACATTAGGGTAAAACACAGCAAATGATGGTAAACTAGTGTAACTACCTGGTCATCTTAATATAATAGGAAATGACAGTACAATAGGGTAAAACACAGCAAATGATGGTAAAATACCTGGTCGTATTAATATAATATGAAAAGACACTATATTAGGGTAAAACACAGCAAATGATGGTAAACTAGTGTAACTACCTGGTCATCTTAAGATAATAGGAAATGACAGTACGATAGGGTAAAACACAGCAAATGATGGTAAACTACCTGGTTGTATTAATATAATATGAAAAGACACTACGTTAGGGTAAAACACAGCAAATGATGGTAAACTAGTGTAATTACCTGGTCATATTCAGATGACCCTGGATATAGAGGCCACCCTAGAAACAGCTCTGCTATCACACAGCCCAATGACCACATGTCTATTGATTCACCAAAAGGTAATCCAAGTATAACCTCTGGAGCTCTGACAAAGAGAAGAAAATATCACCGTTTAATTTTTGATGAAATTTGCATGGATCAGTATAAGAAGGAGTATAATAGAGTTCCATACTCCAAAATGTTCAGACTTATTACCATAATTTTGAGACCATATAATTTTGGTTAGTATTGAAATTTTTGACGTTTTTTTTTTAAAGACATTTTCCTTTCAGCATGTTTGTATGTATTTTTAACTTGGTTTGTCAAGTTTTTGAATCAAAATAGATAGAATTTTATTTGAGAATTAGACTTTTAATTGAAATCAAATATTCCAGAGAATAGAACCAAAGGAAAAGAATTTTACAAAAATGTTTCAATGAGTATTCACACAGATTTATTTCTTTTTTGTATAATTTATTTATCTTTTAATAATCTTTAAACAAATTTGTATAGTTCTGAAAGCACAGTGTTGATTTGAATAGCGACCTGTTTTTGTGTTTTACAATTGTAAAAAAGGGTCGAAAGCTGATGTTTCGGATAAAGTAAAAAGGTACCAGCACATTACTAGTACTCGTGAATTTGTTTGTTTATTTTGCTGTCTTTGTTTAGCGTTTGTTCCTAGGCCATTGTCAATGAGGCTACATGTTTTTTTATAGAAATGACGCTTGTCTTGGCAAACATGGACAAGTTTTTTGTTTTCTTATCCAGAGGGCCACAAAAATAGAAGACTTGTCTTTGATAGCTAGCAGGACAACGCACCTTCAAGGAACACAAACAATGCTTAAGATAGCATCTACAGTAGGAGACAGAGAAAACACTTGAAGTAGAAAAATAAAATTAAAACTGTTTCAGTGCTGCCAGATATAATTAGCTAGTTATTTTAGGCACAATGTCAATGACACTAGTTCAATTAAACAACAAATTAAAAATTCTGAAATAGCAACAGAAAGTATAACACCAAACATTTCATTTTCCAAATAAACAACATTTTTGAAGAACTCTTCAAAACCATGGGAAGTCACTTTTAACATCACATGTTTGTGAGTGACAGGAAGTTTGGAAATTTTCAATAAATACTAGATTTTCACAACAATATTTTAGTACTTATGTTTGTGGTATAATTTTGAATAGCTTGAGTTGATGTTATATGTGGTCTTATTTACATTATGAATTTGTTTGTTTTTTATTTATTTATTAATTGCTTTTTTTTTATTCAATATGCAACAATTTGATTTCTGTCATATATTCTATTACAATCTAGTCATTCAATCATTCATTCATTCATTCATTCAATCATTCAATCATTCATGCATCCGGTCCTTCCATCCATCCATTCATTCATTCATTCATTCATTCATTCATTCATTCATTCATTCATTCATGCCGTCATTCATTCATTCATTCAATTAATCATTCAATGTTTCATCCATCCTTTCATTCTCATTGACTTTATTCAACCTTAAAACTGGAATTTTTAATATCTTGATACAAGAAACTGAAGGTTTCTTGTATTCACGTCGTGCTAACTTAATCATTTCCTGACATTTTGTTGAGCAACTTGAGTTAGTGCAGTTTTGACACTTGATCCTGTATTTACACAAATTGATTGGCACAAACACCTGGGTGTTTTGGACATCTAATTTCTTCAAATTTGAAAACTGTCACCATAGAAACCAAGTTTCAAAGAAAAATGAGATCATTATAACGTTTTTATGATAGAAAATTACTGAAGAGAATTGCCTTTCTATTCACATTTATTTGTATATTGTTGAATTTATAAGGATGATGATGATTTGTTATGATGATGATGATAATCATGCAGTACGTGAAGATGAGGATGACAGAGATGATCATGACAATGATGGTGGTAGTAGTAGTGATGATGATGGTGATGATCACAATGACTGTAATAATATATTAATAATAATGATAGTTAATTCATTTATTTTCATAAAAATTATAATAAAGAATCTATATTATGATAATTTTTTTATTTTTCATTTATCAATCTTATTTTTCATTCATTCATCCATCCATCTATTCATTCATTCATTCATTTATTAATTAATTCATTCATTCATCATTTGTCCACTCATTCATTCATTCATTCAATCATTCATTCATCCACTCATTCATTCATTCATTCATTCATTCAATCATTCATTCATTCATCCATTTATTCATTCATTCATTCATCCACTCATTCATTCATTCATTCTTTTATTTGGACATTTGTTTATTCATCATTGACACATCTATATATTCATCTTTTATTGACTCAATATAACTCTGTGTTACCTTTTCAAAGTAAAAACACACTCCAGGTGTAAGAATAGAAAATGAACAGACTTAAATTCAATAAATTTTCTAATGTTTCCGTAATAAATCAATGTTCTGTGCGGTTGAAGAACGATGGTAGAATAAAACTTTTTTTTACTTTGCAAAATATGAACGGGTTGATTTTTAGAACAAAGCAACAAAACAATGAAAGACCTCGGTTGGAAATAAAAGTTGAAAAACCACAAAAATTCCCTACCGAAAAACCGACCCTTTGAAAACGGATTTTTGTGATTTATCAACATCGACAACAAAGGCAGTTGGAGATAGCAGAAAAGAAGAGGAAAAAAAATCGCAACATTGCCTCAGGGAGATATCGGAAAAAAAAACAGTTACAAAAATTTAGGTAATTTCCAAATCCATAAATTTCATCATTAGGGCTTTTAAAATAATTTTCTTTCAATGTTCGTAATGTATTTTTTGTTACATTTTCAGCATAGCATGCAAAACTTATTTCTTTTATTTTTAATTTTCTCCGTGTTGGGCTATCAATAAATCTCTGAGTAGCACTTTGAAGGAGTTCATTTGGGTCTTTTTATTCCACCAACTAAACATGTCTTCAAATTAAAATTTGCGAAAATTTTCACTTTACGTGCACGTAAAGTTCCTTGGAATAGAAATTAACAAAACGCGCAATTTAAAGGCTTGAAAACGCATGACAAAACTAACGATTAAGAAATACAAAAGAATCCAGCTAAATAAAAGAATCTATTATTTCATGGCTTACCTGTAATATCTGCTTTGTAGATATGTTGAGCAGACCGCTTTTGAAACATGTGTTGCTGATCCAAAATCGATGACTTTGACTCGATAAGGCTGTTTTTCTGGGTCAACCAACATTATATTTTCAGGCTTCAAATCCGCGTGTATTATTCCCAACGATTTCAACTTTGAGAGCGCGACCAGAACTTGTTGTACGATCGGTCTGATGTGCTTCAACTGCAGTGGACTGAACTTGGACTGTTTTAAATAATCGTACAAGTTCTGTTGCAGCATCTCGAAGACCAAGCAAGTGTGATTTTTGTGCTGAAAGCACTCAATCGCACGGACGAAGTTGAATGCTTCGGAATTTTCCGCACTTAGTTGAGCCAAGATTCGAATTTCGATCTGACCTTGTCTTGCATAGCTTGGATGATCTTTCAGAATCTTGATAGCAACAAGTTCGTTCGTTCCTTTCTTCCAACATTTTAGAACTTGTCCGAATGTTCCTCGTCCAAGGAACTCTAGTACTTCGTATCTGCTCGTAGCAGAGCTAAACTCTTCGTGCAATACTACATTATAATCTCCTTCACTATTGCTATGCGAAGCTGGCTCATTATTTTTAGTCGTCGTTGTAGTTTCGGAAATGTTTTCGTACACGTTCAAACCACAACGTTTATATGTTTCTGCCAGGGTTTGGGTTAAACAGCGAAGCGCATTTGTATCGATTTGAATTCTGCACTGTGTCTTTGGATTTGTTCGATTTGATTGAAACGATGAAAAAGCACCATTTGAATGCGAGATCAAGTCAGTTTGGGCCATTTAGTCAATGCTCTTATAAATTAGAAGAAGCAAACGAAAATCGTAGAACGTCATTTGAAATTCACATAGTACATTTCGAAGAAGTTGAGATAGATACTTTTAAATTTAACGCAAAAATTCGAAATAAAAGGAGGGATTTTTTAATATACTGTTATAGATAAATGTCTTTTGAAGAGGTGCATTTTGCTCGTTCTTGTGTAAACAGAGAATTTTTGCCAAGCGCTTCTAAAGAAATTGAATCGATGCCGTGATCGAAACGGTAATAGAACCGAACGCTTGATCGGAACGTTCGATCGAGATAAATTTTCACTGCAATTTCTGTTGTAAAATACACGAAGTTGTAGCCGTGACAAGCGCCACGATTTGTGCCATTTTGAACCAGTGAAAACAGAATTTCTGATGAAGCGCAAATTACGTCCAGTTGAATAATTTTACTCTTCAGAATAAAACTCAATCCTCGAAACTAATCCAGGATTTCTTGTAGCTTTCAAAATTCCAACTCTTGCTTCTGATCAGGAATTGTCCTTCTCCCAAATAACAAAGGCTTTTTTAATGATGTGTTAGAACTTTCTCTGGCTTTCTTGTGGAGAAATTATTTATTTTGAAGTGTTATTTTTCGATTTTGAAGAATGTTCCGTTTCTTCACGCAGAATTTGTTGGCACGAAAGTAATCCCTCTTTTCTTCAATTCCAAGATCGTCTGAAACGCAGAAATACATCGAATATTTTAGACTATTTAATACATACATATACGACATAACAAGATTACCACCATCGAAAACCATCAACACAAACCGTTGTCGTCCACCACACAACTTCGAAACAAGGAAAAAATGAAATTATTTCCCTATGATTTTGTTGAAGATGAAAGAAACCCGATTTCATTTCGAAGTAAAATTCCAAAGAATTTTCACCAAACTAGCAAAATTCGTCATTTTCGAATTACTTAGGAATATATTTTGAATAAATATTCACGTCCCTTTGTTTGAATACGATATAAAGGTATGGATTTTTAACAGTGGATAACTTCGGTTTTACTTACTCGATTTTGCCCGTACTGGCCTCGTCACGAAGCTCTAAGCTTGCTGAATACAAGCGAGTTGTATTTGTCCTTTTTGCTATTCTTTTATGGCCTTCAATTTCATCTCCAAATCGGACATTTCGATATTACCCGAACACTGGAATTTTCTGTGATACACACAAGAGCTCTCGGACCATGTTGATTTTGTGACGTCAAGCTTGACCAATCAGAATGCTGGATTAACGCGACGTCAGAAATGTTTTGACTCCAAAATAATGATAAAATCTCTTCAAATTTCGCTCAAAAAATAATCTATCTCAACCAATAACTCCCAAACACGTCAATATTCATATTTTCCAATTCCTACAAGTTGTTTTTCCGAATTTTACATGATGTATCCAAATCTCTAGGGGTCCCCTGAAAGTAAGTTTCAACAGGGCAAAAATCTTTTGACAAAACATCTCATGGGGTCCCTGGAGAGTATAAAATATAAGAAACATTATCCGAAATGGTATCGATTGATTATTGATCGTAATTTAAGTCATGTGTCTTTTGTTCGGTGTAGCGTCGTCATAGTCAGCAAGTAAACACACTTTGGTTACTAAGCAATGTGTTTGAAAACTAGCTGTTCAAAAATCAACTCCAAATAACTGAAAAGATGTTGATATAAAATTGTTGAAAGGCAGGCACTTTCAAGGTGACAGATTGGTCAAAAACTACACTGACAAAATGGCGGCCTTCGAAGAATTTCTACTCCTTCTTCTTTTCTTGGGATTGAGTTCATCTTCGTTTGGTCAAAGCGTGACCTCAAACTCAAGCAGCCTTTCTTCACTTTCTTCGCAAAGTGGTAAGTTTCAAGCTTGAAATGTCTTGTGTAGATAGCTCAGAAGTGTAGGTGAGAGATAGCGGCATTTCAGCTAACCCAAATCACAATGAAACTCCGAATATAATATCTTATCTTTTATGAGTTTATTCCGAAATTGATTCAAATGAATTGGCTCTAATAGTGGTCGAAACGCACCATTTTTGTGAGTCTATTTTCCCTTAGCATTTCAAAACGGATGTAACTGAATTTAAGAATTGTTCACATATATGTTTTCTTGTATTTGGAAAAATATGAATCGTAATATTCAAGCTGTTTAGTTTTTATTTGGGGAAAAGATCTCTTTCGTTGCCAAGATGCTAAGTGCTTATATATTATGACATACTCCAATTTTCTTTGCGTGGTAATGGCTCAACCAATTTCTTGAAACCCAAATACAATTATTAACATTTTCCTTGATAGTTAATCTATTTATTATTACCCAATTAAAACAAAATACTTTTTTTCTTTAGGCAATGTTTGGAAGTTGAATTTAGCGTAATAACATGCAAATTTTTACTTGTTTTCA
This sequence comes from Diadumene lineata, assembly GCA_918843875.1. Taxonomy (NCBI): domain Eukaryota; kingdom Metazoa; phylum Cnidaria; class Anthozoa; order Actiniaria; family Diadumenidae; genus Diadumene; species Diadumene lineata. Next base: position 10,084,179 of record OU974083.1, on the reverse strand, counting down.
GCAGCTGTTCGACAATTCGCATTCGAACTTCATCTCAGCTTCTAGAATATTTCGAACATTAATTTCAATCGATCGAACGTTCCATTTCAAAGTTTTGTCAATTTCCGCAAAAATGTAATTCATAATTACACAATATCATTGGTTCTAATCACTAACTAATGTCTACTGAACTTTGCTGTCACAAATATTTAATTTCACGTCTGGTGTAGATTTCTTTTGTGAAAGTTTCGCATATAATACTAATGAATTATTATGTCATTGTGGAATCTTCGCGGGATATTGAAAATGCAACGCCAAAACATTCCAATCTATGAATTTTATGAAGGAAATGTATACTTTAGCAAGAGTAGTTAGTATTGTGTTAATCTGATTGTAAACGTGCATATGTATTACTAAGTACATTGTTTACCTTGTTTTGTACCAGTCTGATATTCATATATGAATTTCGTGATCCCAGGTCAGGTATTTTGACGTAATGTTACATGGCTCAGTTGTCATAGAACTTTATTTTTGTACATATATATTCTAATAGTTGGCAATAATTCAAAACAAAAGTGAGAGAAGATTAGTGCAGATTTAAGTTATCTGTAAAGATTGTTATGGCAACAGGCATTTGAAAGTAATTTTCTAAGAAACACCTTTAGTGAAAGGGTCTTATGTCAATAGTAACTTGCGCATCGCATTGTGCTAGTGTTTCTTAGAAAACAATAACATCGTAAATATACAGTAGGTTGCAATAAAAAAATATCTAGTCAATGTTTATCTTGGCATGTAAGAAAAGCATTTTTGTAATTTTTATGGCAGTTCATGGACTGAAGTTGAAGCTGTCTTGCACCAAAACCACAAATATAAATGAAAAGTTTTTTCTCTCTCCAAAATACACTCAATGTTTTCAAGTCACCTTTTCCCTCTTTTCCTTACTTTTTAGCATTTTGCTCTGTTGTACGTAGGTGCAGTTACTTACTAATGTAGTTAATCTTTATACTATATATTTAGGACACCATAGTGTAACTAAAAAAAACTTTTTTTCAGAGTTTTTGGTTTGCATAAGCATTGTCAGAAAGTGCTAGTAAAAATGTTAATTAAGTGAAAATTTGACAAAGCGCATGAGCAAAAATGGTTATTGAAAGTTAAAAATGTTTGTGTTCTGCTAAACTGCAGTTTTCCATTTTCTGAAAACTTGGATACATAAATGTTTTTCTGTCATTTGCTTTTTATTTGCATCTTTCAATCAAAACCCTGATAACCATCTGAATAAAAACTTACCAATCATGATTAATAATGATTAAGTTCACACTACCATCAGTATTAGTGGGCCAATATTGAAAAGAGTTCAGTAGTTTGGTGTTTGGATTGACGGGCAACAAAGACCAACAAATTGTAATAAGTGCTTGAGTTCTGAAAAAATAGAAAATTTCAGTAGTTCTGCACCAGTTGCAAAGATTTTTATAAAATAGTGAATGTAGGGGTAGTGAGTGTGAGAGAAAGTCTCCCCAATTAGTAGAAAATGCTTAATTACTTAGAGTCTATAAAAAAGTTCATTTTTTATTTGTTTATAAACGTATACATCAGCCTATTTTGGCACAAAGTACATTATTATTCATTATTGTATTACATATTTATTTATTTATTTATTTATATGTATATATTTATTTATCTTGTTGTAATACGCAATTCAGCCCTTAGGCTGCAATGTAATTCACTATTAAAACTATCTATCTATCTATCCATACAGTACAATGAAAAACTTAAAAGAGGCTTATTGTCAAAGAATGCATTGTATCTCCTGAACTCTTTGTTTAAACTTTAATCTTTTTTTTCTTTCCAGCTTTTACATCAAGTACTAATAATGTAGAGTCAACTGTAAGCAACAACATAACTGCAAGCCCAAGTAGTGCCACAGCTAGTTTGAACTCAAGTAGTGCAACTTTACAAACTGTTTCACCATCAAGTACAATACCTTCAAACTCTAGTTCCACAAGCGTGGTTGTTACAAACTCTGTGAGTCAAGTGATCAATTCAACAATTTCACAAGAAATTAGTTCATCATCAATAACAATAAATACCACTTTTCCATCAGTGTTGAGTTCTTCAACAAAGTTGCTTAGCTTCAGTATACAACCTTCTTCAACAGTTGGAGATGAAAGAAGTACAAATGTTACACAGGGAAGTGTATCATTATCGTCTGTGAGAAAGAGCAATGTATCGTCAGCGTCAATTGTAAAAAATGTGTCTTTAGATACAATGAGTAGCTCATCAGTTGTTGCCATTGCATCATCATCGGATGTTGTAAGTGATTCTTCTAGTACAATCAATTCACCAATAGTGACCTCCACTGTGTCGTCTAACAGCAGTGCTTCAAGCACAGTTGCAGTGATGCCATCACCGACTGTGTCACCTAGCAACAGCACAAATGTTGCAGCAACAGTTTCTATGACAACAGACAATGCTAATATATCATCTACTATCGTCAAGGGGACACCTTCAATTCAGGCATCAAGCTCAATAGAACATTCTAATAAAGGTCAAAATCACACCACCAGCTCAGTTGCCATGGAATCTAGGAGTGCTTCTGTTTCCATAGCAACCACCTCAAGTAAGAGTGTAACCATAGCTACAAGTATCACGCCTTCAAAGAGTGTCAATTCAACAACATCAACAAGCCATCGGGCAACTAGTGTTCTTGTTCAACCATCACCAACACCACTTATCAATCAAACGTCAAGTAAGAGTGTAACCATAGCTACAAGTATCACACCTTCAAAGAGTGTCAATTCAACAACATCAACAAGCCATCAGGCAACTAGTGTTCTTGTTCAACCATCACCAACACCACTTATCAATCAAACATCAGTGATGTCAAGTTACCATAGCAGCAGCCAGTCAGATGGTATTGTGTTGTTGTCGTCAATGTATCCATGTTACATTACTTATGTCATCACCCAGACTATGAACGAGAGCACTCCAGTGATGTCATCAACAGCAAGTCCACCACAGTCAAGCTCAATATCAGTTGCTAATGAAAGCTCAGTTTCCAAAGAAACATCAAAGCATGTATCCGTGACTGCAAGTGCTCAAACCTCACCAAGCATGTCCATGATTCAACCTAATTTCACTTCAAGGTCTATTGCTATGGAAACAACTGGAGCTGTTAATGATACTTTAGTGTCTATGACAAGCTCACGCGGTACAGCTGCCATTTCATCTAGTTCGTCATTGGCTTCCAGCTCAGTTGCTAAGGAGTCGTCATTGTCAATTTCAAAAACTGCAGCAATATCACCATCTGTATCATCATCATCATCCAATGAAAGTCAATCCATTGTCAAGACAACTGTTTCCATGGCAATGTCATCGTCCCTTGCACCTTCAAGCTCAGTCATTAAAAGCACTAACCAATCAACTTCAAACGACTCAGCTACCTCCAGCACTATTCCTATGGCAACCGCATCCACAGAAACTCCTTCAAAGTCTATGTCAGTCTTGGCATCATCTCAAACAACATCTGTTGTGACTGAAAAAGTTAATGGAACTTCCACCAGCTCAAATGCCACCAGCTCTGTTTCAATGCCAACAGTTCCCATAGAGACTGCTATGGAGACTTCCATGCCATCAACGCACATAATGTCTGCAACGACTCCTGTTTCTGCTTCGTCAACGAGTACTTCACCTCAAATTACACCATCAAGTCCCACTAATAACGCTTCTGTCAGCGCTGGTACTGTTAGTCCAAATTCAACCTCGTCTCTTAGCAGTAGCAGCGCTAGTGCTATGCTTTTACCAAGTGCAACTGTAAATCTCTCCTCCTCTACTGCATCTGAGACTCCATCCCTTACAACAAATGCCGCAGTTGTCTCGCAATCAACTCCCACTTTAAATGCGACAATTGCAACCGCTTCACTAAATGCCTCCTCTTCGCCAGCTCCAATAGCGAAGAGAAGACGTAGACGAGCTATTAATGTTTCTGTTAGTAGTAACTCTACTAATCCAATTCCAACTATCCAATCAGTGTCTTCCAACTCTAGTTCTGTTACTATTGGTCCCGATCAGTCCAGTTCAGTTCTTAGTATTAATCAAACTAGTGTTGCACCCTCAAGCGTCGTGACTGAATATGTTCCATCGAGTTCATCTTCGAGCATGACTTTCTTCCCTGGATTAACAGTGAGTCCTTCTGATTCCACATCAGTTGCTACAAGTGCGAGTTTTAGCGTTACAAATACAACCATGGTACCAAACTCACAAGTGAGCTCAATGAATGTCAGTCTGTCCACACCTAATGTCACCATGGTAACATCTACGTCGTCAGTCGTTATGGCTACGCCATCGTCATCAGTTTCTATGGACAACAGTAGTTCAATACAAGCTGTGTCAACGTCGACTGTAAGCGTCAATGAGAGCGTTAATCAAACTGTCACCGTTGTCATGCCAACGAAATCTTTGAGTGAAAACAATAAAACAATCACTGTGCATGCGTCGTCTTCAGTGGGAATTGCATCGTCATCGTCGGCTCCGGTTTTGTCACATACTTCAACTTTGTTTATTCCAGTGACAGCCACGCCAGTGAGCCCATCACCATCAATGACGTCAATAAGTAGTGCCCAGTCTTCCACAGCTGTAAATTCTTCTAGTATCCAGGCCTCCGCATCTGCATTTCCCAGTCCTCAGCCCTCCGTTGTCATCAACTCTACTAGTACACAAGCCTCCGCTTCCATCACCGCTATCGTGACTCAGACTATCAATTCCACCAATAGTACTAGCACTCAATCCTCCTCGGCCATAAAGTCCAGTGACGTCAGCAGCGTCGTCAAACCATCCTCTTCATCACGAATGAACGTGTTAATCACGACATCAAGTCTAGGAATCTGCTACGCGGTGTATTCCACTCGTATAGTGCCCAGTCCTTCATCGTCCATATTACCTAACATGACGTCATCGGAGTCTCATAGCTCGAGTTTCAATTCAAGTTACACTTCAAGTCACAGTGTATCGAGTTCGGACGTGATGATGACGTCTACTCAGAGTGCAGTTAACTTTACCAGTAGTACGACTGTAGTAGTGGAGCCATCACTTACTATTGTCGTAAACTACACGTCGTCAAGTTCGTTTATCCCTTTGCAAAGTTCTAGTATTTCTCTGTCGAATACGTCGTCTTTCGTAGCTCAATCTTCATCCACTAGCGTGGCGGTCAATACGTCCACCGTCGACCTCAAACCAACCGTTTCTGTGAACCAGTCGTCGACTCAATACTCTCCGTCTGCAACCTCAACGGTGGCGAAAAATTCCACTGCTGTTGTCATAGCAACGTCTGTTACCGTCTCCATGGAGACGTCTCGTGTGATGAACACTACCCTGTATCCGAGCAACACTGTCGGTATCTCCAAGACAACTGTAACGTCGTCTACCCCGTTTTTGAACGTTTCGTCATCGACGAAAATGACGTCGTCTTCGTCAATGGTAAAGCCGTCATCGTCTGTGTTGAAAAATTCGACGAGTGTCGTCATTAAACCGAACGTTACGTCATCGGTTATCAAAGTGTCGAGCAGTGTCGTCAAAACGACACCGAAGCCAACTACGGCCGCGCCAACCACCGCACCTCCAATTTCTGACGCGTGGTTAATAGAGACAACGATGCAGTTCCCAGTTGGAAGTAATTTGAGCTCTTCAGGGTTACAGAATAACATATCAAGGGGTTTGGAGACAGCGTACAACAGGGCAGCGAATATTGCAAGACGAAAACGAAGGGCATTAGCTGGTACCGAGGCAAAGGTAATTGGTACTCATTTTCCAGCTTATTATCTTTCTTTTTCATTTTGTTTTCATTGCTTTTTTAGTCATTCAATCATCGATTTACCCGTCTGTTCTAATGAATTCGTTCATTCCATCTTCCATTCATCCATCCATTCATCCATCCATCCATACATTCACTCATTAACTCATTCAATCATTCATTCATTTATTCATTCATTCATTTAATTTTTTCTTCTTAACTGCTTTATTCCTTTTACTTTACTTTCTCGCTTGTACCCTTCCTTCCATCCTTTTTTTGCTGTTCTTCCGTAGTTGCTGAACCATTATCTTAATTTGCATTGTCTTGAAGATTTACAATATCACAAGAGCAAGTTCCCTATCATCATCAGCAGTGGTGCTGTTCTATATCACAAGGAATGGTCAACCAGTTTCTGCTGTTAGTGCCGTAGAGGAGTACGACAAGTTTAATACGTTGAACCAAATAGGAACCGTGGTCGGGTATCCGGTAAGTAATTAAGCAAGGATGATTTATAGAATGAATGTATGTATGAAGGGGTCAATCAGTCAATCAATCAATCAATCAATCAATCAATCAATCAATCAATCAATCAATCGACCAGCCAGTTTGTAAATTAACCAGGTAGTCATTCAATTGAAAAAAGAATTGTCATTTTAGTCAGCTCATAAACAGTTCATAAACATTTCTCACGTTTCTTGTCTTTTTGCAGGTTTTATCCCGACCCATACCATACATACGCCCCACCCCTCCCCCACTGGAGTTTGCTGTCTACATGTTACTGGGAGCGTCAGCAAGGAACCTTACAATTCCTGACAATAGAAAACAATTAGAAGATAACTTGGCGTCTTATTATACAAAAAAGACAAAGACGTCAGCTGCAGTTAAAGCTACGGTAAGGGAATAGAAGATTGGATGGAGTGGATGGATGAATGAATGGATGGATGGATAATTGAATGAAATTGCAAGTGAATGAATACATGAATGAATGGTTGAATGAATATGTATATAAACAAATAGTTACCTTAGAGTCATACTGTAAACAAGATGACAGCCATCTTTAAAAAGAGTGCATATAACTTCTATTGTTACAGATCTATCACGTTTCGGCTGAGAAAACAGGTCTTATATTTGTCAAGTTCTACGTGACGGAAAACAACAACAAAGTTGCTGGTACGAAAGTCGTCAATGTGTTTGAAGTGCCACACGTCGAAGAACTGACAGCTGATTTGAAAGAACCGGTATGTATCGTCATCATTATCAACATGACTCACAATCATCATCATCCCAATTGTTACAATTATCTTCATCATCATTATCATCTTGCTCACCATCATCACCATTATCATCATCATCCCGATTATAGCTATCATCTTCATCATCATTATCATCAACATCATCCCAATTATAACCACTATTATCATCATCATCACAATCATAATTATAATCGTCGTTATCGCAACCATACCACCAACAGTGCTACCATCATCACCTCCAACTCTATTATCAACATCATCCACAAGTAACCAGACAGCACATCATCATTTGACTCATTTCAGCAGAATCGTTATATATCACCAACACAGTCAATCGTCATCGTGTCGTATCGTTATTCATATAATATTCCGTTTCCCTCAGGTTGTGACTGGTCCTTATACTGAAGAATCAATGAAACCCAGTGATAAAGATTATGCAGAAGTTCGCATGAAACTACCAGCAAACACCGACCTCAGCGATAGTAAATCCAGGAACGATCTTGAAGACAAAATAGCTACCATCTACGTGACTGGAAAATCTAAACTAAATACAAGACGAAAGAAGAGAGCTGTTGGGAGTGTAAGCGCGAAGGTAAGGAAATGCTAGGGATATGTTGAACAACGTGTGATGTGATTCATTGTTGTATGAATGCGCAATGTACCGATTTTGAGGGATTGTTTGTGCTTAGTGTATTGCACGGTTCATTTGTCGTGCCGACTTGTCAGGTAACGTTCGTCGTTAAACAAGCTACAGTGTAAAGTCACAAACATTTTGTAACGCAATTCCTTTTTCTTCAGATTGTCAACGTTACAGCCGTTGGGAGCAATAATCAATATTCAGATGTCAAGTTTTATATTGTTGATTCGGGTAAAGTGGCGAATTCTTCGTTTGTGGCTACGTCTATGAATAAACTTACAACAACAGAGATGACTCTTATCACTACACCTATTGCTGTGAGTATTCAATGCATTTGCACTTTATCCTCCCTTCCTTCGTCCCTTTCGTCCTCCCTTCCTCCCTTCCTCCCTTCCTCCCTTCCTCCCTTCCTCCCTTCCTCCCTTCCTCCTTCCTCCCTTCCTCCCTTCCTCCCTTCCTCCCTTCCTCCCTTCCTCCCTTCCTCCCTTCCTCCCTCCCCCTCCCCCTTTCCTCCCTCCCCCTCCCCCTTTCCTCCCTCCCTTCCTCCCTTCCCCCATTCCCCCCTTCCCCTGTCTATCAGTTCCCCTCCCTTCTTCCCTCCTTGATCTTACAATACTCAACCATTCTTCTTCCAGGTGACCCAACCAGTTAAACCCGTAGCCCTGGCAGTAGTAGTAACGGAGACACCACCCGTGACAGTCGCTCCTGTGGTCATTCCATACTGGATTATCGGGGCAGTCCTTGGTCCAATCTTGCTTTTCATCATTATCATCGTTTTGATCATCTGGAGATGGAAGAGAGGCTCGCCAACTAAAGTACAACCGTCGTACCAAAAACCTGACATTGTGCACAAACCTATGGTAAGATGAGTCGAATGCGACATTCTGTCGATTGTTAATCGAATTCAATTTTTTGTCGAATGTGAATCGAATGCGATATTTTTGTCGGTAGTTGTCGATACGAGTAGATCAGAATTACGTCAGAGCATAAATTTTTAAGGCTTTGCTAGATTTTCCGATTGTGAATCGATTAACAAATTTTTGTCGATTGCTAATCGAAGCCGTTTTGTCAATACTATATCTTTGTAAATTCATTCTTAGTCGAGTGTGATTTTCTGTCCATAGAAATGTTCGGCTTCAGTTGCTAATCGTTCAATGTTCGTATTTCAGCAACCGCCCACAAAGAGTTTTGAAACTCCTCGCTATGTTGAAGGAAAGCCACCACCAGCGAAAATAAGAACAATGCGAGCACCCGACGATAGCTACGAAGAACTTCCGAAACGAGAGATGTCTCTACGAAGAAAAGTCGGAAAGACTCCTGTCAGTAAAAAGACAGGACCCGTATCTAGGTAAGGCTAATTATTGTCAAAATTAAATGATTTTTTAAAAGTTAAAATTGTTACATTACATTTAGTGATTTGTTTGCGATAAAAAATGTGCAATTTGTAATATTGGTTGCTTTGTAGTCGATACATAATCGCTAATTTTCGCCGAGTATTCGTAATCATTCCGTTTCATTTCGTACAGCCGAGTAAATGCCGCTTATGATGAGAGCGAAGAAGACGACGACCAAAGTTTCACTGACGTCAGCAGAACCGGAAGTCATGAGCGTATCATAAAAGCTCAACCAGGGCCTGGGATGAAACAGAAACGAACATCGGAAATTCCTGCTAAATCCACTCCCAAGCCCCCACCAAAGGAGGAGAGCGAGGATGGGCTATCGGAGACTGAGTCCGAGCCAGAAAGCATTGCATCAACTATGCGTACTGATACAACCAAGTTTTCAGCCGCACAAGTGCCAACGGTGGCTGTTATGGCCGGGTCCAGCGGTCATGCGCCGAATGCGCCAGTTCGTTTCCGGTCTTCGGTACATCCTACTTCGTCACTTCCGCCATTACAAAGTAAACCGTTGGTTCAGGTGAGCGATTATTTGTTTACTTGCTTGATTGCTTGCTTGTTTGTTAGTAAGTCAGTCAGTCAGTCAGTCAGTCTTTCTGTCTGTCTGTCTATCAGTCAGTCTTTCTGTCTGTCTGTTTGTCTGTCTGTCTATCAGACAGTCTGTCTGTTTTTATTGACGCATTTTCTTAATTTTCATAGCAACAATTGGTAGACGATGACGAGGAAACACCACGTAAAACAAAGAGACGAAGTAAAGCAGCACAACAAGAACTAAAACAAAAGGTAACAATCATCAGATGATCACATTTAATTTCAACTGACCAAAGACTGATTCCAGTTGAAACTTTCGCTTCTTTTCACCCGTAATCGATAACAATTATGACGGAAACAAACTGGGACTCTGTTGTCCTATCAGTCCAATCTAACCAATACTTAAATGCATTGTAGTCTTGAGAGACTTTCGTGTTCCATGTGGTACGAAATTTGAAGTTTTGAAGCAAGATTTGTTTCAAACATCGACATGTCGTCTACGCTGTGCCAGTCTTGATCATCCAGAAACGTCAATATTTTAAGCCTTCAAACCGCAAACTTCTTAATTACATATATTCTTTAATCAGGCTGACATAGAACGACTACGTAACAAGAAACGCCAGCGAGAAAGAAAGAACAAAATCGCTCCAGCATCTGATCATCCAGCGGATAGGAGAGCATGGCATCAAGACAGTGTTGATAGAGTTCTAGACCCACAGCCTGTGAATCTGTTTGGTAAACCCGGCAGAAAGAGGCCAAAGAAAGGGAAGAAGGGTTCATTAGCCACTGAAGAGGACGGTATTGAGCTGAAGAGTTATAAACGACATTTGGAAGAAGAAGAAGAAACGGAAGATCAGGTACCAAATGGCTGTAGTATAATCAAGGCTCAACAAAGTTTTACCGTAATTTAAAATTCCTTAAGGCCATTGAACGCGTCGTAATGTATTGTGCGCAATTTAAATGTACGGCGGCCAATAACTCCTATAGTCTTATAGAGTCGTTTTCGCATGAGTGGGAAACAGTACGTTACGACACGGCAGATGATTTGAATGTTTTTTTTTAGAATCTACGGCTACGATACGATACAGAAGTGTTTCCCACTCATACGAAAACACGACTCAAATGTTTTACGACGAGTTGTAGGATTTGTGAAACCTTAAAACGTGTTATAAACTACAAATAGCGCACGACAAATCGCACCATGTAATAAGGTTTTTTCAAATAATCTTATCTATATTTATTCTTGATTCTTGTAGCACAAGGAAGACGAGGAAGACTCGGCCGAGGACAGTGATGACTCCACCATCAGCATGGACGAAACGCGCCGACGTATGCATAATCTCCTTGACGACGCCTTCTCGTTGCTAGAGCCGTTATCAAAACAACAACAACATCGGCCTCATCCCCAGGCTACTAAATCTCTCACTCGGCCACCTGCACCCCCGAGGTATGCTGGGAGTCGACCTGCTTTACCAGAACCAGCTCCAGCTCATGGCCGAGCGACCGAGCCTACACCAAGACAGAAAAGGAGACTGATGAATTCTACTGGGTTACCCAATGGTATGCCACACACAACGATAGGGCCTGGTTACCCAGGTAGACCACCTATGCGACCACCCCTGGTCACTAGTGATCCGGTAGTGGTCTGGGACCCCTATGATAGACAAAGGTAGATAATAAAGATAATAAAATATTAAATTATTATTATTTTCATCATTTTATTCATCATCATCATCGTTGACATCATCATCGTCGCCATCGTTGTCATCATCAACATCGCCATCGTTATCATTATCATCATCACCACCATCGTTGTCATAAAAAGAAGCAAAGAAACGGATAAATGGATTTCGTCATGGTAAACACTATATGTTCATCTTTGTTTTAGATATTTAGATCCTCGTATGGGTTACAAGCCAACATACGCTTATCGAGATCCTAACGGTCATAATGTCTTTATTACACCAGTACAGCAACAGAGAGACTATATGGTAAGTGACGCTTCTAGCCATCCAACTCTATGCTTACTTTATGATTATTTTTACTATTAGATAGAGTCGTTTGCGAATGAGCGGGGAACAGTACGGTTGAACAGTACGATAATTAAAATATATATATATATATATATATATATATATATATATATATATATATAATACATATATATATATCAAATACACGGCTACGATACGATACAGCACTGTTTCCCACTCATACAAAAACGGCTCTATTTGAGGGGCTCAGTGTTGGCAATGAGCACCAAAAAACCGCTTTAGAAAATATCGTTCAAGACCACAGCAAAAAGCGTGCTTAGCTTTGACAAAATATCCAGGAAGAACCTTTCGTAAGTTGTTCTGTGTTTTGTAGGGTGCACCTCTTTGGAGTCCATACGCAGCTGAAGATACAATGGAAGACATATATCCTGATCTTGCTAAGGTAAGTTGATGATGATGATAAAAATGATGACGATGAGGAATCATGATGGTAATAGTGGTGATGATGTTGATCATTCCATCAGTCTTTCATTCAACTGCATGCCATTTTCCTAATATAGTGTTGATCTCCATTTTAGGCAAGTTACCCAGGTGCCTTTGACACCTCTCCTCCTAGAGACTCATTCCACCCAGATTATATGTCACGTGACACCAGAATAGACATGAATGCCAGCGATCCTGTTGGTCAGCGTTCTCTACCTTTAGGACAGACGCCACAGCCTTTGATAAGGTCCATAAAAGACGAATTGTTAAGATTATCCGCTGGAGGACAAAGAAAAACGAATATAACTGAAATATAATTTTGATATATAAATTTATTAACAAGAGTGTTTTTATGAGTAATGAGAACAAATCCACCTCATCAAATTTAGAAACACTGAAAACGCCAGTAATAGGCGATCTGCTTTATGGCGTCATATACTACAACTACCAGAATGCTTTGCTTACTTTCTTTTGTAGCGTAATTAGCACAAATTGTTCTGTTAATCTCCAAAGGGATTAAGAATTTGAATACGAAAGAGAATTCGCATAGAATGCTGGTAGTCGTAGTAAAATGACGCCATAATGCAGAGATCGCCTATTTAGTGAGAACGCAACTCACCTAATTGTGAGAATGTTTTCACACTGGAAAAATAACATTTGTAATATAATGAGTAAGAAATACACCTATTAGAGTGCAAACACTATACCCATGAAATATATGGGCGATAATTAGGAATTGCACGGGTATATTGTTTGCACTTTATATTATGGGAATATTTTCACTAAGAAGGAACACACGCAATTTACCTAGAAATAAACATTCGAATTGCGCGAATATTCTTTCAATTTTAAAAAGAGGGCTTCCCGTATATACACCTATTTAAAAAAAAAAAAAAAAAAAAAAAAAAAAAACGGCAGAAAAAATAGGATAAAGCACGATCGAAAGGAATTGTGGGAAAAAATCCTTCATGTATTACATATTGCTGCAATTCGTGTACAAATCATAACCATCTGTTACCATGACTTAAGAAATAGCACTAATCAAACAAAAGAAAACAATAGAATTAGCATAAAATAGCACTATTTAGTGGTAGTTATGTTGCACACTGAGTGCAGTCTATTGCTGCTCATTTGTTAATGTAAATATCCATGATTCCTTGCGGTCGTGCTGTCGTCTTTATCTCCGACAATTACGATGTTTGAAATATGGTTTTTCGATGTGATTTTAAATAGATATTTATGGCAAGACGTGTAGCATGGCCTCCCAGACTAAGTTTCGTGTATCAATCAGATCGTAAGATTTGAGACTTTCAATCAAATTCACATTTGATCTCGAAACTACTGATTCAGCCATGAATAAAGACATTTAGTCAGCTGAAAGTACCTGTAAGAAGTCTGAACTTTAGATGATATATTTAAGAGTGAAAAAAAAAGAGTTTCCAACTCGATAAACTACCAGAAATAACACAGGTTTTTAAAATAACCCCAAAAGAATTAAACTAAGAGTTATTAGGTCACTTTGATCATCTATTAACAGTTATTAGATCATTTTTTATAATCTATTAACAGTTATTAGATCATTTTAATAATCTATCAACAATTATTAGGTCATTTTAATAGTCTATCAACAGTTATTAGTTAATTTTGATAATCTATTAACAGTTATTAGGTCATGTTAATAATCTATTATATCACATCCTTACGGTTTTATATTCTTAGATTTATAAGCGTTCAAATTTGGAAATGTAAAAGGTTTGGTTTTTAAACTTTTTTAAATTACTCTATTTAGTAGTTTTCGTTTTTTATGATTGAAACCCCAAAATTACTCAATACGTTTTGCTATAACGAAACAATGACCCAAATAGAGTGTATAAAGTTGTATATCAATCAAGAAAGAAAATGTCAAAAGTATATATTTTTAACACAATTTGCATTAAATGCTTTTTCATATGATGTTCAAGTTAAGCCAATCAATTGAATTGTAAACTTGTGCAGTTTCTTGACTTGGAAATCTAGCTATAGTCAAGATGTATTTGATTCAGTTTTACTTTGTAAAAAAAGATTATAAAATAAACATAATTTTAACATATTGTATTGTATTTATTGCTTGAACACACGGTAGTATCGTAAATGAAAACGATGAAAATACATTTATGTCCACTTCACTTTGATAAGTAACAATATTGCAATCTTTCAAATATACACCCAGCATGCACCGCACAGCATTGCATGGCAAAATATTTACAAACATTAAATGATATTTATTCCATGCACGCTTACTAGGGTGCTCGCACTAAAAGGGTGCAACAGTTGTCACTATTTAGTAGCAAATAGCACTAATTAAACAAAAGAAAACAATAGAATTAGCATAAAATAGCACTATTCAGTGGTATTTATGCTGCATACTTTTAGTGCGTGCCACTTTTAGTGCGTTCCACTAAATAGTGCTAATTCTATTGTTTTCTTTTGTTTAATTAGTGCTATTTACTACTAAATAGTGACAACTGTTGCACACTTGTAGTGCGTACACTCTATAAGCTGTACTAAATACAGAAGAATAAAATGTTGAAGTTGCAGTCAGAATACAGAAGAATAAATCGTCATGCTTTTCAAAAAGCGCGCGCAATCTGACGGACGCATGCCACATGACGTCATTTTCAAGCCTGACGTCACCACTAATTAGATGACGACACAGTGTACTAATTAACTCCAAATATCAGAACACAGCTAAAACCCAGCTACGAGCGTCCATCAAAAGCAAAGGCAAACCTTTTAGCAATACATTGGGCTTTATTTTGTAAATTTAAAGGTTCCAGACATCGACAATCCGAACGCCTAAACCTTCGATTAGTCAAGAACCAACAATTACCAAGAGAAACTTTATAACAAAGGAATAATTTGTTACTTTAAATTTTGAGATGAATTCATTAAGTGCCAGCAGCTCTCCGACAAGAAGTACGCTAAACTCGCCTTCGTCTCAACATGCCTCCAAAACCGCAGCAGAAACAGAGTCGTGTAAAATCCTAGAGCCGACGAGAAAAACGATCCAGACCCTCGAAGCGCAGAGAATAATGGCAGTGATTGAAGATACAATACAACGACTAGAGCTCGTGAGATCTTTGCAGCAAGTCTTGCAGAGGATTGGAAGGTTTAAGGTCATGTTGGGAGGGGATTTGGTTGACTTGTTAGATAACCATGGCAACAGACAACACCATTATCAGGTAGACCGATGTATTCCAGTCCATTGATTGGGTGGATTTCGATTGATTGATTGATTGATTGATTGATTGATTGATTGATTCATTCATTCATTCATTCATTCATTCATTCATTCATGTAAATATTTGTATTTTAACCATATCTGTCCGAAAGACATTGTTCTAAGGAGGTTAATAAAATAAACTATCAAGTATCAATTATCCATCCATCCATTCATTCACTCTCATTTATAATTCATCCACAAAAACTAGAATTTGTGATTTCTTAAATTTGTCTTGTATTTGAAGTGGAGATTGAGCAATTTCAATGACCATTTTTTGAAATACACGTGAATTACAATCTACAGTAGGCAAATTGCACTAAAATTTTACATGGCCCTTCCTTCATTCCGTCATTTATTCGCTCATTCGTTCGTTCATTGAATGAAATTTATATTGTTTGCTCATTAATATGTCGATGTATAAACGCACAATAATTTTTTTACAACGTTTGCAGAAACTTGCTGGCCGCCTTCAAAAGGAAGACCTTCGAATGGCATGCGCAGAGAGACAGACATTGATGGAAAAGAGTTACCATGGTGATGGACACCCGGACGTGCTTGTCTCCAGAGAGGGAGGCAACGAAGAAGATGGTGAAGAAAATTGCCGCGATGAAAACGAGTACTGGCAAATGCTAAAGAAAGACTTTGCGATTGGACAGCAGGGCTTGAAATATTCGTTGCTTGACATTTTGAGATATTTCAAGAAGAATCCTAAAGCTATGGAAAACATTCTAGGTATAATGTGATGCGATGGGATGGGATGGGATGGGATGGGATGGGATGGGATGGGATGGGATGGGATGGGGTGGGGTGGGATGGGATGGGATGGGATGGGATGGGATGGGATGGGATGCGATGGGATGCGATGGGATGCGATGCGATGTGATGTGATGTTTTGTACGTAATGTATAGGGTAACGTACGTATCGTAGCTGAATGGAACGTAACGTGACGTATCGCTTTACGTATCATCACGTAACACATCATGCAAGTTTGTATAACGATGCTTCACCTATTTACGTTTTCCTCAGGGACGTACCATTAGATATTTGAGGAGAGGGGTGGGAAAATACACAAAACAATATCTATCAAAGCCTTAAACAGAGAAAAAAGATCGTGTTTGTAAGGCAGATTTGGCAATAAAAAATATCGTGTAGGGAGGAAGAAAATATCCTGCACAATCATCATAAATATCTTGAAAAAAATTGACCCAACCCCCCTCCCTCTCTCAAATCTCGTGGTCCATCAGCCATGCGCACCGTTTGCAGCACTCCACAATCTCATACTCAGAGCCCGCGTTTTTCCTCGCCAGCAGCGGATAACAAGGGCTCTGACATAATCCGATTTTTGTTAAAATTTGATTGGTCATTCAATTTTGACAACCACGCAAGCGCAAACAACCGGAAACACAAATAAACTCAAGCTAGATGTTTGTGACCGTTTTTAGCAGTAGAAAATATATAAAATATGATAAAAAATTAAGTCTGTACTTGTGAATCGCTATTTTCTTTACCTTCCTAGAGAATTTCAGCCAATTTGAAGCAATAGTTAGGAAATTATTTAATGTTTCGCCCTTCGTCACACACGGCTGCCAACGGCCGATAGAACTTTCTCTTCTAGCTTGTCGAAAATCACAAATTAACCTAAAATCCCTTCGGATTATGTTTACTCAATAAATAATCATTACAATCTATGAATTTTGTTCCAAAACTTCCACAATATCACTAGGAAAAATCCATTTTCATTGACGATATCGCAGTATGTTGATCGATGCGCCGATCGATGCTGGATATCGATTCCATCAGAATTACAACGGATTTTACTTTTAAATATCAGCTCTGACATAATCTCGATTCCCCATTGGTCGGTTTGTACATTGGCCGTAAAGGCGCATGCGCAGCCGGAAGTCCAAGAAACCTTGGACTTTTCAGTGGATTATGCCAGAGTCCTCGTTACTTCGGCCAGCGGCTCGAAACAAGGACTCTGGCATAATCCACTGAAAAGTCCAAGGTTTCTTGGACTTCCGGCTGCGCATGCGCCGTTTACGGCCAATGTACAAACCGACCAATGGGGAATCGAGATTATGTCAGAGCTGATATTTAAAAAGTAAAATCCGTTGTAATTCTGATGGAATCGATATCCAGCATCGATCGGCGCATCCATCAACATACGGCGATATCATCAATGAAAATGGATTTTTCCTAGTGATGTTGTGGAAGTTTTGGAACAAAATTGATAGATTGTAATGATTATTTATTGAGTAAACATAATCCGAAGGGATTTTAGGTTAATTTGTGATTTTCGACGAGCTAGAAGAGAAATTCTGTCGGCCGTTGGCAGCCGTGTGTGACGAAGTGCGAAACATTAAATAATTACCTAACTATTGCTTCAAATTGGCTGAAATTCTCTAGGAAGGCATAGTTAATAGAGGGAGATGGTTATGAAACCTATTGTTATATGTCTTTGTTTCCCTTTTGATCTTGAACGGGTCCTGACGGTGCACAATTTTTGACTAATTCCCATCCGAAGTTGCAAAATAACTGATCTTAAGCATTATCTACATGATTATAGTTAGGAATGTTCAAATATCTATCGGAAATCTTTAACTATTTAAGACCAGAAACCAAAAGAAAGATTTCAGTCTGTTCAATCAGCCATAGCCAGCAAGGCTAAAACAATGCTAAAACAAAAGATTGTGCACTGTCACGCTTGAAAAACTTATACAAAGAGTTATAACAATAGGTTTCCTAACCATCTCCCTCCATTAACTATGAGGAAGGTAAAGAAAATAGCGATTCACAAGTACAGACTTAATCACATTTTATATATTTTCTACTGCTAAAAACGGTCACAAACATCTAGCTTGAGTTTATTTGTGTTTCCGGTTGTTTGCGCTTGCGTGGTTGTCAAAATTGAATGACCAATCAAATTTGAGCAAAAATCGGATTATGTCAGAGCCCTTGTTATCCGCTGCTGGCGAGGAAAAACGCGGGCTCTGAGTATGAGATTGTGGATTATGCCAGAGTCCTTGTTTCGAGCCGCTGGCCGAAGTAACGAGGACTCGGGGTACGAGATTGAGCACTCCACGACCACATAATAATTCCACAACCGTTCTAAAATTTTATAGTATAAAATAAACATTCAAAACCAGGCTCTACTGCCTACCGTGTTTAAAAATCAATTATTTACAAACGTAATAATCCAGGTAAAACAACGTAACGGACCTAACGTAAAAAAAGACTTTATCTTGTTCATTTCAGCTTTAAAACTTCCAGGTGCTCCTTCATTCCGCACGTTTATCGAATATATGGAGAAATTGATGATCGTTATGAAAGAGCGACTTCTTATGTTTCCGTCTGAGGAGCTCAGACGTAAGAAATTGATCATCGACATCTTCGTACGTGAACGTAAGACTAGCGCAGCGTTAGAGAAATTGCAGGCAAAATATTTAGAGGCAGTTAAAGACAAAGATCAAGAGGTAAATTATTATGATGATTCAAGAGAGTATGATATAAGAGAGCTTATCCCCGGAACCCATCAGGGGCTCTACTCACCGTGATATTTTTAGAAACTTGTTAACAATCTCCGCACTTTTGTCTTTAGATGTTTTTATGATGCAACCGCGCCCCCTGCAGTCTAGCGTCTTGCGTCCAATCCAGTTAGGAACAGATACCCCTTATCCATCCATGCCTCCAAAATACTAAAAAAAAATTAAGCAGACAAAGTTAGTGGTTCTTTATTTTGTAACTTTGGATGGACATGGACGAAAAATTGTGCAAGGTCAAGATCGGTTTATTACGAACAAAGACCGTTAACATATAGTTTAGACAACTATATACTCTAGGGCTGCTATAACAACGCTCTGACCACTGCTATCAGAATCAACAATTTCAGTTTGTTTTACTTTTTAGATAGCAAAGCGAAACGCAGTCATAACGCAACTAAAGCACGAACTATCAACATTAGAGAAAATCTCTCGTGATCAACAACAAAAGACTCTGACAGACTCTCTTAAGCAATGCACTGTTGATGTGAAGAACTCTAAAACGAGAAAAATAAGAGTAAAGGATGAAATGTTAGCGATAAGGAAAGAGCTGCGCGAACATAGAAGAGAGAACAGGGAAGCGGAGACGTCCATGAGAAAGGTTGTTAATTTATTTCTTAGCTTTTTATTAAGCCATGGCTATTATTAGCCTATTTTAGCCATTGCCAGTGGATATTATTATTAGCCTATTGTTGAGAGAGTGCACGCACTAAAAGTGTGCAACATAAATACCACTAAATAGTGCGCAATTTTACGCTAATTCTATTGTTTTCTTTTGTTTAATCAGTGCTATTTACTACTAAATAGTGACAACTGTTGCACACTTGTAGTGCGTGCAATCTATTGGCCATGTATTGCCAGTCCATAAGATTGGTTTTAAATAACCCATCGAACAACAGAAAGACTGAAACTTTGAACAGTAAAACACACAATGTACAATAATAAAGTTCCATATGGTTAATAAGCTCATCGAATTTTGAAAAAACGACTTGCTCTATTAGCCTTTAATTAATATTAGCCTTTAATTAACTAGCTGTTTACATGTATAATTTGGAAAAGAAAGATCTGGAGTTGCCCGGATTTGATGATTATTATTAACTTGTTACATTTCCACAGCGAACATTCAAGATTGGTACAGAGGTGTTTAACTGGGTGCAGAAGTACGATGCAGATATGGGTAGCAGACAGGTTGGCTATTTACTCTTTTCTATTCACACAAAGCAGTGGCAAATCTAAGGGAGGGGTGCGCAAGTCCTTGTGTTAATAAATATTTTCCCAAAATAACCTCACTATTTCATGTTTACTGGGTAGTGCACTGCCTCCTAAAGATGATGCACCCCCTCCTTGAACCAATCCTGGATCCACCCTGCATGCAAAGAGGGCTGAAGAGAATGAACCAAAGCACAATATCGTATGTCAGGGAGGGGAGAGAGAGGGAGACGAAGAGAGACGTGACAGTCTCGTTGTTAACACTTTGGACTTCTGGTCTACAGCCCTGGGTTCGATCCCTAAACCGAACGATGATCATGTTGTGTCCTTAGGCAAGATACTTTGCTCTCTCAGTGCCTCTCCCGCCCACCCAGGTGTATAAATGGGTACTGGCATTTGCTGGGGGGTAAATATAGTAATAGTACATCACGTCCACTCTCTTGCAACCTTTCTGAGTCGAGTACCAATGCATCTTGTTCTAGTTATTGAGTGTTTCATAGAGGCGATTTTTAAAGTTTTACTCCAAAATGAAATATATTTATTTTATTTTTTTTTTGGGGGGGGAGGGTGTTTTTTTTTTCATTGTTGTAAAACTGGTTGCTGTTTATCCAGGAGGAATACGATCGTATCAATGCACAATACGAATTCGAAAAAGAAGACTTAGCAGAACTAGAAACTCGGTTCAAAGTAGTCGAAGAACAATACCAAGCCATCTTGGAAGAGCGTAGACTTGAAGAAGAGGCTAGGAGACAGAAGGAAGAAGAACTTCGAATGATGAACGAGGCTGCGTCCAAAATACAGGCGATCTGGAAAAACTACATCACAAAGAAAAATGCAAGCAAGAAAGGACAGAAGAAAGGAGGGAAAAAAGCAGGGAAAAAGAAAGGAAAGAAGTGAATATTTCATGAGGAAGAGTTTATTTTTGTTTTTGGTATACTTATATATAAACTAATAAGTAAATAAATTGTGGTCTACTCAATTGCTTATGTTTATTTTTTTGTTGTGAATCGTATTTTATTAGATTTCGCTCGTTCGCTCATTCAGCCAATTATATATTTGTTTATTCGTCCTGATTCGTCTGATTCGTATCATTCAGGTTCCTCACTTAAAAAATTAAATGATTCGTTTCATTTGTTTTCATTTATCTATTTATTCGTAGTAATCAATGTATTTATTCAATGATAAATTTGTGTATTTTTCGGTTTGCCCGTTCTATCCATATCTTCACTAGATCTGGCGAAATCTGAATACTAAGGTTTTGGGGCTCCTGTGTGTTTTATCGCGTTTGAAGTCAGCGGGTTTCCCCATAAAATCCAGGATTTCGCGCCATTTTCGACACATTTTGTGGAAAACATCGAGACTTCCTCCACGAAAAACTTAAACATTCTCTCACAACATCGAGTTTTCATAATTTGTAAGGAATATTTCCCATTATGGATAGTAACCAGAAAAGAAAGGGTGATTTTGGCGAGAGTAGTGTCTCCAAAAAGTCGAAAAAGGACGATTTTATGGGAGTACAGCCAAGTCGGTTCGAAAGCGAGCTCGCTTCACTTCAAAACTCGGATGTGGGTACAACTTCAGTCGTTCTTGACCCTAAAGAAAAGTGGAAAAGACCTCCTTTGCCTGATATAGATCCTGGAAAAGACTCTATAGAATTTCAACAGCTCGATGTGGAAAATTATATAGGTAAATGTGATAAAAAATTCGTAATAACTTTTGCTGCATAAAAATTACCAAATTAATTTAGAACACTTAATGTGTGCAACAGTTGTCACTATTTAGTAGTAAATAGCAATAATTAAACAAAAGAAGACAATAGAATTAGCATAAAATAGCGCTATTTAGTGGTATTTATGCTGCACAGTTTTAGTGTGTACAATCTAGTCTTGTCACTCTAAAAGCTGATATCTCAAATTGAGCAAATGTTTCTTATTTCTGCGTCGTGAGACAAGACAGCAGATCTTAAATTAAGTAAAAAAAATGTGTTTTTGCTTAATTTAAGATCTGCTGTCTTGTCTCAGAACGTAGAAATAAGAAACTTTTGCGCAATTTAAGATTTCTGCTTTTAGAGTGTGTTTAATACCTTTTGCAAGTGTATTTTAGTTGTGTTTTTTTTTGTAGTTTCTGGTGAAAAGCATTGAAAGAAAAATGCTTATAAAAAGGATTAAGATTGTATTAAATGTGAGCTAAATACTGCTGTATATAGAGTGACATAATAAAATAGAAGGGAGTCGACGACGGGGGGTGGGGAGGGGAGTGGTGGGTTTGGTGAAGTCAAATGACTGATTCATAAAGGAAACTTGAATATTGAAAGAAATCTGCACATATCCAGCATGTCAGCAAAGTTAAAGCAGCAGAGCTGACTTGAAAGTGCTTAAACTTTATAATTATGGCAAAGGCACTTTATTGTCACTGTGTAAAATATTTTACATAGCTTTTGGTTGACAATAATTTTAAGTATAAATATATGAATATATAAATAATATATGAATGATATATAAATAATATATAAATAATATATAAATAATATATGAATATATAAATAATATATAAATAATATATGAATATATAAATAATACATAAATAATATATGAATATATAAATAATATATAAATAATATATGAATATATAAATAATATATAAATAATATATGAATATATAAATAATATATAAATAATATATGAATATATAAATAATATATAAATAATATATAAATAATATATAAATAATATATGAATATATAAATAATATATAAATAATATATAAATAATATATGAATATATAAATAATATATAAATAATATATAAATAATATATAAATAATATATGAATATATAAATAATATATAAATAATATATAAATAATATATGAATATATAAATAATATATAAATAATATATAAATAATATATAAATAATATATGAATATATAAATAATATATAAATAATATATAAATAATATATGAATATATAAATAATATATAAATAATATATGAATGTATAAATAATATGTAATATATACAATATGAGCAGCCGATCTGTATGGAATGTACAATGTCGAGCCGAAGGCAAGACATTTTATATTCCATACAGATCAGACGCGAACATTGTATATTACTTATTAAATGTCTAGGTTAATGCAGCTATTCTATAGTAATGTTTTTGAAATTAGATTTAATTTGGCTGAGATATTTCAAGCTAAACTTTATGCAAATCAGGACGATTTCTGTATAAAACATACAGATGCCTTCACGGTAGTGATTTTCTATTGTTCTGGGTTCATTAATTATTCATGAATTTTATAAGTAATATATAAATAATATTATTATTATTATTATTAAATTCTATTCTGACCAATAATTATTGTATATTAGTAGCCATCCAGTTTATTTAGTGAGAATTTTAGAGGGGATATTTCTGTTAATTTAAACCTTAATCATTTATATAACATATTGTGGTACTCTTTGGCACATAAGTGTAACTATTCTTTAAGACCAAGATTACTAACATTGGTTTCATTACATTTATCTCCACCATCATCATCAATATTTTCACCACCACTTTGGTCACCAGTTATCAACGTCATCATCTTTATCATTACCACAACTATCATTGTCGCTATCATCATCACCAGTATTAATATCGTCATTATCATTATCCCCATAATCATCACCATCAACATAAATATCTTCAGCATCATTATCAACATCTCAATAATCATCACCAGCACTAATATCATCATTATCATCATCATCAGCATCCCCATAGTCATCACCATCAACACTGACATCTTCAACATCATCATCATCATCAACATCCCTATGGTCATTACCATCAACACAAATATCTTCAGCATCATTATCATTATCAACATCTCAATAATCATCACCAGCACTAATATTATCATCATCATCAGCATCCCCAAAGTCATCACCATCAACACTGGCATCTTCAACATCATTATCATCATCATCAACATCTCTATGGTCATTACCATCAACACTAATACCTTCAACATCATTATCATCATCAACATCTCTATGGTCATCACCATCAACACTGACATCTTCAACATCATTATCATCATCATCATCACCATAATCATCAGCATTACAATCATGCAACATTATCTTAACCATCATCATCATCACTGCTCCTCTCTTCTACCCAGGTACTCATTTACAAGGAATGCCAGGATCTAAAGTAGGCCCCGTACCAATAGTTCGCATGTATGGTGTCACGATGGAGGGTAACAGCATTGTCTGTCATATACATGGTTTTGTGCCGTATTTTTACATACCGGCACCCCCTGGATTTAATGAAAACCAGTGTGGGTTATTCCAGGATGCTCTGAATAAGGCAGTGTTAAATGACATGAGATCAAACAAAGACAACGTCACGCAGGTATGGTTTTGGTGGTGATAGTGATGATGATGATAAAGTTGTTTTCGTATGAAGGTGAAACAGTTTAGTTACGATATGGTAGATAATTTGAATATTTTTTTTAGAAACTACAGCTGCAATACGATACAGTATTGTTTTATACTCATGCGTCAACAACTCTTTTGATGGTTATATGATTATTGTTTTAATAATATCAATTTTGTAAAAACGATTCTGGGGCCGGTTGCATGAAGCCTGAATAAAGTTATCCACTGGATAAAGTTATCCACTCCATAGGATTTCTTTAGAATTTATCCACTGGATAGCGCTATTCAGGCTTTGTGCAACCGATCCTGGTCTAGAGATGAGGGTAAAATGCTGTCTTGCTTCAGGTTCACTAGTATTTGTAGGACTAACACTGATTATCTTCAATAGTGTTAAAATCCATGTGATAAACAGTTACAGTATTTCCTTCAATCCATTTCATTTTAAGGCTGTTTTGGCAGTTGACTGCGGTAAAAAAGAAAGTATCTATGGTTACCATGGCAATACTAAGTTACTCTTCCTGCGTGTAATGGTGGCCTTACCCAAGTTAATAGCTCCTTGTAAGAGAATTCTAGAAAGTGGTTTCAAGTTTGGTTCTTTTCCGGAAAGAGGGTATTCTACGTATGAGAGCAATGTTGATTTTGAGGTAATCAATATGAATTGTGCAAGTTTGTGATTTTAGCGATAAAATCACAAACTAAAATCTGAAATTAAATAAAATTATATAGGTTACCAAGTGCAAAATAAGGTCTTATTAGAGAGCTTTTTACTTAAAGCTAGAGTCACAACTATGAAAGAATCACTATGAAATGTGTTTTTTTTTTCTTGACATACTTTCTATTTTTCATTGTTCTTTAGTTTCATTACTTTGTAGAGTCTATTTTTACTTTTTTTCTTGGCATTATTTATACTCTCTGTGTCTGCATGGTTCAGCTGGTAGAGCATTGTACTGACAATGCAAATGTCATGAGTTCAAATTTCATTGAAGCCCAATTTTTGGTGTCTTTCAAACAATTGCTGTAACTGTTTTGTGTTGTTTGTTAGGTTCGTTACATGGTAGATTCCAACGTTGTTGGCTGTAACTGGATAGAAGTACCTGCTGGCAAATATAAAGTTAGAACGCCACACATGGCAACACATCGGAGTGAGGCCAAGCCGACTTCACGGTGTCAGCTAGAGATTGATGTGGCTTGGGATGAGATCATTAGCCATGCTCCAGAAGGTACAATGTCAAATTGATAGACATAGACATAACTTTCTTAAACATGGTTAAAAATCTTCAGTTACAATATGTACATGTTAGCAATATTAGTACAGTGAAACCCCTCTATACCGGACACTACTGGGTGCCAAATAAAATTTCCGGTTTAGAGGGGGTTCCGGTTTATTGAGGTTTTTGTATACCCATTGAAATACACACTGTAAATGAACCCTTTCGCTCCTGGAGATTTTTGGCGTTTTTAGGCGTTTTTTGACACGTACAAACTTTTAGCTCGTCCAGAGCAGTTTGTTTTTGGCTTCGATCAAGATTCCTGTGTTACCGGGGAGGCATGAAGCTGGCAAACAGGTTTAACACGTTTGAAACAGGTTTTCAGTCTAATCAGAACTTTGACGAAGTCGCATCATTCGTGATTTCGTGGTTGTTTTTTGCTATTATTTTGGCTCTAAACGCTTCTGGAAAAGCATCATTAAGCTTTCTAGTTGTGATGAGTCTACTGTTTGAAAGAAATCAAGCAGGTGAGGTGATTTCCAGTGAAAAATCGTGTTTTTTTCGCACTCGTGAATTTTGGTGACCGTTGAAGAAATCATCACTTCAAGACTGTTTTAGAGGCAAATTCTCGGACTGCCGCGGCTATTTTTGCAAGTTGTGGTGATAGAAGAACACAACAAGCCTGAAATTTCGGCAGAATTCCGAGGTAGCGTTAGACTTATAAAAAAAACTTAAAATGGCAGGTTGCTATGTCGGCTGCCGAAAATCTTGTTGATTTCCCAGAATGCATTGCAGTGGTATTTTTGTCGAAACACGTGTAGTTCGAAATAGGCATGTTCGTAGGGATTTAGCGCTGTAAGTAGAATGAAATAAAACTTGAAAAACTCGCATAAGCTTAGTAGAAGGCTGAATTTTCTCAGGATATTAAACCTTGAAGGCAAAGTTTTTAGCCAAAAAAATCGACCTGCAAAATGTGTGATTTTCAACATCTGAAAATAGGGGAAAAACGTGATTTTCCAGCTTTTTAAAGTTTGAACTGTATGTTTTTGCCCAAATTGCCAGTTTCTTCAACCTGAATGGTACTTAACAGTTAGCCACATTCCTAGTGTTTGCTAGTGAATGGTGATTTATGGCATGAATGACTTAATTCAGGAAGATATGATTTTTTAAAGCAAGGTAGTTGTCTACGGCCGGTTTTGGACAGCACAGGAGCGAAAGGGTTAAAGGCACGATCATTTTTGCATTTGAGTATCGCTATATCAATAAAGTAAACATGTTATATTCATTTACATTTTCGTTGTCAACTTTGGCACTTTTTCAAAAGATTTGAAATGCTTTGACAAAATAAGACGATTTCAGATGATCAAGCCAGCTGTTTAAGGTAATTCCGTAGAAATAAAACTGCCCGATGAAATTTTTTTATACTCGTTCTAACAAACAATTTTGAGAAACGCTTTTAGAAAATACAATAAAAAAGGGGGGTCACCGACTTCTTTGTTTGTGCAATATGACGTCAATGTTCATGCATTTTAGTGACTTGAGAACGTAAAGAAAGAAGCTCAAAATCGAAGAGAAACGGAACAAAAACACAGTAATTTCTTTTTTTAGAGCAAAATTCGCGTTTTGTTAAAATGTCTGCACTTTATTTTATTTAAAAAATATGAACAGATGTATAAAAAATGTGTGATCTTCAAGAAATTGACGAAATACCAACGTGTGCACGAGCTGCTAATTCATTCGAAAAAGTCCTAAGCGGAAAGTATTTTGGAAATTTCTCAAAAGTTAGCCCGATGACCTATGCTCAATTTTAGATATATTTGATGTTATGTTATAAAAAATAATTTTATCAAATAAAAAACATAGGTCACCATGCTAGTTTGCAAAATATTGCAAAAAATATCGTCAAAAAACAGGTTTTCCGAGAGAGGACTGGGTCGAGTTTCAAAATTATCGCGTTTTCTCGCTCGAAAATGTCGCAATTCTTCGAACTTTTTGTTCAAAGTAATTTACAAACATAATTTGACTAGATTACATGATAAAAGTCCTGAAACCAAAAAACTTGAAACATGCGCAGAACTATGCGCAATGCAAAACTACGGAATTACCTTAAATTATTGAAATCAGCAATTTTGTTCGGACTAGCGGGGTAAATTCTATTGTTAAATATCAATTTGAAGAGAAATTATTGTCCGGTTTCCGGAATAGAGGGGTTCCGGTTTACTGAGGTTCATTTTACAAAAGATATATAGGGAAAATTTCCGGACCAAAAACATTGTCCAGTATGGAGAGAATTCTGGTAAACTGAGGGTCCAGTATAGAGGGGTTTCACTGTATAACGATAATAACTATATAAGGTCTGATTTTCAAGATTGCAGTGTCAGTCTTTGCGCACTTGACTAACAGAAAAATCATACAAGTTTCCAGTAGCTCAGTGTCTAGAGAATGGGAAGGTCAGGGGTTTGATTCCACACCTAGTACTCTGATTTTTTCTGTCTGCAGTTTGTGTGCTTGTTTATTTACTTGCTTCCTTCTTCATAGAATCAGTATTTCTAAATTCAGTTGGTAAACTGTTCTGCAGTTGTGTGCTTGTTTATTTACTTGCTTTCCTTCTTCACAGAATCAGTATTTCTAAATTCAGTTGGTAAACTGTTCTGCAGTTTGTGTGCTTGTTTATTTACTTGCTTTCCTTCTTCATAGAATCAGTATTTCTAAATTCAGTTGGTAAACTGTTCTGCAGTTTGTGTGCTTGTTTATTTACTTGCTTTCCTTCTTCATAGAATCAGTATTTCTAAATTCAGTTGGTAAACTGTTCTGCAGTTTGTGTGCTTGTTTATTTACTTGCTTTCCTTCTTCATAGAATCAGTATTTCTAAATTCAGTTGGTAAACTGTTCCATAATATCCAAAGCTTCTTTTTGATATTGATGATGATCACTAATAAAACACATTGTAGCAGTGTTGTAGTGGCATCGTAACCATAACATTTATTACTCACATGGAAATGACTATATCATGGACAGAAATTAAAAGTTCTTCAAATTGATGTCCTTCACAGGAAAACAAGTAAAAAAAAAAAACATTCATGGTATTTTTAATGTTAAATTACATATTAGCCATTAAAAAACATCCGTGGTTCATCTGGAGCGCTAATGGTTAATAGTTAATGGTTGTTAATATTAATCTTTTTTTAAAGAAAACCTTAATGGATTATAGAGCGTTTTCACTCACGTGATCAAAATCTAACTTGTTGCTTAGCAACCTTACTATCCGCCATATTGGTGTTCCACTGATTTACACATACTCACATGTAATAATCGTCGTCTTCGAAAATCTCTAACGCTGCGTGTAAATATTTAAATTTCTTTGCTCTGTGATCAACATTCGCCACCATGGTGCTTTGCTTAATGGTTGGATGTGGTAATAAGACCGGCAGTAGATCGAAAAAGGACTCAGAAAAGGTTCGTTTTTCTCGTGTCCCTTGCGTGATAACAAATCAAGGTGACTTCATGGAGGAACTTACAACAGAGAGACGAAGACTTTGGATTTCAGCGATCAGCCGAGCTGATTTAACCGAAGCTAAGTTGAAATCTGATCGTGTGTGTAGTAAACATTTTGTTTCAGGTCATGCAGCGAAAGATTGGGATCGTTTTAATGTTGATTGGATTCCTACGCTCAACCTTGGCCATTCAAAGCAACAACCACCAAGCGAGGTGAATGTACAGCGATCCGAACGGCGTAAACGCCGCCAAGAAGTAATTGATAACGAAGTACAGTCCAAGCTGCAGAAAATACCTGAGCTGGGAGAAACTGTAGCAGATATTTTCGTACAAACTGAGAACGATAACGAGAACAATGTTGTGGAACAAGATGGCGACAAAGACGACACGACGGCTATGAAAGACGAACAAACACAAACTGACAGATGTGAAACAACTGAAGCGGAAACCCAAACCGATGCATTCGATTACATGTTTGCACCAACTAAGATTCAACCTTTTACAGAGGACTATTTTAAAGACTCAGTGGAAAAGGTGAGATTTTACACTGGCCTACCTGGGTTTGATGTTTTGAAGCATGTTGTGGATTTTGTGGCATCACATGCCATAAGAAAATCAAAAACACTGACTTCATTCCAAGAAATAATCATGGTTATGATAAAGTTAAGATTAAATGTACCAAAGCAAGATCTGGCCTTCAGATTTGATGTGTCGTTGCCAACTGTGTCAAGAATTGTTTCATCTTGGATGGTTGTACTAGATGTCAGACTTTCACCATTGATCACTTGGCCAGAACGTGAGGAACTTTGGCGTACAATGCCAATGTGTTTTCAATATTCCTTTGGTACCAAGACTACTATCATAATTGACTGTTTCGAAATATTCATTGAACGACCATCCAACCTCCTAGCAAGGGCACAGACTTTCTCCCACTACAAACACCACAACACAGTGAAAGTCCTAATTGGTATCACCCCACAAGGGTCTATCTGTTTTATATCAAAGGCATGGGGAGGGAGAACATCTGACAAGTACCTCACAGAAAGGTGTGGATTCTTAGAGAACCTAAAACCAGGAGACCTGGTAATGGCTGATAGAGGGTTCACGATTGAAGAGAGCCTGGCCCTTCATCAAGCAAGACTTGCTATCCCTGTGTTTACAAAAGGCAAGAGTCAACTTGATCCTTTTTCAATTGAAAAAACAAGGGGGATTGCAAACGTTCGCATCCATGTTGAAAGAGTAATTGGTCTCCTACGACAGAAGTATACCATTCTACAAGGAACACTCCCTATTGATTACCTGATGGCTACTAAATCCAGCTCATGTCCATTGGTTGACAGGATGATCAGAGTTTGCAGTGCTCTTACAAATCTGTGTCCATCTGTCGTACCCTTTGATTAAGTCATTGTTGTCATAGAGAATAATTATTTATAGCACTGCATGCTAACTGATGTGAAGATACTGACAAATGACTAACGTCTGAAATGTCAGTATCTGCACATCAATTACCATACGGTACTATAATCAAGGTAAGTCTTAATATTGTCAAAAGAAACCACCTACCAAGTACACAGATCACCTTACAACATTCAGACACTACTTGATAGCATTAAGTAATAATAGAATAATTTTTGTGATCTAAAGGTCTGAACTCAGATGAATTAATGTTTATCATATTTGTTGAAGTAACAATAATGTTATGATGTTCCAGGTAGACTTTTAGGGACTACTTCCACATAGATAAGATCATAATATTGTTACTTCAACAAATATGATAAACAAAAATACTTTTTTTAGTTTTAGTCAATAACTAATTTGTAAAACTCTAGAGCCTCAACACTCGACTGAAAAATATATATATATATCATTTCTTGAAAAAGGAAATTATATTGCTCTAAGAAGTACACAACTTTAAGAAAAAAATGTTTATTGTTTTTTGTTAACAGTGTTTTGACATAACAGAAATACTGGTACACATTATTTGAAGGGTTCAGAGCGAAAACGGCGTAAGTGCATTTTAGGATAATTTTTCGAATTTTCCAATTGTCACCAAATCAATCAAACAAGGCATCTAATGACTTATTTTGGTCTAAAAATAAACATCTTCTATTTTTTTCCGAACAACTTGTCCGAAAAAGGTGTAATTCGGCCCGTAGTTACGCTTTCGCTTTGCTTGACAAGCACAAATTTGTATCGGACGATAAAAATAGTCGAGTGAATATGCACAAGTACAAATCATAGAGTGCGCGCACTAAATAAATACCACTAAATAGTGCTATTTTATGCTAATTCTATTATTTTTGTTTGTTTGTTTGTTTGTTTGTTTTTGTTTAATAAGCGCTATTTAGTAATCTCGACATCAGTGTTCAAGCGGACAAATAAACCTATTAATATATATATGTATTTTTTGGCTAAAAACTTAGCCTTCGAGCAAAAAGTTTAATATCCTAAGAAAATTCAGTCCTTCTTCTAATCTTATGCAAGTTTTTCAAGTTTTACTTCATTCTACTTACACCGCTAAATCACTACGAACATGCCTATTTCGAACAACACGTGTTTTGACAAAAATACCACTGCAATGCATTCTGGGAAATCAACGAAATTTTCGGCAGCCGTCATAGCCTCCCCCCATTTCAAGTTTTTTTTATAAGTCTAACGCTACCTCGGAATTCTGCCGAATTTTCAGGCTTGTTGTGTTCTTTGATCGCCAAAACTTGCAAAAATACCCGCGGCAGTCCGAGAATTTGCCTCTAAAACAGTCTTTAAGTGATGATCTCTGCAACGGTCGCCAAGATTCACGAGTGCGAAAAAAAACACTAATTTTTACTCGAAATCATCTCACCAGCTTGATTTCTTTCAAACAGTAGACTCATCACAACTAGAAAGCTTAATGATGCTGTTCCAGAAGCGTTTAGACGCAAAATAGTAGCAAAAAACAACGACAAAATCGCAAATGATGCGACTTTGTCGAAGTCCTGATTAGACTGAAAACCAGTTTCAAACGTGTTAAACATGTTTACCAGTTTCATGCCTCCCCAGTAACACAAAAACACAGGAGTCTTGATCGAAGCCAAAAAGAAACTACCCTAGACGAGCATAAGGTTTGTACGACTCAAAAAATCCCTAAAATCGCCAAAAAATGTCATTTTTCTGACAATTTCTTCGGAAAAAATAGATGATGTTTGTTTTTAGACCAAATTGAATTGTTAGATGCCTTTTTTTGATTGATTTGATGACAATTCGAAAATTCGAAAAAATTATCCTAAAATGCACTTACGCCGTTTTCGCTCTGAACCCTTCATTTGTAATATAAATTATTCATTACAATTATTAATTGTGGAGGATTTAGTTATAAACTACATCATACCAATATTGTTGCATGATCAGAATATTAGCATGTTTTGTTAGCACCAAATGAATTCATTCAGTTAAAATGAACATGTAATTGCAAAACATAACAAAATAAACTGAAAAGTGTACCACACCTCAGCTTTTCATGTTGTTTTCAGAAAGAAAACATTTTTCGTCTGGTTTTTCAAAATACTAGTTAATGACTTGAAAAAAGAATGCAAATAATTATACCTATGCAACAAATAGCAGTAAGAATAGGGGAAATATTTGCTAACTTTACCCTTTTCTATTGCTATTTAGCACTTAATATTGTACGATTCTCATATATTTAAGTAGATATCACAAATAGTAGTGTTGTAATTAAATTAAATGATATTCCATATTTATGTTCATTTATGTCTATTAAAAATGTTGGTGGTAATATTAATTAATGATTCATATGTTTTCCATCTCCACTATCTTCAAGAAGAATTAAAAAAAAATCAAACTCAAAAATGTATTTTTAAAAACAAAAAGAAATATAAATTGAATTAAAAAATAAAGCAATAAGTAGATGACATATAACACAAATAAAAAAAACTAAAATGCATTAATTTAAATAAAAAATCAGAATTCAAATGAGAAATAAAAAAGGTAAATAGATTGAGTAAATTATAGATTAAAATACCCAATAAAAGTAAGAGTAGAATGTTTCAAGTAAAAACATGAATGGTGTTAATTTCTATTTTATTTCTACTTTATCTTTTTTTTTATTTCTCATTATTGATTTTTCCATTGTGAATTATGTACTTAAGTTTCCTCGGTATCTATAAGTTTTTTAAATAATAAAATTATTTTTGTAACAACAAAAATAGAAACAAGCAATAATTATAATGCCCTGAGGTTCTTATTAAAATGTTGGAAACAGTTCCATTTCACCCATTTCTAAACACTTGATAAGATGAGGTCTCATTTGAGTAATATCAAATTGTACTGTTTGTGGAGGTATACCATTTATCAGACATGTGGCAAATGCAGCTGCAAATACTCCACAATCACTACCATTACGCTGTTGTTGAACTGGCACAACATGTAACCCACAGTAATTGTTTTGGCCAACTAAATTTATGACCTGCTGCTCAACTTCATTTTGTATTACATTGTGATATAAACTGTCATATAGATTGATAATGCCATTATTAACACCAACCGAACTGACGCAAACCCAGTGAGCATTGCCCGTATGCAATATTTGAATGAACTGACCAGTGACTGTTTGAAACTGACGGATAGGTCCCAGTACTGGATCTTGCAAACCTTCCATTGTGGGGTCAATTTTCTTGAGATTGTCATGAATATCCTGTATTATATCTCCAATCAGCCAGCCTGATGGATTTTTAATAATATCGCACTTCACTGCACTAAGATTTCCTTTTTGTGAACAAGAATTTGCATTAGTTTTTGCAGTGACACTCCTGTTTATTTTGCTTTCTTTTGTTTTCACACTGTTTAGTACACAAGAAGGGAATACCCAGGTTGTTTTTGCATTATTCGGCTTTCTCTTGTAATTCAAACATGTCAAGTGAAAAAAATTGCCGTTTGCACAAGATTCACTATGGCATTCTATAAGTTTGTCTGAGGGGAGTGGTTTCTTTTTGCACAAACAAATAGAGTCAAGTTTAAGGGCTTTCTGTAGTATCTCGTCTTCACGTTTAGATTGCTGTTGTTTTACAGTTTTGTGGCAAAGAGGACAAAGCCAGCCTTTAGGAACATTTGATACTTTCAGACAGCACAAGTGGTAATTTACAATAGGGCACTGGTTGTTGGCACATTTGACAACCATCCCTCCAGTGCTTGATCTGCAAAAACATACTGCATCGTGGTCGGGTTGTGTGTGTTGAACATTGCGTTTTTGTGTGTACCATCGTCCAAGCACTTCAGGTAAAATACAGTATCTCCAAAACTGGTTGAGTTTCGGTAAAACGCAGTTCCAGTGTTCAATGTCAGGGGTCACTCTTTCATGGAATATCTCGATGTTCTCCTTCACACTACACACAACAAAATCACAATATCCCATGTCTGTTGTAAAGAGCTGCTGTTGAATTTGATAATAATATTGATGATCTCTTTTCAGAGCAGTACCACCATTAATTTCACTCAAACAGGAACTTTTACACTTTACATATTCACCGAAGCTCATTTCTTTCAGGCAGTAGGGGCATTTAACCTCTCCACATCCCTGACCACAGCAATCACAGCTACACAGAAAATCTGGTGTTGCATGTAGCCAGGGATGCTGCTTATGGATAAATGTTCCACACTTTGTAATCTTGAAGTTTACATGTTTTTCATTCATAATCTGTTCATAAGCGGCAATTGCAGTGGCTTCGTGTTTGCACCCATGTTCTGTTGCATCATTAGAGAATTTAAAAATGTTAGGATAACATATTGATTTGATCAGTGATATGGAGGGTTGTGCAGGATCAGAATGACTGGCTTGTTTACTGATGGATGCACCTATCCTCCCTGCTCTGTGTCGAAAGAAATTGCTGCTTTGAGCTTGACTGCGTGTGTCTTCCTCAATTGTGATCAGTTCGTCCTCAGTCATTTCAAAGTCAACAGTAGAACATGCATCAAGCAGTTCATGGTATTCTATATCTAAATACTTTTTATCATATAAACTTGATATGGTTTTAATGTTTCTGCTTTTTGAAACAAAAGACTGTGAATATGGTGGTATTAAGCTTAAAGCTACTGGCTTCGTCTTGCAAGCATGTAGTTTAGCATAAAATTCTTTCATTTCGTATTCATTTGGGGCTTCAGCAACAGATGTATTCTTCTCTGGTTGATCAGTTGCTTCTGCAGTTTGAGAGCCCAATGTCTCAATCTTCGCGTCAAGTTCTTGCTTCAGTTTTTTGGCCGATCGAAAATCAATGTCTTCCACTTCCAGATAAGGCACATCTTTAACAAATGTCGGCATAATCCATGCACACTTCATTTCAGTGCAAGATAGCTTTCCTCTGAGTCTGTTGAAAGTTTCAAGGTAAAACAACACACTTGCGATGTGCGAGCAACACTCGCCTTGACCAGCCATACAACCGCGGCAATGTGCGCTATTAATTGTGCCATTATTCTCCGTTATAATCCATAATTGAACTAACGGGTCGCTCATCTTTTGTGAATGGCGAACTTTTCCTAAAACTACAAATTTTTCAGCAATTCCAATGCCTTGAACGCTGTTGATGAAGCCGGAAACCATGTGGTTGTAAGCTTGCAAACTTCGCCAAGCCTTGAATTGATCTTGTGTATAATGACTTGTTTCGCACACAAGATAAGAGACAAGATCGATAGATTCCACAGGGGGAAGACATTCTGTATCTAAGGTACTTTCTGGAATTATAAATGGATCAATTCCGATGCAGGAAATCTTTTTCTTGTATCGATCTTTTACCTTCTCTTCAAGACGATTGGCGTAATCGCCGAGTTTTGCGTCAAGGGAATTATCCATTCCAACCCTTCAATAAACGAGTATTTTTGAAACTTACAACGGCAGTTCGACTCTTCGACGATTATAAATAGCAAATATTGTAATTTTCAACGATTTCTTCAAGATTTTTGCGTGTTCAAGGACGAATTAAAATATAGCTAGCTATGTTTCACACTAATGTGTGACTCACGTGGAACACCGTAATGGCGGCGCGTAATATGTCAAAAGGTCGTGACGTCACGTGAAAACGCTCTATACCAATACATAGCTGTTTTTTACATTTTTTCCTGTGCTTTCAGGTGATTGGTCCAAAATAGCTCCAGTACGAATCCTCAGCTTTGACATAGAATGTGCTGGTCGTAAAGGGGTTTTCCCTGAGCCAGAGAAAGACCCTGTCATACAAATTGCTAACATGGTAGTGAGGCAAGGAGAGACTGACCCGTTTATTAGGAATATATATACTCTGGGAGGATGTTCTCCAATTGTGGGATCACATGTGATGTCTTTCAAGAATGAAGGCGAATTATTACAGGTGCAGTTGTATCCTGGAACTATGTGTTCTTGGTTGCCATAGCAACTATATTGTGATTTATTGTAAATATTATTGCCAACATCCTCTTTCATTATCATCACTACCACTATTGTCATCATCATCACCAACATATTTTCGTCATCATCATCACCAACACCATTGTCATCATCATCACCAACATATTTTTATCATCATCATCACTACCACCGTTGTCATCATCATTATCACTATCATCATCACCATCATCACCTTCATCATCATCATCACCATCATCATAACCATCAACATCATCACCATCATCATTATCAACATCATCACTATCAACATCATCACCATCATCATCATCATCATCACCATTATCTTCACCATCATCATCACCATTATCATCACCAGTGCTGCTGTCATAAATATAGACATACTTAAATCATCACCATTATCATCACCATCAACATCATCACCATCATCATTATCAACATCATCACTATCAACATCATCACCATCATCATCATCATCATCACCATTATCATCATCATCATCATCACCATTATCATCACCAGTGCTGCTGTCATAATTATAGACATACTTATTTGTGAAACTTTGATGCAAACTTGTAATAAAGAATGAATGAATGAATAATGAATAAATGAATTATCCTCACTAATGCCATTGTCATCATCATCATCACCATTATCTTCTGTATCCTATTTCTCTTCCATCCACTTTCCACTCATCTCATTTTCTTTATTCCACTTTAACGCAGGCCTGGAGTGAATTCATCCAAGAGGTCGACCCAGATATTATCACAGGCTACAACATAGTGAACTTTGATTTGCCGTACCTACTGAACAGAGCTATAGCTTTAAAAGTACATTCTTTCCCACTTCTAGGCAGGATCGTAGAAGAACGAAGCACGGTCTCCACGACTACGTTTCAATCAAAAGCCTACGGTAAACGTGAGAACAAAGTCATTAACATCGCAGGAAGGATTCAGTTTGATTTGTTGCATATCTTACTGAGGGAATATAAGCTTAGGTCGTATACTCTGAATGCTGTCAGTTTTCACTTTCTGCAAGAACAGAAAGAGGATGTACAACATAACATTATATCAGATTTACAGGTAAGATCCTTAATGAGCCATAGTTGAAAGGTTGAAACTAGTCTTCAACCTTATTATAATATAAATAATATTTTTATATAAGTTATATAAAAATATAAAAAGTTTAAATATATTTGTATAAGGTTCATAGATGGGAATTAATCCAATATTTTGCAAATTATACAGACTGAGTTTAAAAGTTGGCATATTAAGTACAATGGTGTGATAATTTTGTATTCTCTATTTTGTAATGTAATGTAGGTACTTACAGTATATAGCACATTTCAAAGGCTCAATGCGCTTTACGATATTTTCCTAATATTTCTAGCATGTAATCCGGTTTTATAAGTAATTAGAAGTATGTATCAGTGTCGGCCTATCACCGAGGATGGTTGTTAATGGTTAATGTGTAGTGTGTTGAAACGGGACCTCCAGTTTATCGTCCTTATCCGAGAAGACACAAACCATTACAATTATAAATCAAAGAACATCATTTATGTAAAGACCCTGTCCCGCAGCCTCCCGGTTAACAGCCAATGCTCTCCCAAATGAGCTAACCTGTTAATCGGTTTGTAATGTATCTTGTTTGTATTCTCCAGAATGGTAATGATCAAACGCGTCGCCGCCTGGCCATATATTGTATGAAGGATGCTATACTGCCATTAAGACTTCTGGAAAAACTAATGTGCGTTATCAATTACATGGAAATGGCCCGTGTGACAGGTGTCCCGTTTAGCTACCTTCTATCACGTGGACAGCAGATTAAAGTTGTATCACAGTTACTCAGAAAGGTGTGAATAATGATTGGGAATAATAACAATTAAAGGGTTCAATATGAAAATGATGATAAGTAGTATTTATAAAATGAGAATTAGTGTTTTATCGGCATATATAGATAGAAGACGAAGCTGCGTATCTATGGCGCCAGTAAAACACGATTTCGAAGTTTATAAATTGCTTCTAAAACTCCAAATGTAAGTTTATATTTTTCCACCAAAATCTCAATAATTTTTTCAACTTTATTGGGAAAAAATAAAGTTTAAAGTTTATGCAAATTAGTATAATTCTATATCAGTAGTTAAAGAACTTGTCATGGGTATTGGTTTGCTTTTAATTATTAATGAGTTTTAGAAATAATTTTAGAGCATAAAATATGGTCTTGATGAAGTGGATAATAGCCTAGGTTTAAAAGATAATCATATTTTTCAAAATAAATATTAAAAATTGCATGAAATTAAACTGTATAGCAAATGCAGGAAAATCATCAAATAAAAACAAACTAAAAACTAACAAAGAGTCGCTATTTATGGACGGACCATTAGATATTTGAGAGTTGGGTTGGCAAATTTTTTTTTCAGGATATTTTTTCCCATGTGATGGTTGTGCCAGATATTTTCTTCCTCCCTGCACAATAGTTTTTATTGCCACATCTGCCGTGCACAATTGTTTTTCTCCGTTTAAGGCTTTGTCTGATATTTTTTTTTGTTATTTGCCCCCCCCCCCCCCAAAAAAAAAATATCTAATGGTCTGTCCCTTAGTAACTATTTGTCACTATCATCCAACCAGAACACAATACATTTGTTGTACAATAAGTGAATTTATCAAGACTTACCCTTTTTTGTCAAAGACCAAAGAGCAAGATCTAGTCATACCAGCTCATAAGTCTGAAAGTGGCGAAGAGACATACGAAGGAGCAACTGTTATAGAACCTATTAGAGGGTAGGTATTAAAAATCAATGACAATTATATTAATGATGACAACCCCGAACCAGAATATGGCAGATGACGCAGTTATTTACTGAGACCAAATCTTAGAAACGGGGCTAGACAGTCATCGCACATCGAGTGTGCATCCTGTTTATCCTTATAGCGACACTTCATGTTTATAATGCTAATGTGCCAACCAGAACTACAATAAGCTCTATTGAAATAACGGCCAATCATTGTCTGGTTGGCACATGAATAACAAAGGATTACGTCAGCTGAAGTATCGCTATAAGGTAGTTTAACATTGAGTTTTGAGTAATGAGTTTTATACCATTTTTCAACAACAACAACAAAGCCCAAGGTTGACCATATTCTGATTCAGTGCATTGCTAACCATGTTGACATTGGAGATATTGTTTCCTAAACATCAACACTAGCAATGTTTCTATATAGTGGCTTTTGCAGGGGAGTATACAGGATTGTTTTCAGGAGGGGGGTGCACTATCCTCAGGAGGGGTTGCACTACCCAGTAAACATGAAATACTGAGGACATTGTGCAAAAAAATATTTAAGAAAACAAAGACTTGCAACTGTTTTGTTTAAGAAGAAAACATCATAATGTCGTACACAAACAGTAAAACGTTGAAAACATTTAATACAAACAATTATTTTCCTTTTACTTTTTTTCTGATTTTAACACAAACAGTAATGTTTAGATCTTTTATTTATGTGTTTTAGGTATTACAATCTTCCAATAGCAACTCTGGATTTCTCTTCGCTATATCCGTCTATTATGATGGCACATAACTTGTGTTACACTTCTCTACTCCATCCGTCCCAAGTTAAAGAGTAAGGAGCAAAGTGTTGATGATGATTATGATAATGTCAATGGTGATAATGATGTCAATGATGGTGATGATACTGTCAATGATGGTAATGATTAAGATGATTGTCATGATGATGATGGCGATGATGACTACCAAAGACTGTTACTGATGCTGATTATGATGCCAGTGATGGTAATGATGATGATGATGATGAGGCTTGGAGGTAATGGTAATTGTTATGGTGATAGTGATGATGATAATGATGGCAAGTGTTGATGATGGTTTTAATGATGATGATGATAGTGATGTTATAATAGTAGTTGTGTGGCAAGATGTAGTAAGGATAATTGTAAGGATGCTGCCAATAATGTGACATGTTTGGTCACAATCAACAATTTTGTAAATAACATTGTATAAAGCAAATTGTCAATGTTCTCCAGTAGCATGCATTTTTGTCTTTTTTGTGTGTCAAAAGTGTAATCTCTGGAGGTAGAGAAAGAGTGTTCTTACCCTTGAGTAGATTAATACATATCTGCTTGAGAAATATACATTCAAACATAATATCTACAATATGTACATGTACTAGGTGGAAGTGGTAATGTTAATGATGATGGTGATGATGATGGTGACGATGGTGGTGATGATGATAATGATGATGACAATGGTGGTGATGATGATAATGATGATGATGATAATGATGATGATAATGATGAAGATGAATGCTAATCAAGAGGATGATAATAAATTAATGATAATAGTAATGATCATTTGATGATGACAATCATAATGCTGATGATGATGATGATGAGGCACTGAAATACTGATAGGAATGTTCATTGGAATTATTTTTGCTATCAATTACATTTTTTTGTATTTCTTTCTTTCTAGTACTCCACCAGACCAGTTCATCAAGACACCGTCTGGTAACTATTTTGTTAAGAAGACTGTCAGGAAAGGCCTACTACCAGAGATCCTGGAGAGTTTACTTGGTGCTAGGAAAAAGTATGCAAACAAATGTTTATTAATTTAATGATTTTTAAACACATCCTACTTAATTCATTGGTTGATTTATTCACTCACTCATTCACTTATTCATTCAATTATTCGTTCATTTATTTATTCATTCATTCATTTTTCGTATTTGAAAGACTATGCTGCACTGTCCTCCGTGTGTTTTTTTTTTCTGTCTTCTTTTCAATTAAACTTTTGTTGTCTTATATTTAAATAAAGGGCAAAAGCTGACTTGAAGAAAGAAACTGACCCATTCAAAAAGAAGGTAGAAGTCTTTAATTTTGTATTGAGTGTAAATCATCCAGACATCCATTCAGTCATTTATTCATTCATCCATTCAGTCATTCAGTCATTCAGATATCCATTCATCCAGTCATCCATCCATTTATTCTGACAGTAATTCAGTAATTAATTAATTAACTCATTCATTCATTCAGTAATTGATCCATTCAGTCATTCAGATATCCATTAATTCATGTGTTTGTTCATTCATTCATTCAGTAATTCAGTAATTCAGATATATCCATTCATTGAAATACTCATCTATTGATTCATTTTTTCATTCATTCATCCATCCATTCATTCATTCATTTAGTCATGATATCCATTTGTAAATTTATTCATTAATTTTTCATTTTTTCATCATGATAATTTTCTGCACACTTCCAGGTGTTAGATGGTCGTCAGTTGGCTCTTAAGATCAGCGCTAATTCAGTATATGGTTTTACTGGTGCAACAGTTGGCAAACTTCCCTGCTTGGAAATCTCACAGGTAAGTGTTCTGCTATACAGCTTACAATGAAGTAGCACTGTGAGCATATGTGTCTTTTTCTGCAGAAATAATCCCATTGTCTGACAATTGCCCTAGTTCACTATGATGTTATTTCTTGTTTATGTGGAGGATAAAATCACCAAACTCAATAGAAAATTGGAAAAAAAAAATTGTTCTTATCAAAACAGTTTAAAACACATCAAACGTACCCACCAAAACTTCATTATTGAATTCATTATTTGAATATTCAATTGATTATTTGATTCCAGTAATCAAATTTGAACACAAGGCTACAAAATCCAAAATAGCTTATTTTGAAAAAAATCCTAAATAAGCAAAAGAACATCTTTCTTTTGTCAAGAAATACTTCAGTGAGAGTTTCTAGACAGCTTAATCTTTCAGTTTAAGATTTTCCAAATTTTTGTCTCAAACAGCGACTTCTTCTCTTGAATGCTTTAGACTGGTCGATTTCAAAATTGAATATTCAAATAGAATAATCAAATCTAGATTCAAAGAATGAAATCATTAATGAACTTTTGGTGGCTACACTTTTTGACAGTAAGAGATGCAACAGTATTATTTTATTACAGAGTGTGACAGCATTTGGTAGAATGATGATTGAAAGAACTAAAGAACTTGTTGAAGAGAAGTATAAGATATCCAATGGTTATGAACATGACGCAAAGGTAAGACATGGGCAACCTCACATTTGATTTGATGATTTTATTGGCTAGCTGATTCATTCTATACATATGTAATAGTGTACTATGTATCATGTTACAAAAAAAAACGTTTTTGAAGATCCATATAAAAAGTATCAATTGTAAAGCACATGGATACTTTGTGAAATGTGCTATATAAGTACATCGCACATCGAAATGCATACATTTACAGTCTATAGCGCATAAGCTAATTGTAACAGGAAAACTGACAAACACAATCAGCTGATATGTTTCATTAATTATGAATTAGTTAGAATTTCATATGAGTGGGAAACAGTACCTTATCATAGCCATGGTTACTAAAAAAACATCCCAGTTACCTAACGTAACGTATCGTAACCGTACTGTTTTCCACTCATGCGAAAATGACTCAATCATCATTGTATAACTGGTTGTTAACCTGTTTGACAGGTTATCTATGGTGATACAGATTCTGTGATGGTCAGGTTTGGTGTGGAAAGTGTTGCAGAGAGCATGAAACTTGGTCAGGAAGCTGCCAGCTATATCTCTGAGCATTTTGTATCTCCAATCAAACTAGAGTTTGAAAAGGTCAGTGTACTAGTTGTTACACTCGATGGCCGAATAAAGGACTAGATAAACAACGATATCGGATTGAACCTGTTTACTGACTCGTGGCCGCCATCTTACATACCACAGGTAACCCCAACATAACACAGGGTTCCCAGGACACTACATCTCCCCCTGTTTTCAGAAGCTATTTTACAACAACAAATAACAAGCATTCCTAAATCAAAAGTGTTCAAGTGTCTCTAATCCTAAATGTTCAAAATCTAAAGTGTTCAAGATAATCAGACACATGTGATAACAATGCTAACAGTAAGGTCTCTGGTTATGTATCAATAATTCATAAACAGTGTTCATGTCTTTGTCACAACATAATCATTCAGTCGTGTTGGGAGTTTTCTTGTCCTTTGTGGTCTTGCTCCACATGGTTGCTCAATTGGAGCCTGATTGGTGTGCGGTTGGTTGTTGTAGACTTCTCTAGGCTCAGTATCTTGCGAGGATGGACTTTCATACCTCTCAGGGATGTCTTCACCTTCACTTGTAGTGGAGCTCTCTGTGATGTACTTCTTGACATGACTGGTGTTCCTGGAGTACTGTACTCCCTCTGGGCTTTCTACCATAAGGCTGTTCCCCTGCTTGTCTACCACTTTGTATGGTATTGGGCTGAAAGTAGTTGTCAGCTTGTTCTGTTTCTCCTGTCTGACAAGTACTTCATCTCCAATGTCTGTGTCAGAATACTTAGCTCCACGCCTTGCATCAGCATAGGCCTTATACCTTGCCTTCTGTTCTGCATCTCGGTCACGAACTTCTTGTTCCACATGTACATCCCTCAGCTCGGGCAATTTAGTGCGTACTTTGCGACCGAACAACAACTCTGCAGGGCTCATCCCAGTGGTAGGATGTGGAATGCCTCTATATGCAGTCAGGTATGTTCTGAGCTCTCTTTTCCAGTCTTTCTTCTCTGCATCAGCAATTTTCAACCTCTTCAGAAGTGAGCTGTTCTGGCGCTCCACCTCTCCGTTGGCTTGGGGCCATTTTGCTGTGTTCTTGTGATGTCGAATTCCTTCTCTCTCCATGTATTCTGCAAACTCTGCGGCTATAAACTGTGGTCCATTGTCTGATGTCAGACTCTCAGGTAGGCCATGTCT
Source organism: Diadumene lineata (assembly GCA_918843875.1). NCBI lineage: Eukaryota > Metazoa > Cnidaria > Anthozoa > Actiniaria > Diadumenidae > Diadumene > Diadumene lineata. The sequence goes on along the minus strand of OU974083.1, from coordinate 10,039,823 downwards.
CGAGAATACTTCTTCTAAGCAGGTAATAATCTTGGACGTCACAGTTGACTTTAGAATGTCTATCTCATAGTATCGACTATAATAATCGACTACTACCAGAATTGATTCACCTGATGGCAAGGGTCCTAACAAGTCCACTGCCAAGTCTCTCCATGGTCCAGATGGGAGGGTTGTACTCCTTATCGGCTCCGGGGGATCAGGTCGGCTGACGAGTTGGCAACCATGGCAAGCTTTGCAGTACCTTTCTACATCCCTTTCCATCCCTGGCCACCAGACTTTGCTGCGCAACCTCTGCTTGGTGCCAGTTATGCCTAGATGACCCTCATGGGCAAGAGACAACAATCTAGGTCTGAGCTTCACCGGTACAACTATTCGTGGTCCTCGAAGCACAAGCTGTCCAATCACACAGAGTTCACTGCTTACAGGTATGTACTGCTTATGTCTCAGCTGTTCCCACGGTGTCCCGTTTATACACTTCCTGACTTCGCTGAGCTCTTGGTCATCAGCCGACGCTTCTTCAACTTCGCGTGTCGTCATGGCTTTTGGTGTTGCTGAGATTGCAACAAACCTCACATATTCCTCCGCCTCTGCACTATGTTTACTATCACCTTCACTCTTGCTCAATAGCCTTGATAGTGAGTCTGCAATGTTTTGTGCACCTGGTTTGTATTTCACCTTGAAGTCGTATGGCTGCATTCTGAGTACCCATCTTTCGATGCGTGCACATGGTCTTGACTTTGGCCCGTAGATGACCTCAAGAGGTTTGTGATCTGTAACCAGTTCAAATGCAATGCCGTACACATATGGATGGAACTTCTCACAGGCCCAGACGAGACCGAGAGCCTCCTTTTCCGTCTGTGAGTACTTCTTTTCAGTGTCACTGAGACTGCGACTTGCATAGCTAATGATTCTGGGACCATCTTTTTGTTGTTGGGTAAGGATTGCTCCTAAGCCCACTGGGCTGGCATCTGCTATGACTGTCGTTGGGGCTTCTTTGTCAAAGTAGCCCAGGGTTTCTGCACTGGTGAGTCGTCTCTTCAGTTCCTCGAATGAACTCTTCTGTTCCATTCCAAACTCAAATGGAGTTCCTTGTTTTGTTAGTCGTCTCAGAGGCTCTGAAACAGTTGCCAGGTTGGGTATGAACCGTCCACAGTAGTTGACAAGGCCTAGGAAACTGCGAACTTCAGTAGCTGTGCTCGGCTCTCTTGCTTCCAAGACCGCTTTTACTTTGTCTTCAGCGCAACTCATCCCTCGTTCTGACAGAACCATGCCAACAAACGTCAGCTCATCCATGCTAAATTGGCACTTCGCAGCATTAAGGGTTAATCCACACTCGCCCAGTCTCTTGACAACTTTTTCTAGTCGAGCATCGTGTTCCTCCTGATTTTTTCCGTGTACTATGATATCATCTGAAATGTTTTGCTGACCTTCTATGCCAGCTAGGGCTGTCTGGATTTCATGCTGATATTGCTCAGAAGCTGAACACACTCCGAACAACAGTCTCTTGTAACGATAGAGTCCGCAATGAGTAGCAAATGTAGTAATTCCTCTTGAATCCTGGGTAAGGGCAATTTGGTGATACCCCCACTTGAGGTCTAGCTTGCTGAAAATCTTGCTACCACTCAGGTCTTGCGTGATCTCCTCCACTGTCGGTATTGGATGTCTTTCTCTCTGTATTGCCTCATTCGCCCTGCGCATGTCTACGCACAGACGGATGTCATTGTTGGACTTTGGTACCACTACGACCGGATTGACCCAAGGAGTGGGCCCTTCTACTGGTTCTATGATGTCCATGTCGATAAGTTCCTTTACTTTCTCTTCGACCTTCGCTCTCAGGTTGAACGGAGTTCTTCTGAGTGGTTGAGCCACTGGTTTCACGCTGGGGTCAATGTGTAGCTGTACTTCGCGGTCTTTCAGTTTACCGACGCCTTTGAAGACCTCTGGGTATTTTCGCTGTAGGGACTCTCCGATGTTTCCTGATTTCACATCTACTGTTGCAATGTCTATGCCTATTTTCAGCACTCCAAGCTTCATGGCTGTTTCTCTTCCAAGAAGTGGCTCTCCCTTCTCGCGGATCACACAGAACTCAGCTTCAGTGCTGTTGCTACCTGCAATTATCTTTGTGTTGAATGTTCCAATGACTTCCAATGGCTTATCAGATGCGTAAGTATAGAGTTTCCTGTTTGACTTTGTTGACTGACACTCTATCTTCTGTCTCTTCAGCCATTCCCATGTCTGTTGGTCCACTATGTTGGTGGTAGCACCCGAGTCGACCATCACATCGAGCTGACAGCCTCCGATGGCCACTTTGATTTTCTGTAGTTGGCTGTCCCTCACACTGAATCCATAGAAGTCTTCCTCTGTTCCAGCGTTGACAGCATTGGCTTTACTCCCCCCAGGTCTTCTCCTTTGGGTGGTACGGGGTTTGCTGTTGTCTGATGATTTCTTCTTTGACTTACATTGTGATCCAAAGTGATCTTTTCCACCACATTCATGGCAGGTTTTTCCTTTTGCTGGACAGGTTGGGTCTCTACCATAGTGTCCTGTCTTTCCACACCTGTAACAGGAGTTGTTCTTTGTCTGTTTATGGTCTCTCTTACCATCCACTTTGTTGACATGTTCGCTTTTAGGCTTGATCTCTGTTGGTTTGGACAGTGACAAGGCTTCCAACTGCGTTTCAACTTTTTCACACTGCTCAGCAATCTCTAGAGTACGTTTGAGGGTTAATTCTTTCTCTTCCTCAAGTAGTCTCCTTCGCAGGTATTGAGATTTACACTTCTGGAGGATCTCATCACGTATGTGGTTGTCTGTGTCCCCTCCATAGCCACAGTCCTTTGCTGCTCTTCTCAATCGGGTGGCAAACTGAAGTACAGTCTCTTTTTCTTGTTGCTGGAGCTGGTTAAAGGCATGTCTTGCGTATGCTGTGTTTACTTTTGGCTTAAAATATGCATTGAGTGCGTCCACGGCTTTCTGGTAGTCTTTGTTCTCGCCTGTATTAGCCAAAGTATAGAAGATGTCTTGTACATCTGGACCAGCATAGTGAAGAAGTTGAGCTCTTCTTCTGTGCTTATTCGTATCAGAATCCTCGGAAAGTATCAATCCCTGAGCATCAGCGAACAATTCGAAGGACTTCAGCCATCGTGTCCATCGAGTACCAAGTGTCGAAGGGTCTCCATGACAATCGAATTTTCCAATCACGTTTTTTTTTCTCTTCCGACGCCATTTTTACAAAAATACTTCTTCCAGATTACTCTTTAATGGCTTAAGATTATCCTCGTCGCCAATGTTACACTCGATGGCCGAATAAAGGACTAGATAAACAACGATATCGGATTGAACCTGTTTACTGACTCGTGGCCGCCATCTTACATACCACAGGTAACCCCAACATAACACAGGGTTCCCAGGACACTACACTAGTGAAGGTGGTCTTAGTGTAATGGTTATGATGATGATAGTGATGGTGATGATGGTCATAGTGGTAGTAATGATGGTAGTGGTGGTGGTGCTGATGGTGATTGTGGTGATGATGATGGTGGTAGTGGTGATGAGGATAGAATAAGAGATGATGATGATCATGGTGGTGATTACAATGGATGAATATATTAATATAACTATATTGCCCCATTATAATAATTAGTACATTTCACACAGCATTCCATGAAATTTGAATATGTTCAAGAAGCTTGCAAGTGTTCATTAGTTGATTAGTTAGGTCTCCAGTTAGATTAAATAATATTTTGGTGATGATACTGTTGAGTTAATTGTATTCTAGGTGTATTTTCCATATCTGTTGATTAACAAGAAGAGATATGCTGGCCTGTACTTCACTAAACCAGACAAACATGACAAGATGGACTGCAAGGGAATTGAAACAGTGAGTAGCAGAATTTCATTTGTCAATAAATGATGTAACTACAGAATCACAAGAGTGGGAATTGAATTTGGCCGAGATATTTCAAGATAAACCTTATGCAAATCAGGACGATTCCTGTATCAAATATACAGATGCCGTCACAGTAGTGATTTTCTATTGTTCTGGGTTCATTAATTAGTCATGAATTTAATAATTATTGAAATAGTGAGTAACCCTGGATATGAATTGTGAATGCAATCTTAACATTTTTTACCAATCCCCTTATCTGTTTATTTCTTCAGGTGCGAAGAGATAATTGCCCTCTGGTAGCTAACTTGATTGGTTCTTGCTTGAAAAAGCTATTGATAGAAAGGTTTGGTTAATAGATACCTATAAAGTAACGTTTTATTTGTTTTTGCTTGAAAAGCTTTGAAATACAACACGTGCCATCACTATCATTGTCATCTCATTGTCATCATCATTATCATGACCATCATCATCACTATCGTCATCATCATGACCATCTTTGGCATCATCACTGTTGCCATCATCATCGTCATAACCATCATCATTACTATCATCATCATCATAACCATCATCATCATGACCACCATCATCATGACCATCATTATCAACATCATCATCATCATCATCATCATCATCATAACCATCATTTTGACCACCATTACCATCATCATCATAATCACAGTCATCTCCATCATCTTTTTGATCATCAGTAATATCAATTCCTAGGAATATCCAAGCCTTTTAAGGAAGAGAAGGATGTGTTCTCTGCCTGTTGAAAGTGTTTATTGTAATGTTTGCACCATGTCATAATTTTTTTCTTGCTGTTTTTATTCTTCTCGTCAGAGACCCTCAAGATGCCATCAACTACACAAAGCAGGTTATATCAGATCTGTTGTGTAATCGTATTGACATCTCACAGCTCGTCATTACTAAAGAACTAACCAAGACAGGTGACGAGTACTCTGCTAAACAAGCTCATTCAGAACTTGCTGCTAGGTATGCAAAATATTTTTGCATTTTAAAGTGTAATATTTAAAATTAAGAAATACAGATAAAAACTAATGCTTTAGTACAGATTTAAATAATCAAGTACACATTTAGATAGTCAAGTACAGATTCTAATGATCCAATCTTTTTGATATGTTTTCAGAATGCGTAAGAGAGATGCAGGCTCAGCACCTAAGCTTGGTGACCGTGTTCCTTATGTTATTATTGCTGGGTCAAAGGGAGATAAAGCCTATGAAAAAGCAGAGGTATGACAAAAAATATTACTGTAAGTTGTGAAAGGTTATTTGCATCAAATGCCTTTGTAATAACTAATAAATACTAATAGATCTACATAGTTGTTGTAATTATTATCCTGGTCAAAATCAAGATCCTTATCCACAGTTGTTAAAAACTATTAAAATCTATCAATATTCAAATGCATTATTATTGATCTTTTCTGATGATGATTAATAGTCGAAAAACGTTTAAGAATACAATCTTTAATTGATGAATCAATTTCATTTTATGTTATTTATCAAATGTCAACTTTTACAACGATGTTAACAAAAGAGTTGTTAAAAGAGTTTTGCCTTCTTTATTCAATTTATCAACACATTTTACAACTGGTTCTATAAATACACTGACACAGTCTTATCTAGTATCTTACTAGTAGAGGTTAACAAAATATCAATACGCAAATAATTACTACCAATTGCATAAGTCGGAAACAGTCCTGTTTCTATCGTAACCTTAATTTATAAGAAAACATTTAAATTATCTGCAGTTTCATAGCAGTGTCGCAGACATATCATTTCCTACTCTTACATAAATATATAAATATATATATATATATATATATATATATATATATATATAAATAATAATAAATAATATGAAGTACTTATTATTTGTTTCACAGGATCCAATCTATGTACTTGAGAACAACATTCCAATAGACACGCAGTACTACTTAGACAACCAGATCTCAAAACCATTACTAAGAATATTTGAACCAATCCTGGGAGAAACCAAGGCTGTCTCTGTACTACTTAGTAAGTCTTACTTTCAAATGATACCTTCATTGTTGTCAACATCATCATTGTCATCATCTTCTCTATCATCTTTATAATCATCATCATCATGCTCACAATCATCATCATCGTCATCATCACCATCATGACAATCACCATTATCGTCATCATTGCTACCATCATCATTATTACCATGATCGCCATCATCATCATCATCATAAGCATCACTATTATCATCATCATCATCATCACAATCAACATTATCATCATACTCTCATTACAATCATCAACAATATTGTTCGTAGTCAACCCTCAGTGCCATTCCATAATGGCTGATATATGATAATATTTGTGATTTTTGAGGTTTATGCACTAAAAAGACCATCACCACCATCATAATGTATTGAATAAACTACTATAATTTATGTTTTTGTAAACAGAGGGTGAACACACTCGTACAAAGACTATTGTGACCTCAACTGTAGGCAAACTGTCCATGTTTGCAAAGAAGAGAAGTACTTGTCTAGGATGTAAAAGCACCTTGAATGATGAAGGTATAGTGGAACACCAACTAATACTAACAGTATAATATTTCCCCTTTCTGAACTTCCCTTCCTCCCATTCCTATCTTTTTTGCTTATATTGTTTCTTCATTCATCCATCATTTCTTCTTTCATTTTTACTAGTCATACATTTATTCATTGATCTATTCATCAATTCGTCATTCCATTCATCCATCCATCCATCCATCCATCCATCCATCCATCCATCCATCCATCCATCCATCCATCCATCCATTCATCCATCCATCCATCCATCCATCCATTCATCCATCCATTCATTTTTTGGTTCATTCATCCATCCTTTCATTCATGAGTATTGTTAACACACAGTCTGAAGGCAGAACAAAATTACAACAGCACAAAACTAACAAAAATACTATTGATAGACTATTAATTTCAGTAACATATTCATTTATCCACTCATTTATTCATTCATTCTGTTTCCAGCTTCTGCTGTGTGTAAACACTGCCAGACCAGAGAGTCAGAGATCTTCCAGAAAGAAATGGGACACTTGAAGACGTTAGAGGAACGGTTTTCTAGACTATGGACACAGTGCCAGAACTGCACAGGCAGTCTCCACCAAGATGTACTCTGTACTAGGTATATCAGAAATTATCATCCGAGAAAGAAATAATTTTTTTATTTATCCAAGGAACATAAACACAAAATACTTTTTTGTTTGAGGTTAGGCTGAAGATGTCCAATGTAAACAGTCTCTTGGTGTAATATTATTGTTAACATGAATAGAGACATCATCTTTGTCATTACGGATAGATATTTGGAAATACTGTCATTGAAATGGCCAAGAAGAAACAGTGAATTCTTCTCATTGACATTGATTTTCTTTCATGGCCATCTTAGTCATCAACTGAACTATTAGAGAGACACGTTTCATTTTATCCATAAGAAAAATATGAAAAGTATTTGCTAGATTCTAAGAGATGGCGCTGAGCACAGACCAGCATGATGGACATAAAATCATTATTATCATTGTGAATTCACCACTGCTGTCATTATCAACATCATCACAATCACCATGATCATCACCACCATCATCACCACCACCATCACCATCATCACAACCACCATGATCATCACCACCATCATCATCACCACCATCATCACCACCATCATCATCACCATCATCACCACAACCACCGCCATCATCACCACCACAATCATCACCATCATCATCACCACCAGCATCACCACCATCATCATCATCACCATCATCACCACCATCATCATCATCACCATTGTCACCACCATCCTTTGACATTTGGTCTATTCTCATTTCCAGTCGAGATTGTCCTATCTTCTACATGAGAACAAAAGTCCAGAAAGACCTTGAATCCCAAGATAAACTGGTACAGAGATTTGGTGACATCTCATGGTGACAGCAATACCAATGGACATCCTACATCTGACTTGCTTGATATGACATTACTAGCATCACAGCCTTGAACTGTAAAATTTGTATCCAAAACAAAATACTAATGTCTCTTATGATCAAATTCTTTACGTAAAGAAAATTTCACAAGAGGGCTATAAGAGAGGATTGCAAGTTAGAATTGCTTATTGGGGGTTCTGACTTAAGTGGTATTTTATAAAGTAATGGTCCAGAAAAAATGTACAAATTAAATAAATGAAATAACTTTTGTATAACATTAAAATTTCCATCCAACATGGTTGAAAATTGTGCAATTATTTTACGTTATTTGTATGGTAATCCATCCCATCATATTTCACATTGGATTATCTTATGCTCCATTCATAATATTCACATTATTCTTAACATATCACATCATATTACGTCACATCACATCAGCTATTCATATAACATATTCACATTCAGAACATGCTCATCACTACTGTCATCAGCGTTATCAACAATATTGTAGTATGGTAATAATCATACCAGTAGTCACGTTTTCACACCATTGCTGCCAGCATCATCATCATTACAATCATCACCATAATTATCATCATTGTTCTCACATTGCTTTACTTCAAATATGTGACATCATCATAATGCCTTATGTCCTTTTACATTACATCAAATTGGGTTACATCATACCACATTGCATTACATCATATCACGTTGCATTACATCATTATACATTGCATTACATCATGACACATTGTACTACATCATAAAGGTCGATACACACTAGGCGACAAGTCGCAGCAACTTATCTCCACGACATGTCGCCTCAGTGTGCACTGGTTCAACAATCCAACCGGTTGGAATTCATGCTGCAAGTCGCAGCGACAAAATTCAGTCGAGGCGACAACAATTTCCGCCAAAAATACTTAGTACACACTGAAGAAAATTGTCTCTGCGACCTGTCGCGGGGACAAGTCGCTGCGACTTGTCGCCGGGTGTGTACCAATCTTAACACGTTGGATTACATCATAACACATTGCATTACATCATGACACATTGCGTTACATTGTATCACATTGCATTACATCATGTCATATTTCATTTCAAAATAAACACAATTTATTTCAACATTGATTTTATTCAAAAAGTACTTTAGAGAGGTCACTGAGTTTAGAGTACAATATAAGCATTTTGAAAGTATGAGACATTTGGAGAATGTTTACTATTAGCAGTAGAGAAAGTAGTATTTTGTGTTTTGGTAGTATCACTGAAATCAATTGCAAGGAAACATCCTGGGCTGGTTTGTTCAAAGCTTGCTTAGCACTAATCCAGGGATAACTCTTCAGGGCCCGGTTGTTCAAAGCTTGATTAGTGCTAATCCAGGGTTAGCTCTATAGATTTTCTTGAGTTAACCAAGGATTAGTGCTAATCGGGCTTTGAACAACCCAGCCCAGAAAACCTATAGAGTTAACCCTGGATTAGCACTAATCAAGCTTTGAGCAACCAACACCTGGGTTTTTCTTGTTGTTGCAGGTTTGAAAAAATCGATAAAATATTCATTGTTCTAGGGATTATAGCATAATTGATGCTTATAAACAAATAAATTGTTATGCTAATGTGCCAACCAGAACTACAATAAGTTCTATTGAAATAACGGCCAATCACTGTCTGGTTGGTACATGAATAACAGAGTCTTACGTCAGCTGAAGTATCGTTATAAGAACTTTTGAGTGTGTAGTCTTGAAAATGACTGTTAGTGTGAGTTCGCATCTGAATGGTTTGGGCCTATGTGTAATAGTCCAGTTTCATGTTCTTCATTGCTCAGGCTAAGCCTTGCTATATTTGATACTTTCTTTTGTAGGAGCTACATCCCATGGAAATACACCAATCCAAAAACAATGTCAATTCGAATGGTTTTGTAATGACTATTTTGTTAATTTACCTACAATTGAGGCTTGGTCTTAGCAATGAAGAACTTGAAACTGGTACTTAGTATTGATGTGTTGTGGTCATCTGGTTAGTTAATCCTGAGAACAACTTACTTTTGGTCTTAGTGCTTTATGTTTAATGGTTTGAAAAATTTTGAGGAAAAGTTGGCAGTATTATTTGCACAACATATTAATAGCAAAATTAGCATGAAAGGCATAATTTACCAAGCTGCAAGTATGGTGGTCAATATTAAATCTTTATTAAAGATTGAAATCTTAATTAATCATATTATATTAGATTAGTATTAGATTAATATTAAAGTATTTGCACAAGAGGAAATAAGCATGCAGTGAGAAATTTAGGTATATTTAAAAAGAGAAATTGCTGTTAGGAGCTGTAGTATGAAAATTAGCGCCTTTAACCAATAATTCTTGGGAAATATTGTGTTTACAGACGTAAATCATCTCAACACAACACATCTCAACCATCATATTGCTTCAAGCACCATCTGCATATTCACCGTCAGATCACCATCACCACTACTTTAATCATTAACAGCACTATCAATACCATTAACATCATTATAACTGTGGTTATGATTAGTCATTGCCATCATTATCCGCACCAACATCATCATCATTATTACCATCACCATTATTACTACAGTCAACATTATTACTACCATCGTCATTACTATCATCAGCATCATTACCATCATCATCATTACTACCATCATCATCATCATTATTACCATCACCATTATTACTACTGTCAATATTATTACTACCATCGTCATTACTATCATCATTACTATCATCAGCATCACTACCATCATCATCATCATTATTACCATCACCATTATTACTACTGTCAATATTATTACTACCATCGTCATTACTATCATCATTACTATCATCAGCATTACTACCATCATCATTACTACCATCATCATCATCATTATTATTACCATCACCATTATTACTACTGTCAATATTATTACTACCATCGTCATTACTATCATCATTACTATCATCAGCATCATTACCATCATCATTACTACCATCAGCATTACTACCATCATCATTACTACCATCAGCATTACTACCATCATCATTACTACCATCATCATCATCATTATTATTACCATCACCATTATTACTACTGTCAATATTATTACTGCCATCGTCATTACTATCATCATTACCATCGTCATTACTACCATCAGCATTACTACCATCATCATCATCATTACCATCATCATCATTACTACCATCAGCATCATTACCATCATCATTACTACCATCATCATCATTATCATCATCAGCATCATTACTACCATCATTAGCATCATCATTATTGACAATTTGACTGTTTATGATATTAATAATGAATATTATCATCACCGTTTCATCATTAACACCAACAGCTTTACAACCCACTGCACCAGCAGCTGATGAACATCATTATAATAAAATTGGTTGTGGTTGAGTGAAATTGAAAAGCTCTGCATCTTTGCACAAACAGTGAAATTGCTTACATGCATCATTATGCATGCCAGAATTGCTTAAAGAAGCATTAATTAATGTATTAGATATCTTTTTTTTCTTGCAATAAAAAAACAAACATTTCAAAAAATATTTTAAAACCTCTGCAAACGTGAAGCTGGGTCTTTCTGCATACAACAGTGACATGTAGTGAGTAGTTCTTAGTATGATTTTACATCACTCTCGAATCTTGTTGATATAAATAGACAGATGAATCCAGGATTGGGTGTGAGTTGTTTGGCATTTCATCCTTTTTTGAGCAGTCATGAAGCGAAATAGATGACTAAAAGGTCATGTGCCAAGCCCACTATATATGTAGCTCATCATTTGTGTCTAAAGCTACAATCCTGGACCAAATACTATGGGACTAAACACACTTTTTGTCACTTGTTTGCATTCATTCCTTTTAACTTCCCACAACCCTCCCCACCCTCTCCCAATAGACCTTTTCGACTTCTCATGCAAATTGCCCATTTCAGACAACATGACACTCTAGGGAATGGTTCTATTATGAACAATGTGTTGAAATATTTACACCTGAAAGAATCATATCCCAAGAGTGACATCACATGGTCTGAGATGGGTAAATAAACATGGAAGTGAATAAGATCTATACAATGTTGACTACAGAACGTAGTTGTGAAAGCAGCCATGGTACAATTGCTGCTTGTATTGGGGGTGGGTTGGGGAAGGGAGATGAAACTGCAGTAAATGAAAACATACATTTGTCTCACATATTTTGTCTGGGATTGTAGAATGTCGTCACTTCTTTTAATTTTTCATAGCCTAGTGCTTCTAGCATGGCTGAAAGAGACAGTGGAAGTCTCTTTTCATGCCTCTCTTGGTGATGATAGACATACCAGGCCAGGCAGGCTAATTACTGGACACCCACTGTCCATGTGCAGAAAGATCCAAAACTCATGCTTAATTTACCCCTTCGATCTGAAATTCCTACTAAAAATATAATCTATTTATAATTATGGATCTCTTTTATCCACTAATTGCTGGTAATGTTCTATGAAACACAAAAATTCTGATCATAGTTAAATTTTAAAACCTCCTCCATGCAGCCCAGATAGATAGATAGATAGATCATGGTCTGCGATTCTGGATCAAGTCGGCCACATCCATCCGATTTGCTTTGGATACCATAATTCCTGTCCAGTGTCTAGATTGGATACCATTCCTATTAAATGGATAACTTTCATCCAGGGATAATTGTATTCTGGCTCTTTTGGCTTAGCCTTTGTGTGCATCCAAGCACCCGAACTCAATTTTTGTACTCGGATAGGTTTGAGAAATTCTAGTGTTTGATATTATTCCTGAAATGAATTTTGACTTGATATCAAAAGAGGAGCATAATCGGCTTATGTTTGATCCAAAAAATATAATTTTCTCCTACCGGAAGTAGACATATATTACGCAGGAAGTGAATTGAATAATAGCCCATTGTTTCTTCTTAAAGAGAATTCTCCATGTTCAAAAGGAAGTAAAATATCTTGTAGCTTCCCACCGGAAGTAAATTGTTTTAAGCGGAAGTGAGATGTAATTCAAGTTGGATGGAACGACGAGTTCTTTAATCAAATAGAACATCCAATTCAATTTTTTTTTAAATTCTGTAAGAACCAATGAATCAAATTAAAAGGTAATTTGAATATATCGGAAGTTCATCGCCTTTCCCGGAAGTAAAATGTTACTAGCTTTCAAAAGAAATAACATTGCCAACCGGAATTGAATTGCTCACACCGGAAGTAAATTGAATGGCTCATAATGGAAGTAAATTGTCCATGCCAACATACCAACCGGAAATAAATTAAAAAATTTTAAAAATCGTCTTGCTAAACATGCATGGTGTCGAGGCGATTGGCCTTGAAACGTGCATGAAACTGAGGCCAATGCGTCGGAAGTGACGTAGAATATAGAATGGTGTAAGAAATACCAGTGTCCTTTGAGTGCTAGAGTTCTGGTTTGACCATTTTGACAAATTCTGAAATAAAAATGTTAAGAAGTCAAATGTAATGCAAACGTCTGGAGGAATCCATGCTTGAAATGGCATTATGTAACACCACCATCAAACAACAAACTTAACAAAATCATTACTATCATTATCACTAGAGTGCACACACTAAAAGTGTGCAACATAATTACTACTAAATAGCGCTATTTTATGCTAATTCTATTGTTTTCTTTTGTTTAATTAGTGCTATTTACTACTAAATAGTGACAACTGTTGCACATATTTAGTGTTTGCACTCTATTATCATTAATACCACCATTTATCAACCGTCGTCATTAGCAACATAATTACACTTTTTGCTGTTCATTAACGACACTGAAACATTCATTCAAGTGAAAGATGATTACCATTAACGTGATGAGGCATTCAATAAATGTGAACACTCAGTGAATAAGAGTAATGGTTCTTTAGAAAGACATTGTTTGCAAACATTGTTTTTGCTGTTATTGAGTTTGTTCATGTTACTGAATGCTTCCTCGTGCTAATGGTAATGCTCTTTTGAATGAATGTTTCAGTGCGGTTAATGAACAGCAAAAGGTGTACTACATGTACACATCACCACTGTTGTCACCAGCAGCACTGTTATCATTACCATCATTCATTATCGTCAGTAAAATCACCACAATTTCATCATTACCACCACAATCATCATCTTAATCTTAACCAAGATCATTATCATCAACCACCACAATTTCATCATTACCACCGTGTCATCATCTTAATCATAACCACCACCATCATCATCATCAACCACAATTTCATCATTACCACCACAATCATCATCTTAATCTTAACCAAGATCATTATCATCAACCACCACAATTTCATCATTACCACTGTGTCGTCATCTTAATCATTAACCACCATCATTATCATAAACCACCACAATTTCATCATTACCACGACAATCATCACCTTAATCATCATCGCTGTCATCATCTACCACAATTTCATCGTTGTCATCACTGTCATCTTAATCATCATCACTGTCATCATCTACCACAATTTCACCGTTACCATCACTGTCATCAACTTTATCATCACTGTCATTATCTACCACAATTTCATCGTTATCATCACTGTCATCATCACTGTCATCATCTACCACAATTTCACCGTTACCATCACTGTCATCAACTTTATCATCACTGTCATTATCTACCACAATTTCATCGTTATCATCACTGTCATCATCACTGTCATCATCTACCACAATTTCACCGTTACCATCACTGTCATCAACTTTATCATCACTGTCATTATCTACCACAATTTCATCGTTATCATCACTGTCATCATCACTGTCATCATCTACCACAATTTCACCGTTACCATCACTGTCATCAACTTTATCATCACTGTCATTATCTACCACAATTTCATCGTTATCATCACTGTCATCATCACTGTCATCATCTACCACAATTTCACCGTTACCATCACTGTCATCAACTTTATCATCACTGTCATTATCTACCACAATTTCATCGTTATCATCACTGTCATCATCACTGTCATCATCTACCACAATTTCATCGTTGCCATCACTGTCATCATCACTGTCATCATCACTGTCATCATCTACCACAATTTCATCGTTGCCATCACTGTCATCATCTTAACCACCATCATTATCATCATCATCATAACCCATCACCACAGTAAGATACCACAAAGTTCAGCTTACCATCAAATGTAATTTTCCGTTTTCTCCCATGTGCCGAATCTTGTAATATATCATTTATAACCTGTTCGGATATGTCTTCCCCCATATGCCTTAGCACGTATCGAATCTCACTAGAAAATATGTAACCCTTGTCGTCGCCGTCAAATGTACGAAACGCCTCGATAAGTTCATCTGCATCGAGCGTGTTATTATTTTGATTGATCATCATGTTGACAAATTCGTGGAAATCGATGACTCCATTACCTATAATTAAAATGAATACACTCGCTCACATAAATGCCTAACAACGACTAACGATGATTTCTTAAGACTGACTCCCTATAGACACCTTGCAGTTCGTTGGAATGCAGCTCAACCTGGAGGACAAAACAATTTCAGCTCACAAGAGAAAAAATCTTTGCTTTTGTCCTCCAGATGGGGCTGCTTTGTCGTCACATGCAAGGGATCTATATGCCGAATAATTTTAGTAAAACCACATCAAAGATCTGTCGGAAATAGACACTTTTGAAATTTTATAGAAAGTAGTTATAGAGGAATGAAAATACAAGGATTTGTATGGGATTCTATGCTGAGCTAGGCCTTAGTAGCCTCGTTTTTTGGGACTTTTCAAAGCTCTGAAGCTTTAGGAAAGTTCACTTTCTAACTTTCTAAACTTATTATTAAGCTTTGTTATGTATTTTTTGAAAACATATCCTTTCACCAAAACTGTTTTTAGCAATCAACATTGAGAAATAGAAAGTCCGGTTGTTATGGCCAGTGTTAGATTTTGGATTTATGGTTTTAATATTTTCCTAGCAAATGTTCGGTAAAACCTTAAAACTCCTGCGAAAATGTTGAAATTAAATGTTTTTTCCCCCTAAAAATTGCTAAGCGCTGTTCAGTGGACTGAATACTGAAAAGTGTTGAGAGGAGCGCAAGTTTCAAGCTTAGGCTCCCTGTGGTATTAGAAAAACAGACGAGCTCTGGATTACTCCTCACATTCGGTTTTTGTGTAAGAATTTTTACGCGACAACACTAAAACCCACAGCGATGGAGTCTCGACTACTTTGAAAACAATTTTCAATTATGTCTTACCATCGTAATCGACCTCGTTGACCATGTCTTGTAACTCATTCTCCGTCGGATTTTGTCCGAGCGATCTCATGATGGCTCCCAACTCCCTCGTCGTAATGTAACCATTTTTGTCTTTGTCGAAGAAGTTAAATGCATCTTGATATTCTGTCAAAACATTTCAATGTTTCATTAAAAAGAATAGATTATTTTAGAAGGAAAGGAGCTATTTGATCGTCAAAACATTTTAATGATTCAATAAAAATAATAGATTATTTTAGAAGGAAAGAGGCTATTAGATCGTCGGTTTTTTTACTTTTTGCAGGTGGAACTCCCAAAATATGTGAAGAGTTCGTTTGCATTAATTGATTGTTTTTTTTTTAACAATACGTCTTGTAAGGGGTTGGTCATTATTGGGGGGAGGGGGCTGGTGTTAAAAGGGAGTAAATCACCACAGGCAGCCCAAGCTCATTATCTGTCAATATTTATAAAAATCATTTCAGTTTTAAACTTGAAATAAGTTAAGAATACAAATCAAGGTCATTAAAGAAGTCTCAATAAATACAAAAAAAGCCTTTTTTTAATTTTTACCCTCCCCCATACTAAAAAGTGAAATCACTAGCCTGATTTTCAGACGGGGCCTGGGGCCTACGCTTCACTCCACCCCCAAGTGAAGCGTAGGCCCCAGGCCCCGTCTGAAAATCAGGCTAGTAAATCACAGGTCGTTTTATGCATGCAAAGACAAATGAGAATTTACATCAATCTATTTAAAATTGCTCTTAAAAAGAGGGACGGGTCTTTAAAAAAATCTTACATGGCTTTTGCCTTTGAATCACCTTCTCCCACTCGATGATTGATGACCAGTCGCTAAGTCAGTGAAAATCACCTTAATTATTAATGTAATACAAAATAGTTTGCTTTAGTAGCTATATTAACAAAACTTTGTTAGGGAGGGGTGGGATGTATAGACTAAAGAATCGCACTGCATGCCGGTCGGTTTCCTAGTTCCCCCTTATACAATCATAATTTAAGTTTAAAATTTATTTTTCTTACCATTGATCTGCTCCTCCGTCAACTTATCCTACAAAATAAAAGAGCGAAGTTACTGGTGATGTAAATGCGACAGCCATATTGAATTTCAACTAATTTTCCCTGCCTATTTCTTTTTGGTATTCCATTTATATAATCACTCATTCTTTGTGTTTTTCATTTGTTTTGAAAAAACGAAATACTTGCGAATAGGAAAGAATTGCGAGTTGGTTAGAGTCACAAAAGAAAAAATAATATTGCATTTTCAATTTTCAAATCCAAAATGGCTGCCTTCTTGGCTTCTTTCATGTCCTTAGCGTACAGACTAGCTTACTCCAACTTTCCTTTTCCTTCCTGAACTTTAGAGACCAACAAATTCTTCAAAATTCATTCATTAAATGCCGGAATATTACCTTAAAAAACCTCCCCTTTTTTCTGTTGTTTATGTATACAAATTAAAGTATACTTAATTTGCTCAATTTTCCTGAGTTTATTTTCACAAACTCAGCAAGATATTTCTGTTTTTGCCTATAAGCCTTTTTCCTTTTCCTCCCACACTATCTGTCGCTTTCCTTTGGCCGAAAAACTTTCTGATTAGCGTTAACGACGGTTTGATAATGAGTGTTTTGAAATTCAATCTAGAAACTAGGAAGTTTTGCTTTCAAATTGACGGATAATTACCATCAACAATCCATGAAATGAAGCCGAGTTTTTGCTTTTCAGTAAAGAAGCGTTGACGGGCGATTTCATTTGACGAAATGTGTTTGGAATAACAAATAATAATACTCGACTACTATTGCGCGTTATTAAGTAAAAATGTGTAAACAAAAAGTAATTATTGGTGTTAGAGAGATAAAAGCTAGATTTTCCCATTTCTGCAGCTGAGAAAATTAAGTAATGACTGTAATTGTGTTGAAAGAAGAACGAATGAATTGATTTCTTCAATGTAAAATTAACACAAAAATACGTTTTTCATCAGTCTCATTTTTAATAACTCTTAAAAACCGGAAAACTTAATGAAAAGTAAATGAGAGCCTTCTTTGAAATCAAATTACTTGCGAAATAGAATTCTAAGGATCTAAAATGATGAGAAATAATATAATATTTCTAAAATAAAAAGGAAACTCACCACGATGCTCGAAATTTAACTTCAAATGTCTATTTTTTATTGAGGCTTTGATTTTGACATTAAATATGAAGACCCTCAAGATACACTTTGAAATGTTAATAGCATAAAAATGATTTTAATCAAATTTTCTGCATTTTAACTCAAATATTTTTCAGATAAATGGGGAAAATTCACGCGCGTTCAATTCGTACTGTGTGTGTTTTTTTTTTTTTTTAAGTTCAGTTTAATAAGTGGCAAAAAAATACCAAATGATTGATCATGGAATATCAATACAGAATTATTTGTTCAATTGAAGCTACGATTTATTGTTAAAGATGTATAAGTTGTACAAATGATAATGGTGCTTTTGAAATTACGATATTTTGTTCAAACAACGTGTTTGGCCAGTCAAATTTTTCGTTTTGCCTCTCACTACTCGAAGAATAGTCGAAAACTGTCATGAAATAACATATAAGTTCCCAAAACGTTTGATTTTAAACAGTTCAGCTGCTTTAAGACAAACTTTCTTTGTTTTTCAACGACAACTAATTTTGTACTAGATAAATAAAAGGACATGTCGATTGTAATTGCTTTTTGAGGGCGCCATCTTGGGATTTATTTCTCTGCGCGTGGCGCGAAGCAAAACTTGAAGTGTCAAATTTTCCAAGGTGTTAATCAGAATTTAAGGGTTTCACACTTTGAATTTAACTTTAAATTGAAGTTGTGAACACTTTTTCATTAGATGTTGATGGCAGCGATTAATTTTAAGCCGTGAAATTTTTGTGCTCTCTCGTTATTTTCACACTTGATTTTTTGTTGCAACTTTTCATTGATGGTGTCTGTAATATTATGCGTATTTTTTTTCTTTTTTTTCTTATTTTCTGTAAATTGAGATTTATTCGCATCTTTTCAAGGAAATACCAGAGCTAAAAGTTTGTTTATTTTTTTATTCTGTGACATTTGAAGTTTAGTAGTTCAGTGGCTTTTGAAATGATACCGGTCCTGCGGTGGTAGCTGTTGAATATAACGATCAACATTGCAGTGTTAACTAAGCATTTTTCATTCCAGATTCTGTAGTAATTTCTCAAAATTCGGCACATGCTTACATCTTTAAATGTAACCTACAACCACGTCATACCAAATTCTTTTCAATGTGTTAAAACTGCGTACTCACTGAACAAACGGTCACCAATATCAGTGGGCGGACACTGTTATAGTTCAATCACTGAAAATCTGCCGTGTGAGCCCAGATTTAAGTATATTTGTTTTTATATCTAAAATATTTCAAGACTTTTTAATTATGCAGCAAGCTTGGTCTCATGTTTCGCAATTTTGTTCCCATCAAAATGAGTTACACCGAAATCAAGTTATGAACATCTTTGAAATTAAATAGTAAATTTTTAAAAAAATCTTTGTTTTTATATCTAAAACATTTTAAGATTATTTAGTTTTTTATGTTTTGCAATCTTAACTTGTTTCAATCAAAATGAGTAACGCCGAAATTTATGAACATTTTTGAAACTAGATAATAAATTTTGTCCATTTAGTCAGATAATAACGATTTAGTTTGCATATGACCATAGTTAGATATGACCTAGTAATTTTTGAGCAAATTAACGCGCAAAGAAATAAATTAGGCGCGAGTAATATCATTTTTACCTGATTTTTCCAACTTCGACAACGTTGTTGGCAATTGGGTGTAAATTGTTTCATTTCTGCGTTTTTGGCAATTAATGAATGAAATTCCATTATCATTTCAGGTCATTCCGTTGTTCATTAAAAGCAGTGTGCAGCTATTTCATCCGATATACTAAGTCTTATTAGCTTTTTGATCTCATTTAGTTAAGAAGATTGGACCTTTATTTCAGTTTTATATGATATCATAGCTAAACCTCTTAGACCATTATTTTGGAATATGCATGGGCTAATTATTAATGCAATATTGAAGTATCAGTGTTGATGCTGGTGAAAATGATGGTGGAAACACAAAACGTTAGTTAAACTGAATTCATCATTAGAGTTTGAATTAAAATAGAGGGAGAAAAACGATTATAATGTTGTATATGACAAAGAAACATTTAGTTGCAATAATTAGTTCGCAGATCGAAAACTTCACGGAGATTTTTGCCTTGTATCAGAATCCTGCACGGCTTTTTCTCACTTGCCTTCTGTGCCTTGAATCAGTTTCAACGCAACACAAAGAAGAACTGAAATGTCTTGACACTTACTTTGTTGAAATTGCTAGCTATCAATTAAGCAATAACCTTGTACTATTTTTTCTACTTTTTTGAGTAGTTAATGTTTTCTAAGTATGTAAAATCAAAACATAGCACAGTTGGGCGCCATTTATCCTCCTTTCTAAAGTTTTATGAGTAATGCAGTACCGCTCAAGACTAAAAATAGCGCAAAATTGTTGATATGCTTATTTAGTCAACTTATTTTTGTATTTGAATCACAATATTTGTAATTCTGTTATATTAGCTTCGAATACGTTTAACCAAATTATAATTGTTAAGCATTTAGAGCTAGCCATAAAGGCCTTTTGGAGTTTTTTTAATGAAGTTATTGTGAATTGCATGAACGATCTGAGCATGATTGCGGGCTTTTGACTTTTCGACACAAGAAAAAACTGATTTGAATGTACTGAGGAAATTCAACAAAATTCATTTTTTTAAATATATTTGTGTGGATTCTTGCAAATTTTAATGGAAACCAATTTGTATTGAAGTGATTGAGAAAGTTGGCGTCAAAACGGAGTCGTTTCGATGTGCGACGCGCGCGTTCTATACTAATAAGTCTAAAGAAGCAAAATGGCGCCAGTTTTTTATCAAGAACTGTACAATTATCCGGGTATTGCAAATTTAATATGTTGTGTACTTAAGAGTTTTTTTAGGGCTTTTTTCAGTTAAAGCAATTTTAAATATTTACTTAAATCAAATAAAAATACAACAATATCATTTATAGAAAAATATTAAAGGAAATGAAAAAGAATAAAGTCTCTACTTTGATTATTTTTTTATGCTAAATGTGTCCTGATCAAAAACCAAATACGGCAAAAAATCCATAAATGTCAAAATTATACAATTATTTTTAAACGAAATTAAATATTAGTATACGAACGTTGTTAAGAATATGTTTTAGCAAATAAAATACGAATAAGTTTTGTTACAAAATAAATTTTAGTGTGAAAACGTTCCTTCAAAAATTCAAACCGAATTTTCATGTAGACTAATTTCCGCGAAGTCGTTGAAATACAGACTTTTCCTTTTTTGAAAACGAAAAGGTTTGAATTGCGCAAGCTGCCCCAAGTAAGAACACTTTCTTTCTAGCAAAATTAATGATATTAGTAAAGCGGACAGATTGAAAGTTTACTTTGCGAAGAACTTTCCGGAACTAAAAAAATACTAAAGCCCATGCGAGCGAGAAAAATAATTCCGAAAGCACTTGAGAATTCCATCATCTTTTTTGATATATAAACAAAATAAATCCCTACAAGTGGTAAATATTCTTTTTATGCAAGTATTTTTGTATGGTTATTATTCTATAAATACCTCAAAGTAAAGCAATTTTTATTTATTTTTGAATTTGGGTTGAATGTTTTAAACTATATTCCTGTAATGGTAAATATTCTATCGCTACATTTGACAGGTGTCTTAAGGATTCTTTGCACCACCTTTAAGTACGGGAGGGGGGATGAACGGGGGGGAGGGGGGGGGGGGTGACCACTACAGGATAAACACACAATTATTATTTTAATTATTTTGAAAATATATATAAGAAAATCTTCAAATCTTTTTTTAGGATTTAGGGTGCGCAATCCTGGACGTACTGGACCCGCTATTGCAAATTCATAATAACTAGCTAAAATGTAGCTCATATTAAGTCTTAAATCCAATATCAAAAACGATTTGTAAAGTTCGGAATATAAATCGGTATCATCATCATTATTATTATTAGCATCATCATCACCGTCGATCATCGTTTTCAGCACAAAACTAGATCATCTGAATTTGACCGATACTATCACCAACAATATTCTATCAATTAACATAAATATTTTTATCATTAATTTTGATAATTTTCATATCTTTCTCATCATTTATAAACATTATCGACATAAATCTAAGAATTATTAAACTGCACGCGATTCATAGCGTTCTCTTTAATTTCATTCCGACAAATATCCATGTATTCTACAATTTACAAAACTCACAGACTTTCCTTCACTTATATCATTTTTTGGTCAAAATCACAATTATATAAATACCCTTTTAATTTGATTTCTGCAGCTCGTCATGTTCAATATTATCTACCATTTTTCAATCCAAACAAAAACATGCAATTACCGCATTATTTCCGAAAAAGCTTTTCAGAATTTACTGTAAAATGAAATATTCACAGTTTTTGTAGTCAGTAAAATATCAAATTTATGCAAAATTATCAACCAATTTTTGAACTCTACCAGTATATTAAAACAAAAAAAAACAAATAGAGTTATGGAAATTTACTCTAAAAATTAAGTCCTTTTTCGTTTGTTTCTCATCACTGATCATTCTTTTGCCACCTCTTTTTTCTCCTAAAATTTGAACTCAAAAGTTCACACTTTTAACCGGCTATATATCTTGAATAAAAAGTACACAATTTTTTGATATTTCACCCAAAAAATTGATTTAAGTTGGTACTGATTTTTTAACCTTTACTTCGTCTCCTGCAATTTTATCGCAGCATAACCACCTTTTGCGTATAATTGGACAAATCTTTTCTTTATCAAAACAAAAAACCAAATTATATAAATTTCATCTAAAATTCATGAATTAAAATCTTGCGTGAAACCGATTCCTAGTATTTATCAATTGACTATGGTTTAAATAAACGATAAAAGGTTGGTTTGAAACTCCTTGAAGTGCAATGAAATATAGAATGTTTTTCAAATTTGTGGTTTAGCTTAACATCCCCCTTTGAAAAGCCACAATAAAATTAAGCTCAAGATGAACGGTAAAACGTCAATCTTTGGCTTCACAAATGTTCCAATTGGACAAAATTAAAATAATAAATTAACCCAAACGTTTTCACTGCTACAAATCAATGACAGAAATGGCTGGAGAAACAAAGCTTTCTTTTCCATCAAAATAAACATAATCAAAATGACGAAAAAAACCTTATCCTAAACATTTTGCAAATTAGTGTTTTCGTTACAGCTATAATCGAAAAAAATGTCTTTGATATTAAACTCTACAGTTAAAATTAACAAATTCAACTCGAAATTTAAAAATAGCACTTCAATTTTTTTGTTATATAAAACAGCTATCAATTAAATTCAATAAAATTTAGGCATAAGCTTGTGTTTTTTTTTATTCTTAAAAAATATGCTCATTCAATATCAATCTGTTCAGAAATGTCAAAATATTTTGATACAATATTTCACACTGGTATCAAAACAAGAATTTTAAATAAAACGATAATTTTTTGGCTTAAAGCTTATACTAAAAAAATGGACTTCCAAAATTGTTAAATCAAAAACTGCTATACTGATTTGATTTCTTCCTTTTCTTTTTTTTCTCCTTTTTTGTTTATTGTAAAACTGTCTTTGCTTCAATAAAGATTTTATTCACATTTCAAAACAAAATCTTGTATAAACTTAGTTACTAGGTATTATTTGCGCATATTGATCCCGAATCCTTTTGTTCTAAACACAATGCGGTGAAATACAGCCCTTTAAAGTTTGATATGAATTCAACTCTTTGTTGTCGTAATTCAGGAATTTCGCTTGTCTATACACGTCTTATGCTTAATGTTCGAGAAAAATAAATCGAAATTGCATGAACGTTGTCTGTTTTTTTTAAAAAAGTATTTGTTTATCAATGTAAAATTAATCTTAATATCACTGTAAAAAAGCAAGAAATAAAATGATGTAGGTTTGTAGCTTTTGGCTGCAAAAAAGATAAATTTGTTTTTCAATTTGAAAAAAAAAATCATTTATTTTTTCAGATTTTTGTTCTAAACGATTTTCTTTGCTCTTAGAAAAAAATCAAAGTTGTACTTTTAAATTTTAATCACAAAAAAGATTGCAATTATATTCGATACAAACGTGAAACTTGCACAATTCATCTTCGAAATCAGTCTCTTTTTTCCATCACAAAAATAATAATAATAATAAAATTAGATATTGAAACAAAAATTAAACATTTGTACAAACCTTGTGGTGAAAAGATCGATAAATGAAATCATTTTATTTCAAAAATAAATTCGATATCAACTCAATATGCACTACTTTATTTTGGCCAAAAATTAGTTTTGTAGTAAATCAGAGCGAAGAAATTAAGTCATCTCTTGTCAATATTTTGTAGCATTTCAGGAGCTTCAAAATCCTGCGATTTTGATATTTTTTGGGCGCTTTTGGTGCCTGAAAACCGTGTCGAAATTTTATCGTTTTCAATTCACAGCGATAGTTCAGTGCTAAAATAATCATTCTATGTCACAGTTGCATAAAAATAATCTTATTTGTGAAAATTCAAACATGGTCAAAGCAAAACGAATACTTAATTTATAAATTACCTTTGAAAATGACCCCGAAAAGAGAAGGGCTCGCATCAATCAAAAAACGACCTCCAAAAAAAGATCATTTCTTGATTTTTTGTGCTTAGATTACCAAGTTAAAAATAAAACCTCAAAAGACTAAAAACCTCAAACCTATACACATTGCACTCAAATCGCCCATTACTTTTTTCGTTGAAATTATATGTTAAATTTTAATACGCGTGATTTTGAACATGTAGTTGCCGCTAAAAGTAGCACTTATCAAGCCCTTTTTCTCTCGCTAAAACCTTCGTATTATAGTCATCAAAATGTTATATTTTAAGACTGCATTACACGAATATTTCTTACTATACCTCGAGTTCCATTGTCTGATTTTTCGACATAGATGTTCCACTGAAATATGCACCTGTAATCTGTCAGTGGAATTTAAATTTCAACTTCATCAATTTCACAATTTCTTTCCAAAATTTTACGCTGCCTCACTTGAAATATTGAAGATTTCACGGCGTTTGAATCCTTCGATGATTCTGCATGGCACCTTATTGTAAAATTCACAATTTCACAAGGCTACCAGAAAATTGTAGGGTTTTTTTTGAACGAGTTTCCGGAGGTTGACTGAATATGTTAATGTCGTTGCAAGTCCACTTTGATGAATTTACGACCAAGAAGTATTATACTGATTTGAGCGACCAATCAGCGCGCGCGGTTTTTGAGCTTAAAATTATTTTTGTCTATTTGTATACAACAAGGTGCAGAGAGATTTGAATCTTTTTTTGGGGAATAAGTGAGACGATTGTTTTTCCGTCATTACCTGAGTATCAGTGAAATCTGTAAATAGTAAGCTAATTGTTGAAATCATATTTGAGATTATTAATTATTAGTTTTTGGTAAATTACAATATTTTGTGGCGCATATCTTACGCGTTTCTTTTGTACAAATAAATTCTGTCGTAAGCTAATGATTAGGATTATATTAACGATTATTAGTTATTAGTGTTAGATTTGTATATTTTCGGGCGAATAGGTTAGTGGTTTTCTGCATCTGGTCAGTACGTTTTTTTCTACAAATGAAATCTGTCAACAGGGAAAGCTAATTATCAGAGCTATATCTAATTAAAAGTTAATTCTTAACCTCATTAAAACCTTTTTCCAAGATGAAAAGAAAATATGAGAATACACTTCAACCTCTGAAAAAAAGGTTGTTTCCATGCCGGTGAGTCATTCCAAATCGGAAAGTAAATTTTAAAACAAAAAATTCTTCATCATTAGTTTCTTTACCAATCAAGGAGACATTTCTTACACACTCGCAATTTACACACATTACCAAAAAATGTTCGTTCACAAGTTTAAGTTATATGCTCAGACTATATATGTATAACTCAATAGGTTTAGTCGTAAATCTTATTTTGACGCATTACAAGCTAAATTTAGTCAAGTTGTTGAATACTTGACGTCATGTAATATGTATAATTGACTTTCACCATCAATTTAAATACGTCATACTTGCTCGATGTTTTTACATCAAAATCTACATTAATTTAGTTGCCATAGACAAGGAAACCTTAATTTTAAAACGAGCAAAACTCTGAAAGTGTAGAAAGTAATGTTAAGGACATTGGAAGAGAATTCCCGCGCATGTTTGTATTTAGTAAAATTGTTAAATAATGTTGTTTATTTATGTATTTCTCTCACAAGATGATTATAATTAATAAGTACTGCATGGCCTTAGCTTTGTTTACTGGGCAATAACTCACACATAGTTGGCAATTAATGGCTATGGGTATAACCCATAGCCTGTTTATTCAAATTAAATGTTTTACAATATTAACAGTACGCCCAAGTAAAGGTGTGGGCATAAAAAACAGCCGAGAGGAGGGCAAGGCGAAAAGTTTGTAGCTTGTCTTGTTGATGGCTCCACGCGACTGAAGCCGACACGGCGATAAACATGTGACATGGAAATACTCCCTTATGGGGGGTATCGCTTATTACCCTCATTCCTCACCCCCCTCTTGGTTATTAAAATCACATATCAAAAATGTCATAAGATTCGAGTAAATACATAAAAATACTATTTGTATACAAATATTCCCTTTATTTATCGTTTTTTAGACTTACACACAGAGCTAGCGTACAATAACATACAAAAAGATTGAAAAATCCAAAAAAAGCGTATATTAATACACTATGCGAGAAGCAATTACGAACGGACTCGAGGTCCCGGCAAACCCAGCCCCCTTTAAACAAAAAAATCAAGTAAAAATATTAATAAAGAATAAAATAAATAATAATAGAACTGAATAATAATAAATTATAAAGAATATTTGCAAGAGTAAAGACAGTAAGAACATGCAACAATAAACTACTACTAAATTATAAAAAAATGAGTAAAGATTTTCGGAGATCTGACTGACTGAGAGAAAATTGTGAATACGGCTGTATGGAGAAAATTGTGTGTGACTTGACAAAAAGCTGAAAGATTTCAAGAAAATTGATTAGATCAGAAAAAAATAGCCATTATAAAGAACTTCTTGAAAAATTTAAGAGCAATGTGAAGACTGAAAAGTCGGAATAGTTCAACTGAACGCTTTTATTAAGAAAGACTAGCTTGCGTTTCCAGAGGTCTAGGGCTATCGAAAACGCAGGCTCTGTTTGTGCTCAGGTCTGACGTCTGATATAATCAGGGTGCTGGTGTTTATCCATTAAATTAAGAGATAATTGTAGATATAATCGTTTGAAATGCTCCGACATCCTGGACGAAAAAGCCAATGCATGAGATTCTAAAAACGGAAAAATTGAAAAAAAAGAACGAATATATACTAGTATAATAACAATAATGATATATAATAAACTAATATAAAAATAAAACGATTGCAGAAACCTAAAATTAAAAATATAAATTTTAGACTGTTAAAAAATCTGTTAAGGTCAAAGATTTGCTTTGGAAAAATATATAATATTATACCATTTCAGACAATATTTTCTACTGAAAAAAAAAGTTTAAAATAGATATTTCAATATTTATGAAGGATTGGTTCACTAAACAGTATGAGAAATATCGAGGCTGCCTCGGAAAATTGAAAAGAGTTTGCTTTAAAATATGTGTATTCCAAACACTAGTACCACAGGTAGCCCAAGCTAGATGTTGGTGACCGTTGTTAACAGTGTAACGAAATAAGTAAAATATGATGAAACATAAAGTCTGTACTGATGTATTGTTATTTTATTTGCCTTCCTATTGAATTTCTGGCAATTTGAAGCAATTTTG
Source organism: Diadumene lineata (assembly GCA_918843875.1). Classification (NCBI taxonomy): domain Eukaryota; kingdom Metazoa; phylum Cnidaria; class Anthozoa; order Actiniaria; family Diadumenidae; genus Diadumene; species Diadumene lineata. The sequence goes on along the minus strand of OU974083.1, from coordinate 10,011,806 downwards.
AGGGATATATTCAATGTTCTCCTCCGAACATTTTTAATCACATTTTATTTATTTCGTTACACTACTAAAAACGTTCACAAGCATCTAGCTTGGCCTACTTGTAACAGTACTTGCAACATGTTGTAACCATTTGTAAAATAAATAAATGAATAATAATAATAATAATAATAATAATAATAATAATAATAATAATAATAATAATAATAATAAGATAATGTCTGCAACACATCCCTTGACCGGGTTTTTCAGTGTTGGTATATATATATATAATTGTTAAGAATCCCAAGTGGCTAGGAGACAAACCAGTTGGCTATATACAAAGCATGACCAAGAAATTATATTTTGACCAAATTAGAACCCAGACAAATACAATTTCTGTCGCCAGAGCGGGAATCCAGAGGCGGGAACAATAGTAAACAATGTTTAATACCCCAATTGTATAAAAACGTTAATTTAAATGATTAAATGCATCAAAATTGTCGATGCTCATTATGAGTTTGTGAACTGGCAGTAACCTATTTATAGTTAAATTAAAAAGCAAATTGTAGCTGGTTTATACAGTTTTAGTTTATTTTCAGTCGTTCCGGCAAAATATCGTTGAAATATTGACCGTTAAATTTGCTGTTAAGTAGAATGACGTCTGACTGTTCCGTTATCTCAGATTGTTTTACGTCGATGACAGGCTTTTACTTCGTGTATTAAATAAACAACATCTACTAGTCGTTATAGATATGCATGTTTGGATAAAAATGTGTAAATTAAAAGAAAAATTCAATGTTTAAAGATATATGCAATTTCAAATAAAATTCACAGATGATATGCTTTTGACATTTTCAAATCAATCCAAAAAGGGTATTTGAGAAGTAGAAGGATTGACCATCGAAAAATTGATTGGATTTTTGTCCTACAGGAATTTTTCTCTGTCTTTGTCGTGCAGTGTTTGTTCTTCCGTATGTTTATTTAATCTCACGCATTTTTAATGTATTCCTTTAATCCGTTTTGTTTTAGCGATTTCATGTTTTGTTATAATCGGTTACAAGGAGAATCAGCGCCTTATGTTTTGTTTTTATTTTGTTCATATAGTTTGTCTTTTCCATGTCGAAAAATGTATCTATTTGTGTGTTTTTGTTCATCTTAGGCCGTGCCAACACTATTAATCTGGATAAAGTTTAAAATTATTTTTTTTTAGAAATGTTCAGACTCGTACCCAGTGATCTTTAGAGGAAATATGCGCGCAAAGGGTGACCTGAGGAAATTGTCAACGTAGAGACTCACGTCTTTCTTATTTCTTTCTCTTCCCAAACTGCACTGCGGCACTAAAGTGAGCACTGGGTACTAGTCTTACAGAACTTCTAGTTGCTGCTTTGAGAAATTGATAGATTTTCATAATAGTTCAACTTGACTACCTTTTTTTTCGGGGAATTAAAATTGGGATGTTTTTTTAATGTTTACAAATTATGTAAGGATATTTTTGACCGATCTTAATAGTACAAACCTGGCGTTGTAATCAATTAAAAAAAACTGTAGTAAAGAACTAACCTGGACGGGCTGCACGCAGGTCATTTACAGAACAGGTATTCCAAGCATTTATGTATAACTTAAAATACCACAGCAGGGGCCGATCCAGGGAGGGGGACTGGGGTTACTTGTTCCCTTCCCACCCAAAAAAATGTAAAGATTTTTTTACTTCTTTTATAATTTAAAAGCAAGTTTAATTTTTTCATTTCATTTACTGAAATAAAATAATTGATATCGACCAAATACATTTTGAGTGTTTTATTCTCATAAATGCAATGAATGACTAGAAAATGCTAATGAGAATCCAAAAAGGGATATAGCAAAAATAGTTGGAAAATTCCCATTGGTTCCACTCCTTAAAAAAAATGGATCCGCCACTGCACAGAATAATAGCTTTGACGGCTTGTGATTTAATTTTTTCAACAAAAATAATTACAAAACATTTAATTTTTTAACATGTTTTCATAATTTTTGTTCGAAATCAAACAAAAAACGAAATATAAATTGTACATCACAATTTTTTTTTCATTGCATGCAAAAGGCCCTTAATTATTTCACTCATTAAAGGATATTTTGTTCTGTATTCCGGACAACTGGAAGTGTTTCCCTGCGTTTGTCAACTTGATATTCTTTACGTCGAGAAATATTCACGAAATCTTAAGCATTTCACGAAAGCATTTGGACTTTGCAAGCTTACATGGGAAAAATATTTTCAAAATGTACTTGAAATTGATACCTTAATTTGATCTACATTTTTGCTTTGAAAAGCAAAAAAGGACAAAAAGCCTGAATATTGACGCGCATTCAAGACAGCACTACCGAAGTCTTGAAAATTCCATGTCACAAAAAAACGTTTTATTTGAAATGCCAGTTTGTTTGTTTATCAAAATGTGAAAATAATAGAAAATGTTTGCCTATATGTGCTAAATATTCCAGCAAAAAAAACAACTTAGATTTAGTCGATATGTGTTTTTCAAGCTCATTGGCGTGCAAAAACAAACATCGAGAAAAACGCAATAAAAATATTGGTCATGTTGTTATTTATATATGCTTAGCTTAAATTTTATACTCTGTTAAAGATTATACTTATTTCACAAGATATAAGGCCAGCAAAATGTTGAAAGAAAGTTCATTTATAATTTTGTTGTTGTTGTTGTTGTTGTTGTTGTTGTTGTTGTTGTTGTTGCTAATTTCTATATCTAAAGAAAATCCCAAAATGTTGATTGAAAAAAAAAGCCACCAAAATGCTACAAAAACCCATTGAAATGCTAATACTTAAAAACAACAAAATGTTATCCACCAAAAACCTGTTACAGAAGTTATCCTGCATAAACCATGAAAATGCAGCAAAAAGAACAAAAACAACTAAATCCCGACTAAAACCATCAAAATCAGTTAAAAATACATTAAAATGTTATACAATCTATCAAAATGCACGTTACAAAACCCACCAAAACGTTATACAACCTATCAAAAAGAAAATGTTGTGAAACTCTTTAAGTGCCACGTATATAAAAACCACAAACTAAAATGTTAAAAAAACCCATCAAAATGTTACAAAACCCATCAAAATGTCGCAAAACACACAAAGTGCCTCGTAGTATATAAAAACCATAAACAAGAGTCAAGAACGTTCCAAAAACCCATCAAAATGTTGAGAAACCGCCAATTAAATTCTTCCAATTAACTGTCTTTGTGAATGCTTCTATAAAATCATTAAAATGCTCCAAAAAAAGTTAAATTTTGCCAAATGAATTTTTGAAAAATCAATAAAGTATTGATTTAATTGTAGGGTATGAAATTAAATTCGTATCTTAAAAAAACGGAATTGGAATGCTCTGTCCAGATTATTCACGCTTATTGATTCAACCACATCTTGACTGATAGTATGAAAAATTAAGCGGTTTAGTTTTCAACCATACTTGAATTTATCGACTGAGATTGGTTATGTATACCTCTAATTCGCAATTAAAAACGATACTTTGATTTGGGAAGTGAAATATTTATAAGTGAAGATAATTTGATTTAGGCTCAAACTTTCTGCACGAAAGAAGATCGTTTTGAAAAAAACTAACGCGAAAAAATGTTTTTCACAAAAGGATGGAATCAAAATGTGTTGCTGTATTTTTAAAATCTTTTAAACTGACTGACTGACTGATCAAGATAGGCTGTCTGACTGACTGTTTTCAAATTCAATACTACACTATTCATAGTACAGTTCATTCATTTTTGCTATGTTTTTGAGCTTTGGACACGAAATGAATGGTACAAAATCAAAACTATGTAAATATTTGGCCCAATTCAAACAAAACACCTATTGTGATATATTGTGCACTCCTTTAGTAGTTTGTGTAAAACATGTCTCCCACAGACCTAGACTTAATGACATATCGCATTATAGCAGAATATATAGATTCATGTCATTTGAACGATTGAGTTGATTGATTTCAGAGCCAGAACAGAAGATGGAAAAGAGAGAAGAAAAGAGAAGAGAAGGAATGAAAGAGATGAGAAGGAATAAATGAGAAGGAAAGAGAAGGGATAAGAATTAAAAGAGAGAAAGCTTAATTTGAGGTGGACGTTTTTTTTATTAAATTGTATTAAATTGAATTAAATTGAAAGTTTTCATTATGCAATATGGCTTTTATATATGAACGAATTTAGCTAAAAAGAACTATAGGATAAAACAACAGAATCATATTAGGTTGCATTGCATGCAAGCTTAAAATGAGACAAAATATTGATGTTTCAGGGAAATAACATGCGTTGTTAATGCTTTTCTAACTTGACACAGCTCTGCATGCTACGCGTATTTTGAAATGACATTTTTTCGTTGATGTGCATCAATTTTTTATATTCATTCATTCATTTGTTCATTCATTCATTCATTCATTCATCAATCCATGAATAAATTCTTTCATCCATTCATTCATTATATCCATTCACATTTTTTTCATCATTACAACTCACTCTTTTTTTCATGAATTCGATCTTTACGTTTTGATTCATTGATTCATTCATTGATTCATTGATTCATTGATTCATTGATTCATTCATTCTTTTATTCATTCATTAACTTTCATTCATTCATTCATCCATCCATCCATTCATTCATTCTTTTATTCATTCATTCATTAACTTTCATTCATTCATTCATTCATTCATTCAATCATTCATTCATTCATTCATTCATTTTTCTATCATTCATTCATCCATTCATTCTTTTTTCTTTCTATCATTCATTCATCCTTTCATTCATTCATCCTTCCAATCACCAATCAATCTAATCATGCAGCTTGCTGTTTCAAATCCTCATACAAATCTTCGTATTTCATAGTTCATATTGTATATAGTATATAAAATACCAAAGCAACGTTTTTGAAGTCCGTTTACGATGAATATTTAGACTAGTTTTTTTTAAACATTATACTCGTTGATCATAACCGTGGTGTTTGGATCTTCCCGGTCTAGTCGAGTAGCACTGAGCGTAGTACGCGAATTTTCTCTAAATTATGAATAAATTGTAAGTGCAACAACTGATTGTTTTTATATATAAGCAGTCAGATCCACACCTTGTAACCATTATCGCTCAGCTAGCTGTTTCAAACTTTTCATTGTCAGTGGGAACCAAAACTACGGGCAGCCGAACAGCTGCAAAGCGGAGATGTACAAACATGCGTGCCATTATCATCCAAGACACAAGGCACTGGCATGAACGAGTTCAAGAGACTATGAGATAAGGGAGCTTATCTCCCGGGGAAACGTGTTACCAATCTCCGCAAAAATAGAATAAAAAGATCCCCTGGTGAGTGTAAAGCCCAATACGGGAGACAAGCTCTCTAATCTTATATTCTCTTAACGATTTCCGATAGGCTTGGAGCCCAGTGTCGATTTTCCGAGACCTAAAGCCCCATTGCCAGGATTTTATTCCAAAATAAAATTGTTCCAGCAGTAGGCCTACTATTTGCAGCGTTGAGGCGTTTTCAGACATTTTTCGAAATTTCAACATGAGTACGAGTGGGTTTTTTTTGTCAAAGCCCAGAGTGGGCGTTGGAGGCTAAATACTTGTCCAGTGTTTCGCGGAGTTTTAAAAACTCGTGCAACTCCTCAAAAATACCCGAGAGGAGAGTCCTAGGAACATTACTTTTTTAAAAGCGTTTCACTAATATTACAAAGTTATTTTAGTCTAGAATCAAGAGTCTTGTTATCGTTATCAGCTGTTCATGAAGAAGGGCCCTGAAGGGGTAAATTGGGAGTTGGGATTTTCCTGAAGACTGGGAATGGATTTTCTCTTATTTTCCCGTTTTGTTTTCTGTAAAAGCTCAAATAATGTTAGAAGTTATGTATTTTGAGTTATTGTGTCTGTTATCTCCCATTGCAGAATACAAAAAGTTGAATAATTACAATTTTAAGACCAGCCCAGCAATTAGTAATTTAAATCAACAATATTGTTCACACGATATTTTGTTTGCACTATACTTTAAATTTTTAGTTTGCGCATTGGGATTTTGATAAAAATTAGGCTGGGACTTTAAGAGTTGAAACCCCCTTCAGGATTCTCGTGCCGGCACGGATTTCGCTCGCCTTTCGTGTTTACCTGGCCATGGGTTTTATATATAGCAGCCTTCCGCTCTTGTTTTCTACTTTCCCGTTCTTCGGGTTTCCTGTGTGAAGACAAAACCCAGTCTCCGCTCTACAGGAATACCTTCAGGTCACTAACTAGGGACAAGTTGTTGAGCATGTACCACTGAAGAATGTTCGGTAGGTCATGGGTACAATCCCCGTGGCCAGCTCACCATTGAATAATGTGTGGTAGTTCATGGGTTAAATCCCCGTGGCCAGACTACTACTGAAGAATGTACGTAGGTCATTGGCTCGATCCCCGTGGCCAGCTTACCGCTGAAGAATGTACGTAGGTCATGGGTTCGCCCACTGTGGCCAGCTTACCGCTGAGGAATGTACGTAGGTCATGGGTTCGCTCCCTGTGGCCAGCTTACCGCTGAGGAATGTACGTAGGTCATTGGTTCGATCCCTGTGGCCAGCTTACCACTGAAGAATGTACGTAGGTCATGGGTTCGATCCCCGTGGCCAGCTTACCACTAAAAAATGTACGCAGGTCATTGGTTCGATCCCCGTGGCCAGCTTACCACTGAAGAATGTACGTAGGTCATAGGTTCGATCCCTGTGGCCAGTTTACCACTGAAGAATGTACGTAGGTCAAAATAATTGATGAAAAATTGCTTTATAATCACATCTGCAAATGATGAAAATTTTTCTTTTCGGATAAGGACATTAAACTGGAGGTTATTTTAACAACGGGGCGTGCATGATTGGTCAGATTGACCAGAGAGGAAATAGTCGAATTTTATGTTGGCGTTGATGATGAAAAAGAAGAGCTCTTCAAATTTGTATAATAAAAACTTGTCAATGGTTGATATATTAACATGTTCCCCAGTCGTCTTTCTCTTAACAATTAGGTTTTAGCGGGATTGGTAACAGACTTAAAAAGGCCTGGTTTCTAAAAATACGACTACCGGGGTTCCTGATGGGGTCCGGGGATAGGTTCTCTTAGCTCATTTTCTCTTGATAAGAGAAGGCCACGGGGCTGCCTGTGTGTGTGCATTGTCTGGCTTGTGACGTTACTACAGGTGCCACAGTATCGTTAAAGCTGTTGTGGTGCGCTTGAATTCCGTTCAATGACAATCAGTAATAAATGCAAAATTATTACAAATCAAAATCATTCCTTGACTAGAAATATAAATGTTAAATTCTAATATAAAGTTGAAGTGTGCACCGTGAACAAGATTTTTTATATTGAAAAAATTCAGGGTCGTTTTTTTCTACTGTAGGGAGTTGGTACGCCGTGGACAACCTTTTTCAATCAACCGCTCACCTATTGCGGCCAGTCTATTTATTAGCTTAAATAAGTGGGTTTATTTTATAACCATCGGGTTGTCTAACGCTTATTTGATTCTGTATACCGTAATAAATAAGCATATAAAACATCTCTCATACAAACCCATATCATACACAGGATCAAAACATTTCTCCCTTCTGATATCAAATTTTTTTTATACTCATAATTCATTCATATTGCATACACTGAACTTAGGTTATCAACATGCACTAACTACTTCACTGATGTTGTACTCTGCTAAAATTAAACTCACTACCAAATTTTCAAATGCTTACCATCACTGATTGTAGCCGAGGGTCTAAACTTTCTTTACTTTTCTTGATTTCAGCTTTATTCATCTTGAAGGCGAAGTTCAACACAAGTTTCTTTTTTATATACTTAAAATTGATCAGTAGTTTGCTCGTGTAAAGAACTGTAAACTGAGTCGGGAGTCCGTTTGATGCATTCTTAATGTGTAACTATTAAGCCTGTTCGTGCTGCCAATCGACGATGCGATCAATAAATAGACGGGTTTTATTATCAAATAGGAATGGTGTTGTGGTTGAGGGATAGAGACGTGATTTGGCGTTCGGTTTGTTAGTTTTATAAAAGCCTGACCGCAGAATTTCAGTTCGACAACATATCTAAGGTTAGGACACTGAGATATCGCTCTTGAACTGTACAAAATTGAACGAGAAAGAAAGAGAAAAAGAAAGGCGAAAGGAATGCCGGAGCGAGGGAGAAAAGAAGGAGGGGAAAGGGGTAAGATAGGATGAAAGCGCAAATGGGAAGTGAAAACATTAGCAGTGTTTATCATCCGATCAAGATCATTAGTTCGTAAGACACTGATCTAAAGAGCTTTATTAGATAAAATGTTTATAGATCAATGAATCACCCCGAGCATTTTGAACAGCGAGTGGGAAAATCTGGAATGAAAGAATGTGCGATCGCATGAATTAATGTATCAATGAATTTAAGACACAATCAGTCAACCAATCAAAAAACCATTATTTCCGCAATCACTGCGAAAAAAAATGCTGTATCGTAGAAATGGTTGAATACAAATGGAAGGAATAGATAGATAGGTGTGTCAATTGAAATATTAATACCGAATAAAAAAAAAAATGATTCCGACACTAAACACTATGATTGTCAACATAAAATTTTAAAGAGAGCCGGATTGTACGAACAAATGGATACGTATATTTATATATACTGTTTCATTGAATAAAATATTTAATCGCATGTACTAAAATAAAACCTGTCGAACGAATGAATGACACGGATGTTTCGCTGTTTTTACACAATATGCGGGATTCCTATGTGAGATCAATTTCCCATGATCCCTTTCAGGTTTTGGCCCGTTGAGTCAGCGGTGTTTCGATTAAGAACAAAAAGACTACTCGTGGGTTTCAAGATGGAGTCGTTTTTGCCGGTTTTTATCGATGCAGATGAACAAGACCAGGTATTTAAACTATGAAACGATAATTTCAACACTCTGTTATATAAAACACATAAGAAACTCATTAAGTTTGAACTAAAAGTACAAAAATGTTCGATTTTATAGCGACATGAACTTCACAAGAATCAGTGTGGTTTTCGAAATGTGCTAGTAAGATTATCAAATTTTTCGCTCCTATTCTTGCAAAAAGATGTCATGTTTTAATTGAATATTTACAAATTTTATAGTTTAAAAGGTGATGCTAGTGTTTTTAATAGTTTGAGTGTTTTGGGCAGTTTTAAATGATATCGAAGTGTTATTTTTCAAGTTTTGTTTTCAGCTGATAATATTAAGCTTATTTTACAAGTACGTGTCCTTGGTAGACAGCACATTGATTTTTCTTACTTGACTTTTTTTTGCAGTGATGTAGTTTTTTGTTGTGTCAATGTTTGAACTCGTTTCTAATATTGTTTGACTGAGTTGTAAATAATATAAATAAGAACAATATATATTGTGATGATTATAATGATGATAGTGACGTTGATAACCAATCAATGATTACATTTTCATAATTATCATAACATTGAAAAGGGTAGTAAGTCGTAATTTTATTGGCACTTAGGAGGGCAATAAAAATTTGCAACAAATAATTGACGATATAACCACCTATTTATGCAATATTTCGTTCTTTACTATGACCAATTTTACAAACATTTTCTTGGTGTGTTTTACAACCAAATTTGCTGTACCACAGTCTTCATAAAAAGGGTTTCCATTTGACCTTTCCTGGAGATTGTTTCAGAACAACCAATGACAAAATGAAGTATAGCAAGCTTGTCCAATGCAATTGATTTACACTCCAGAACAGACCAAATATCAATACAAAGTTTTGAGACATGGGGCTGCAAAACAAGGAATTTTGCTGTAAAACCATTTGCTGATACTTCACATATATATCTATTTTTCAAATCATTTGTAAATTGTATTACAGGTACAAGAGATCAGAGAATATTTTAGATCAAAAGGAGCCGATGTTAAAGAGGAGAGTTCAACACAATTAGAAGAGGAGTTATCCCAGCTTCTGGATTGCTGTCATGTCACCTTTAAAAATGAAAATGGTATGTGTTTGGAGGTACTCAATGCAGTTGCAAAGCACTGAAAATAAAAAAAAATGTACAAAAGATGATGGTGATGATGATGTGATAATGATATGATGATGACAGTGGTGATGGTTATGCATGGGAATAGGAATGAAGATTGGGATGATGATGATAATGCAAATGATGGTAATGATGATGATGATGATAATGCGAATGATTATGATGGTAATGATGATGATGATATTGAATGATGATGATAATGAAAATGATGATGGTGATGATGATGATGATGCAAATGATTATGATTGTAATGATGATGATGATATTGAATGATGATGATAATGAAAATGATGATGATGGTGATGATGATGATGATGGTAATGATGATGATGATAATGCAAATGATTATGATGGTAATGATGATGATGATATTGAATGATGATGATAATGCAAATGATGGTAATGATGATGATGATGATAATGCGGATGATTATGATGGTAATGATGATGATGATATTGAATGATGATGATAATGAAAATGATGATGGTGATGATGATGGTGATGATGATGATAATGCAAATGATTATGATTGTAATGATGATGATGATATTGAATGATGATGATGATGAAAATGATGATGGTGATGATGATGGTGATGATGATGATAATGCAAATGATTATGATTGTAATGATGATGATGATATTGAATGATGATGATGATGAAAATGATGATGATGGTGATGATGATGATGATGGTAATGATGATGATGATAATGCAAATGATTATGATGGTAATGATGATGATATTGAATGATGATGATGATGAAAATGATGATGATGGTGATGATGATGATGATGATGATGGTAATGATGATGATGATAATGCAAATGATTATGATGGTAATGATGATGATATTGAATGATGATGATAATGAAAATGATGATGGTGATGATGATGGTGATGATGATGATAATGCAAATGATTATGATGGTAATGATGATGATATTGAATGATGATGATAATGAAAATGATGATGATGATGATGATGGTAATGATGATGATGATAATGCAAATGATTATGATGGTAATGATGATGATATTGAATGATGATGATAATGAAAATGATGATGGTGATGATGATGGTGATGATGATGATAATGCAAATGATTATGATGGTAATATTTCATCATGATGATTATAAATGATGATAATAAATGATGATGATGCAAATCATGATGCTGATAAATGATGATGATGGTAATGATGATTATAAAAATAATGACAATGAGTGATTATGAATGATGGTGATGATCTATTATAAAGATGACAAATTATAGTAGACTACATGTAAAAATAAATTTATATTAATCAGTGTATTTTTGTTTCAGAAATGGAAAGTGTCATGAACAGTATATTATCTTTAATCCTCATTGTACCTGAAAAAAGAGATGAACTTATCAAGCAATGCTGCAACAAACTGTCCTCCCTTTCAGAAGATGATAATACTGCACCAGCCAGACTAAGAATGTAAGTTTTATTGATAGGCCTGGATTACCCAGTAATGGGGCCTGTTGTATGCAGCCTTAGAGCAATCCACTGGATAAATCCCTATCCAGCAGATAAATTCTGAAGGAATTTTAATTGGATGGATAACGGTTATCCATTGGATAACTTTATTCATGCTTTGTACAACAGGCCCCTGGACAAGCTATTGATCATTTAAATGGCTATACATTTAGGCCTTTTGTTTGTACACCTAGCTGTACGAATTCAAGAACTAAATAATGTAAATATGTAAATAATACACTTTTGGGATTGACTTTTTTAAAATTTATTAGGCAAAAATGTCTCTTTTACCGTCTGTAACAACTTATGAATAGTTAGGGTAAAAAAAAGCAACTACCATGTATAAAACATACAGTACTTTTACGGTGTGAATCTAAAAAATGTGGACAGAAATATCTGTCTGACCAGTGTTTTTATTCGCACTGTAAAATATCAAATTTTCATTTGTGTAACTATTTGATTTTAGGTATTTGTATGCTATTTAATTCTATTTTGTGATTGCTTGCTAATTTGAATTCGCATTGATTTTATTTTCATTTTGTTATCAGTCTGTCGGTGTTATTCAGCGGTCTTAATGAGCGTGATCCAATCCTGTATGAAGTCTATACAGCTCAACTGCAAGTTGCGATCAAGGGAAAACTGATCAATGAAATACGAACTGATCTTGACGAAGTAAAAAATTGGCTAGTGATGTGGGGGTCTGATGAAGATAAGAAAAGACAAATCTACAGACTTCTTTATAAGGCTCTTTTTGAGGAAAATTACAGGTATGATGGGTTTATGGAATGAGAGAAAGAGTGATGTACATCAGATTTTACAGACCTACATGTATATATATAAATAACTTTAAATAATGAATAGACAAGCAAAAGAATGAATTCAACAATGATTTTATTGAAAGAGCAAATGAATGATCAATTATTTCATTTGTCCAAACATGCATTCATACATTCTTTCCCTTCATTAATTAATCTATTCATTCATTTATTAATTGCCCTATTTCACTATGACGTCATGGTTTGTTTACATGAATAAGAACAGACCTAATTCGGGCTAAATAGTTTTCCTCTAGCACATTTTGCTTTGCACCTGAACGTATATTTTGTTCTTTTATTATAAACAGATTTTTAGCCTATTTTTAATTGAATTAAACATGCTGTATCCCCTCTAACGACCATGATTCTTAACGTTCAAACAATAGATTTGTTTTGATGTGACATAATGAAATAGGCCATTTCTTTCAATGATGTTAAGAATCTATTCACAATCATGGTTTTTGTATTGTGTTAGTGAGGAGGCCTCTCAAGTGATGATTGAGTTGTTGAGTATATACACAGAAGAAAACGCCTCCACAGCTAAAGATGATGCTAAGAGCTGTATAACTGGCTGTATAGCAAAACCCAATGTTTTGATTATGGATAATATCATGGCTTTAAAGCCTGTGAGTGCTCTCAAAGGAGAACTAATATACAAGGTAATAAAATTTATTATATATTATAGGGGAACATGAAGTTGATGCACTTAATGTATCATCATCACGTTCCCCTATATGTCAACTACTAGTCTCCGAAGGATGCTTCTGCTAGGGTCTTTTCTAACAGGAGCTTAAAGTCAGCCATGTTCATCATGCTCCATGGAATTTCTTTGGCGTCCAGCCTGAGTAAGCATTTGTATTTATTCCATCCTGGAGAGCAGTAGTCAAATAAGATCTGTTTTTGTAATTTGCTGTTGTCCATTCGGGGGATGTGTGCTATTTACTGTAGTTTTTGTTTATGGCTGTGTCTTTGAGATTTGTCTAAAACCTACGTAATAAATGCATGATGACTTGTTGAAAACTAGTGTTGACTGCATCTGTGTTTCTAATAAAAAAAACAGTTGGAGGAGTTTGTAAATTGATTCACTAGCCTTAATGGTGAATCAGTTTACAAACTCCTCCAACTAAACAAGGTAATGGTTCACAGAAACAAGTAACTTGAAAACGCACACAAAGAAGTAATGGTATTTTTTTTTTTTTTTTTTAACTTAAATTTGGAGTTAGATTGGGCGAAGAAGATGGAGTGCCATTCATATACATAATTTGTTTTTCTTTCAAGTGACTATGAAAGACAGGGCAACCTAAAAATGATCATTTGTGGTACAAATTTTGTTCTAAGTGTAGAATGTGTAGAGTTAATTCCCCTCACGGCTTTTCAATTACTGTTAACAATAATATTGTTCTTTGGGGGACTTTACTGACTGCTATATGCAGTTTACAAACATGAGTATATAGAATAATTGTTAGTGGTTATGCCCCCGTTGTTAGTAAGTACAGATATGAGTGCAATCATAAATCTATTATTAGTGAATTGCCTCTTTCATTTCTTCAGCTCTTAGAGATCTTTGTTTCTGGTCACGTGCAAGACTACATGGAATTCTACAACAAAAACACAGACTTTGTCAACTCACTTGGTAAGAAAATACACTCAGAACTTTTTAGATTCCCTTTCTCAGCATTGTAGTGTGCCAACAAAAAATCCTTGAAAGACTGGTTATCAATCAATCAGTTTATTTGTACTCGTGAATTAAAATTATTAGTTATACTGAACACTACAATTTTCTGCAAATGCTATTGATTTCTGTAGTGGACTTAGCATTTTGATGAAACCATTTTTAGTTAAACAATAATTATTGTAAAAGAAAATGTTTTGTTGCCATCTCAACAACAACTCTTTAATTCTTTCAACTCTTTCTGGATTCATTTTTCCAACAACATGAAGATTATTAACCTAAAAACGTTTGACACTCTAATTGAAGTGTTGAAAATCCGCTACAATTATTGTCTTACTTAATTGTCTAGTTAACATCATTTTTTCCTAAGTAGTAAATAGTATTTAAAAAAAATAATAATGTTTACTCTCTTAAGTAAAACTTTCAATTTATGTTGTGTTACTAAGATCTGTCACATAAAAACAAAGATTCCCACACTAACAAAGTGTTGACAGTCTGCTAGAATTATTGTCTTACTTAATTGTCTAGTTAACATTATTTTGTACTAATAAATAGTAAATAGTATTTTAAAAAAATAATGTTTACGACTCTTAAGTAAAACTTTCATTTTTATGATGTGTTAGATCTAAAAAAACGATTCCCACACTAACAAAGTGTTGACAGTATGCTTGTCTTACTTAATTTTCCAGTTAACATTATTTTGTACTAATAAATAGTAAATAGTATAATTAAAAAAAATAATGTTTACGACTCTTAAGTAATACTTTCATTTTTATGACCTGAAAAAAAAAAGAAAAAAAAAGAAAACAATTCTCACACTAACAAAGTGTTGACAGTCTGCTTGTCTTACTTAATTTTCCAGTTAGCATTATTTTGTACTAAACATTGAATAGCATTTAAAAAAAAAATTACTGTTTACTCTCTAAAGTAAAAGTTTCATTTTATGTTCTGATAGGTCTTTCACATGAGGATAACCTTAAAAAGATTCGCATACTGACAGTAATGAATATAGGAACCAGTCAACATGAAATATCCTTTGAAGAGCTTGGGCAACAACTAGGGCTAGAAATGGATGATATTGAAGAATTTATTATTGAAGGTAAAAACAAAACTGACAATATTGTCTATAACAGAGGGACAACACCCACATTGACCCCTTGTTTTCTCATAATATCATTTGAGTGTTTGTGTGGTGAAGCAGCCTCCCCCTCAAGATAATGCATCCCCCTCCTGAAACCCATCATGGATCTGTCCCTGGTCTGTTCATTAATAGTATCCATTAAATTAATAATATATCAATAGCTATATAAAGATGGCCCACATAACAACCAATTTTAGACAAATCAATAATGGTATTTAAGGTTGTGTGTAAGTAAAAGAGATCTGTTGTTGTTTAGCTTGGTTTCCAAGTTTTCTTTTCTCTCATTTGTTGGCTTATTTTTTTAATTTTTTTTTTCATCTTTATTAATACCTCTCCAATGATTCTTCCCTTTTTTCTCATAATACTTTGACAAAGGACTAAGGTCTGAAACGCCAGTTTCTCTACACATCTTTATGTAGCTTTACAAAATGAGAATGAGTGTTTTATCGGCAGATATAGAAACAAGGCGAAGCTGTGTAGCTATAGCACCGATAAAACATGAATTTCAATTTTATCAATTGCATCCAATACTCCAAACAGAAGTTTATATTTTTCCATTGAAAACTCACAAATTTTTCCAACTTTATCGGGAGAATTTAGAGTTTTGAGTTTATGGAAATTAGGATAGTTCTATATCACTACAACTTTATAGAAGTCACCATGGTATTGAATTACTTTGAAAATCACTCGTTAATTATTTGTGAGTTTTAGTACGGTGTTATAAATTACTCACTTTGTATAACTGTTGTTATTATAGCTGTGAAGACCACGCTAATCAAAGCCAGACTGGACCAGATGAACAAGAAAGTTATTATCAAGTAAGACTTATAAAGAGTAACACCAGCAACATCCATCATTATACAATGTATATTAGTTTTGTTTGGCCAATAAATTTATTGTAACACTGGAAGTAGAGGGAATTAGCTTTCTGGTGTTATTCAAATGTGTCTTTTGCTGTTCATATCAGATTTAAAGATATTACCTTCACCGTTGTGATTTCGTATTCTATCGTCATGCGTTATAAATGAATTTTAGAACTTTTACACACAATAATATTGAATTAATATATAAAATATGAGCAGCTGATCTTTATGAGGATTAAAAACAGCGAGCCGCAGGCAAGCCGTTTTAAACTTCATAAAGATCAGTTGCGAATATTTTATATTGCTTAAAAACAATCATTTCCTTATTACCGGTAGTATTTAGCTAAAATATTCAACAACAAACAACAACAAATATTAATTTTTTAAAGTTGTATGCAAATCAAGATGAATCTTTTGCTGATTTAAAAACTCAGTCATGGCTATGATTTTGTATTGTTCTCTCCCTCATTAATTATTCATGGTTTTTGAAGGCCTTTTAAAACTTCTTAAATAACAATGCGCATAAAAACTAGTGAGGTTTCTATTGTTCTGCGGCAAAAAAACTTCCCCACATAGAAATTCTTTAATATTCATGATGTTGATGTATCAATCTAAAGGTTACACATTTCATATGTAAAATCTACAAAATGCTGTTTACAAGACAGTGTTTCTTTTGTGTTTAATGGTTTTGTCCAATCATAATTGCTCAAAACAATAGCTATGAGACGTTTGCTTTTCACAGTGAGCCCCACGGTAAAATTTTCTCATAGAAAAAAATAAGATCGCTTTAATAAAACTGAAATGAGATTTTAAATAAAATATAGGAAAAATATGCTAAAAGTTTGAAAAAAGGCCAATTTTCTTGTTTTAGCCAATCAGATCAAGCATTTAAACAATACACAATTAACATCTTTATGCATTCCATTGCCGTTTGCTACACTAGTTCTTACCCGGAACGTTACTTAATGGCAAGGTCTTTGTTTTCAGTTCTGTGGCCCCAAGAACATTTGGTCAAAATCAATGGCAAAGACTCCACACTCGTCTTCTTCAATGGCGAGATAACCTCTCCTCAGTCAACAGCGGCCTACATAGCGTGGTACCACAAGTACAGGCGTAGTCTGGTAGATCAGTATTGGTTTGTGGATTTTAATGTAATAGAAACAGTAATAAACTAACGCCAAATACAAGATATATTGTTGTTTATTTATTTATTTATTTTTATATATTTATTTATAGCGGAGCTCCGCGCGGGCCGAAGGCCCGCGCAAGCGGAGCACCATAATTTAGAAAATATGGTAAACCATCGAGCTCATTTGAAATCGACCACAGGAAACCCGGATTTCGAAAATACGTACGCCGTACGTCCGTGTACTACAGGGCAAGGTCGCTGACCAGTTTTTTTTAGTGAACACAAAAACAAATTCACAATAAATTTTTTTCAGTTTATATTTACGGAAAAGTTTCTAGAAAAAGTATTTTTACAATGGGCAAAGAGGAAGAAAATGGTTAAGCTAGGCTGCGGCTCAAAGAGTTTTGACTGAGAAAGAGAAACAAAGAGGTCGAATAGAAAAAGGGGGAAGAAAGCTACCGAAGAAAAACTTCAAAATATTTTCACTGAGAAAGCGGGAAAGGTCTCGTGCTGATGTTTTTAACTATTCAAATGTGAAGTCATGCAGAGCTGATAAAATTTTCTTTGGTACTTAAAAGTCATTCAAAGATGGAGATTTTACATTTTATATTTTCTGGAAGAGTTTATTTGACAACTCAGTGCAAGATGGTAAAGAAGGGCTTCGAGTTCGTGGATTCTTCGTGGCCTTTTTCAATCATTACTTATCGACTAATCTACTCTTAAAAGTAAAATCAACGGTGACCAAAAGTTCATAAAAACAAAAACAAAACAATTGTGCATTTGTAGCAATTCAAAAGAGGTGAAATGCAAGAAGAAAACGCGATCACGAAGATGCCAGTTCAATCTGTTCATTCATCAGAATTCTTACGGGCAATTCATAACACGGAGACCTTTTGGATCAATGCAGATTTATCAGCTATTCACAACAAAAAATAACTTTTCACACAAGATGTTTGTCAACTAAGTAGGACTGCCAGTTCAGGGAGTGGATCGAAATGCATGCAAATTTGGCACAATGGTGGGTGATCGAGTAACACGAGCTAGCCATACTACGCCGTTCTGTTGAACTGTGTGAACTTTTTAGAGGCGGTGAAAATGTTTTTTCACTTTTAAAATTCTAAAAACATGAACAAGCCATTATGTAATCAGAACTGAGGAAGAAAATTTCAGACTGGAAAAGTGACAGTTCAGGACTAGAAACGTGACGCCGGTTGATTCTCGGATTTGAGGAAAAGTTTACTGAACATACGGTTAAGGTATGTTAACATTTTTTGCCGATCTTCCTTTAATTTTTTTTTTAATATCCATATGAAATCAAGCTATTTCTCCATCGGCATCGATGATTCTTGTAATTCTTTGATTTGCTATGTTTTTGTTTTGAAAAGTTAATCTTGAAATAAAAGTTCATAAGTAAGCAAATAGGATAAATATAGGATATTAGTTGTCTAGCTATTTTAAAAAAATGCACAGATAGATTACCAATAATTTGTTCATCATACCTTTCATGAGAAAATTCAAGTTTTTTCGATTTTTATTACATTTTTTTAACCTAAAAGAGAGCGTGATATAGCGAACAGTATGCGGGGATTTGTTTACAACTCAATAAGCCATGTTAATGCTCTTCTAACTTCTCATTGGAAAATCAATTTTAATTGACAAGTGCTATTTTTACCATGGATAACAACAAAAAGCTAGGGAAGCCACGTTGACTGTCAAATACGGTCGGATATTTTTTCGAGTTTTGTGCACATTTCTTGCGTAAAATGTTGTCGCGTGCATAAAGATTTGAAGACTTCAATCAATCTTCTTAATCACTCACTTATTCATTTAACCATTTGAATTGCTCATTTTTTATTATATTATTTTCTTTTGATGGTTGTTTGAATAGATTAATCAATTAATTCATTTATTTGTTTGCTATTTCATCTGTAGTTATTTTTGATTAATTCTGCATTGATCAACAATTTTAATAAAAGATAGTGAATGAATGAATGAATGAATGAGCATTCCATTGTCTATAACAATCCTATTTATAAATCGGAGCTCCGCTGTTAGGTTTACCTAATTTTTATATTATATATTTGTTTGCTACAAGATGCAAAAACTTTGACTATATTGACAAAATACAAATATATATCAAAATTAGACAGTAAATTATGGGGTACATTTCTGATATTTTTTTCAGGTGGTACTGTTGCTAGGCAATTTGAAAAAAAATTATAATTGGAGGTATCCCATAATTTCTCTTTCCATTATGATATTTATGAAAATTGGTCAAAGTAGTCAAAGTTTTTGTATTTGGCAGGATATTTATTTATATATATTTATATTTATTACAGTGAGGACCCTCGAACCATGAACACTGTCTTTATTTAGCATTTTATTTTCTGAGCTTTCTACTCCTTCAAACCTCCTAAAAAGGTAGGACCAGGGTTTGTGCTACTCCTCGAAATCCTTGAAAAGCCCTGGAATTGAAAACACGTTTTCAAGGGCACTGGAAAAGCCCTTGAATATAGGAAAAAATCGTTAAACTCCTGGAATACTCCTTAAATTCATAATATGCTACGTTTTCGGGATCCCTGTGTTTTATCGCATCACAGGAAGCCCACGTCAGCACGCTATCTCAGCACACCCACTGACATCCCGACCTCGGAATTCAAAATAACTCGAAAGCTTTCATCGCTCTAATGAAAAACAATAACAAAGAAACATCTGCATCTAAAACAAGTTTAGAAAGACTGAACTCAAACGATTTACCCGGTGTCGTTCCTGCTAAAGTCATGGATTCGCCAACTATTGAACACAGCCGTGGTGGCCTTGACGAAATCGATCGTGGAAACGATCAACAAAAGGATGAAAAAACAGCTGTGAATCACACAAAAAAGGTTTGTTATTACTATAATTTGGCCTCCATTATTCTCTTTCACGCTTTGCTTAGCTGAGGGATTACTTAAGTGGTGGTTTTCACTCATTTTTCCGTGCCTAAATCCGTATTTTTTGAACGTAAACAAAGCTGGCGCTTTCAATTTAGATGCCACCGACACATTTTCGAACTTTACATGCAAATTTATGTAACTTTTTGTAGCAAAGATAACATTTCTTTTGATGTTGTTTTTATTAGATAACTTAGTTATTTTAATTATATATGTCATTAATACCTCTGTCTTTTGAGATAGAGTTCTCAAAATATAATAAGATTCAAGAACTCCAAACATGTTTTGACCGTGAAACACCAAAAACTTACAACAAACCAATGCTGTAATAATATTACTTTGCAGAGTAAAGAATCAAATAAAGAATACCCAACTTTAAAGAGAGTCAAGATACAGAAGAAAAACAGCAGATATTATTTCCAACATCCATATTTTAGAATTTTCATCGCATATTTTGTCATTTTTTGCAATTTCCTAATTTATGCTGAAGACCCAGTCTCTCATAGTCTGGCGCCATGTACGCTGCCCGTCCTTGGAAATGTTTATTCTTTTGTGGTAAACAAGTAAGTTTAACATTTATTCATTTCTTATAAATTTAGTTATAAAATATTACATGTAATTATTTCGAACTGGAATTTATGTGATAATATGAGTGTTTAATTTTTGTATAATTTTTTTGCGGCAAACGTAAGATAAGTTATTACAATGTGTAATGCTAGGTAACATATTCTAACATTTTATTGATTCATCGTTAAAAATATTTATTTGACTGTTTGATTTATTTATTTATTTATTTATTTATTTATTTATTTATTTATTTATTTATTTATTTATTTATTTATTTATTTATTTATTTATTTATTTATTTATTTATTTATTTATTTATTTATTTATTTATTTATTTATTTATTTATTTATTTATTTATTTATTTATTTATTTATTTATTTATTTATTTATTTATTTATTTATTTATTTATTTATTTATTTATTTATTTATTTATTTATTTATTTATTTATTTATTTATTTATTTATTTATTTATTTATTTATTTATTTATTTATTTATTTATTTATTTATTTATTTATTTATTTATTTATTTATTTATTTATTTATTTATTTATTTATTTATTTATTTATTTATTTATTTATTTATTTATTTATTTATTTATTTATTTATTTATTTATTCAGATCCGTTTATTTATTTGTATATATATCCATTTCTTTACTAATGATTTCTTACTAATTTGTTAGTTTATTCTATTATTTCATTCATTTATTGATTTTTTTAGTTTTTTTTAATGCAGATATAATGGATCTTTTTTTGCTTATACAAAATATTTTTCTGCTTGAATAATTTATTATTATTATGAATTTGTATGTTCTTAAAATTTCTAAAAATGAAACTCTGTTTACACATGTACTTGGATACTATTCTATTTTCCTATGTATCTGTGATCAATAAGTAACTAGACTCTTTGTGAAGAGAATCAGCCAACAGATATTTGAATATATTTGCCATGTTGTATAAATCAATTTTTGTTATTGCTTTAATAAAATTTTTTTTTCTCGAAATGGAATAATTGTATGTCTTCTGTTTTTTTAGATATAGTTTATCATTCATCCTTTTATTCTTTCATTCTTTTTTTATTTGCCGATTCATTTATTCATTCCTTCAATCACTCATTCATTCCCTTTATCTTTCAGTCATTTTTTATTTGCTGATGTTTTCAATTATTAATTCATCCACTCCTTCCTTCCTTCCTTCCTTCCTTCCTTCCTTCTTTCACTCATTCATTCATTCATTCATTCATTCATTTATTTGTTCTTTCAATATAGTCTATTTCATTCATTCTCTCAATCATTTATTCATTTTTTTCTTTTTTTCATTCATTCATTCACACATTCTTTCATTTATTCACTCACTCATTCATTCATATATTCATTCATTCATTCATTCATTCATTCATTTCATTCATTCATTCATTTATTTATTCACTCATTCATTCATATATTCAGTCATTCGTTTTTTGGTGTCAAAGCTATCCAGGTCTGTATATTGATTTCCATCTCATCATGTTTTTCACATTGGCAGATATCCCACATATGCAGGTTGGGCAGCTCTCAAGATATTTATGTGGATGACGGGCGTTGCATGTGGAATTTTGGTTGGAAAATTTCTTGTACACAAGCTTTTACTCAAAAAGTAAGTATTTTATGTTTACGATTATCAGAGTCAATTTTGTATGAGTGGAAAACAGCACCATATCCAGGATTGGTGCATTCCCTCCTAAAGATGATTCATTCCCTCGTAAAAACAATCCTGAATCCTGTCGTTACATTTGCTAAGGCTGTGACCATCTCATGTCAATCATCCCATGCAAGCGGAGAGAAAATGAGCTAAGAGAACCTATCCCCGGACCCCATCAGAAACCATGGTAGTGCTATTTTTAAAACACAGGCAGTTACCAGTCCCACTAAAACCTAATTGTTAAGAGAAAGACGACTGGGGAACATGTTAATATATCCAGCATTGTTAAGTTTTTTCTTTTGAAGATTTGAAGAGCCCTTCCTTTTTATCTTCAGCATAAAATTCCTCTATTTCCTCTCTGGTCAATCTGACCAATCACATCCCGTTCTTAAAATAATAGTCCAGTTTCATGTCACTCATTGCTCAGGCTAAGCCTCGATAGTATGTGATAGATTCTTTTGTATGAGGTACATCCCGTGGGAATGCACCAATCCAAAACCAATATAAACACGAATGGTTTTGTCTTGGCTCTTTTGTGATTTCACCTACAGTTGAGGCTTAGACTGAGCAATGAAGAACTTGAAACTGGTCTATTCGGCCCCAATAAATAGACTTAACGGGGCTGATGATGTGTGCCATGTCCAGTATGGGGGGATAGGTTCTCTTAGCTTATTTTCTCTTGTCCCGTGTCAATCGCATATCTTTACTAAAGATTGTAATAAAGTATACTATGATTATTTTTCTTACTTGAATTGACATCAACACCAAAAATCAAATTGTATAACTACTAACACACTCAGAATCTTGGCTAACTCATAATAATGAAAATTATCAACATTGCCATGAGATCCACATATTTTATTTTTGGTAAGTCTGCCTTGAGAATCCTGATTTAATGAACTTCTAGAGGGATTTTGTCATGTAGATATGAATTCTTTTTAGCTCGTCTATGTTTTCTATTCATGTAAAATTTCAATGTATTTTTATTATAATTATTATCAGTATTATTATTCATTTCAAAGTTTCTTACATTAATGACAATTCAGATAGTGAATTATAAATTTTTTAAGACGAAATTAAACGCTAGAAAACACGACGTTTCGACGTTATGCAACGTCATTCTCAAGTGAAGTGAGAAAAGTTGGAAACTAAGTTTCACCCAACTTTTCTCACTTCACTTGAGAATGACGTTGCATAACGTCGAAACGTCGTGTTTTCTAGCGTTTAATTTCGTCTTAAAATGTTTAAACAAACCTCTTTTAGTTTGAATTATAAATTACCTAGTAATCAGTGAGATTTACAAATGTAAAACAGAAAACATCAAATAAAGTATTCATCATTATTTTTTATTATTTTTCAATTGTGACAGGTTGATGCGATTGACGATGTTCCAAGAGGACAAAGGCTCATGGATGGTGATCTTTCTCACTACTATCATCACTCTGTTTATTCTATCTATAATATTCAATGCCTTTGTTGGTCTTGGCGGTGTACCGCTAGAAGAATACATGATTACCAGCCATCTCCACATCGTCAATAAAACATTCATGAAGGCTGCTGCCATGGGGACGTGGATGGGCGACTTTGTGACGGCATGGATGGTCACCGATATGATGTTGCAGGTAAGCGGGGGAAGCCTCTTTAATCTGCCACGTACCTAGAACAAAACAGATTGCAATCGATGCATCGGTAATCGATCCTAATCGATTCACACCAAAATTTCACTTATCGATTATATTGTTCATCAATTTCTGAAATCAATCGATAAATTGTCATCGATGGATATCGATCGTTGTCGATTGACATCCATTATTGATTTCGTCGATTGGATACAATTTGCTTATCAATTTTTTTCTTTAAAGCGATAATTCAGCTGACGTAAGCCTTTGTTATGTTATGCTATGTTATGTTCATGTGCCAACCAGACATTGATTGGCCGTTATTTCAATAGACCTTATTGTTGTTCTGGTTGGCACATTAGCATCACAATTTGTTTGTTAGTAAACATCAAATATCTTTGCAGTGACGTCAGTCAAAACGGCCCAAGCTTACCCCCCCCCCCCCCCCTTCCAGGATCAAAGAATGGTCGCATTATTCCATTCATTATTGATTTTGAAAATACGTTCAGTGAAACAAACATTCAATTTTCAAAAGATGTTCCATATAAGGAAAAAACCACTAACAGCAAGCCCAAAAATCGGCACAATTTTGAAAAAAGATGTTTTAGATATTTTAGATATTGGAACACTATAACCAATGATCTAGTGATAATTGTTATCTATTTCTATAGTTTCAATAATATTTTTATCGTTTTATGTGTTTGCACTGTATTATACTTACTTCACCTTAGATCGCCTTAGATTGCCTTGTCCCGCCTTAGCTTCGATGAGTTTTTGTGATAAATTTTCTTAGATCGCCTTAGAATGCCATAAGTCGAATTCCCCGCGGCGAGGCAAGGACCCAGAGTTGCCATTCCCCGCGAGTAGACTTTTAAGGTTTCAGTGTGGCATTATGCATTTTGTTGTTCTTACAGGACAGACTATATCCTCACTGGAACAAAAGGCTTCGTAAATGGTGGCAGACAGGATGGAATCGTATTGTGATGTTCTGGTCCGTGTTGGTGATCACAACAATCATTGTAGCCACCGCTGTGATCACCGACTATCTTGATTGGGACACGCTCAATAAAGACTTTGTCACTACTAATGAGCTGTCCAGGGCGTTTCTGGCGTCGTTCATTTTGATATGTGATCTGGCCATTGTCATGCAGGTGATTTAAAGTTATGGCTGGCATCAATCAATCAATCTGTAAAACAGTCAATCAATCAATCAATCAATCATTCAATCAAACAATCTATCAATCAATCAATCAAAACCCAAACAATCATTCAATCGATCTATCAATCAATCAATCAATCAGTCAATCAATCAATCAATCTGTAAAACAATCAATGATTCAATCAATGAATCAATCAATCAATCAATCTGTAAAACAATCACTGATTCAAACAATCAATCTATCAATCAATCAATCAATCAATCAATCAATCAAACAATCAATCAATCTATCAAAATCCAAGCAATCCATCAATGAATCAATCAGTCAATCAATCAATCTGTAAAACAATCAATGAATCAAACAATCAATCTATCTATCAATCAATCAATCTATCAATCAATCAATCAAAATCCAAGCAATCCATCAATCAATCAAAACCCAAACAATCAATCATTCAATCAATCAATCATTGATTTTTGCTTTGTTTCATAGGACTGGGAGTTCCCTCTATTCCGTGGATCTCTCGACGTCAAACTGCCCGGAGTTAATGTCGTCTCAATTCGTCTCAAACTTCCAAAATGTCTTCGCAAAGAAAACTGGGAAGTCCACATCACTGGAAAGTGGTTCAACTATGGCATAATCATGCTAGTTATAATACTGGACCTCAACATGTGGAAAAATCAAATTTTCTACTCTCCTTACACTTTCGGTCAGTACACAGGTCCGGAAGGCCACATATATTCGATTCTCGACAAGGCGTTCCTTGCTACAGCCAATGAGACGATGGTCAGCCAATCATGGCGGACAAGTCACGTGAATCCTTCAACTAACCAATCACTGGCCTCGTTAGATCAACGAATGAATTCAAAGTATCTGGGTTTTAGTCTAGGCGTAAAAAGTATCGCTTTCATTCCATCAATCGCGGCTTTTATAACTTTTGGAGCTTTAATTTGGTTTTATGGTCGAGAAGAGTTTGTTGTTGAGGCGGTTGTCGTTGACGGGGAGCAAGTTGATGGAATTGTTATTGAATCAGAACCAGTTACCGATCAGGCCGCGGCTAGAAAAGAACTGGGTTGGAGCGAATCGAAAAGCTCGTTGAATGATCGGGCCAAAAGTGATCTTCCGGATGAAGTAGACGCACCAGTAAAACTTATTCAGATTACCGCTGTTTAGAGTGTCGAAGGCGCATCGTGTTTCGTCGTACCATTGCAAGGAAACCGCTGGGAAGGGTACTGAAGACGCACAACATTGCGTCATCAGTTTTCAGCAGTCGGCAAATAAGAGTACTTAAGGACACCGCTGTGCAGAATGTCGTCGGTGATCGAGGTTTGTGAAAGAAGTGAAATCGGATAAATCGCTATCCAAAGGATAAATTTCTATCTAGTGGATAAATTCTAAAGAAATTTTATGCAGTGAATAGCTTATCCAGTGGATGACTTTATTCAGGCTTCGTGCGACAAGCCTCTGACCAAACGTAATAATGACACAGTTTGCATGAGCAACTAGCGGTTGACACTAGACCCACTAGAGCGGTTTTCACTGTGGATTGTGTCAGCACTCAGTGTTCATGAGAGAAAACAGTTGGAATAAAAATTACTATTGCAGGGGTGGCGGAACCGGGGGGGCCGGGGGGGCACGGGCCCCCCCACAAAATATTTTGGGGGGGCTCGGCCCCCCCCACAAAATATTGGTTAAAAGACATTAATGCATGCGTTTACACAGTTAAAAGTTGTTTTGTGATTTTGGGGTGGGGGTGGGGAGGGGAGGGGTGGGGATTATAGTGCCCCCCCATGGCTGTTACTGTTCCGCCGCCACTGTATTGAAACTATACGTGTTGAAGCATAAAACTATGGTTGAAGTAAATAAATATGGCCCGTGTCAAAACATTTGAAGATAAACCTTCACTAATCTTTTATTTATGCACGTCATATGCAGTTAAACTAGTGTGCAGTACGTCAGTCGGTTTCCAAGGATTTGAAATTCAAATTGCAGTCAACTTGTACTCTGTACTATTTCTTTATGTTCATGCCAATTCAAGGAAATTCTCTG
This sequence comes from Diadumene lineata, assembly GCA_918843875.1. Classification (NCBI taxonomy): domain Eukaryota; kingdom Metazoa; phylum Cnidaria; class Anthozoa; order Actiniaria; family Diadumenidae; genus Diadumene; species Diadumene lineata. Next base: position 9,984,652 of record OU974083.1, on the reverse strand, counting down.
TTCTTGTGAGCTTGATATCTTATTGTAAATTCAACACACTCGTCAATAAAAAGGAGCAAGATTTTCAGTTTTTTAGCAATATTTTTTTATTGATGTTTTAGTTTATGTTTAACGGTGTGAACTAAAGCTAGTTCGAACCTTTCAACGTTAATTAAAAATTGCTTTCATTTTTTATTCATTAATTGAATCTATTGAAATTACGTGCTCTAAAGATTAAAAAATATTAATGAGTTCTTCTAAGATCAAAACTATACTGATTACAGTCTGGACAAATTCAAACATCTGCAAATTGTGTCTCATTAACTTTATATTTCAATTTTTATGGTAAAACAAATTGAATCTTGAGTTGTTTTGGCGGGAAATCGTAAAAGGCGTTCGCGCGCGCTCGTGCACATCGGCATATTTTTCATCAAAGCAGATTAAAAAGCGAAACAAAACAAAAGCAAAAAACTAAAATCTTCGAGCATCTCAAACTATTTTCGTCCCCAACAGCGAATAATTAGTTATGTTTATTGTGTAATCAATATTTTCCAAACTGATTTATATGTAAAACTTTGTGCCAAAAAAACTGTTTGATAAAAAATCTCGAGATAAATCGGTGCTTTCTATTTTTTTTATCTAGTATTCTGCTTTATATATACTTATACTTTTTTAATTATTACAAAATTTTCCCTGAGATTGACGATAGTTTAGTAATTTCTGCTGTGATAATTAGAAAAAGTATACGGAAATTTAGTTTGTGAATCTCAATTGGAATTCTTTGTACTCCGTCCAATAGTTGACCGACGTCACAAACATTGAGTTAAATTTATTCGTGTATTTAAAATTCGAAAAGTTGTTAAAAACATTTTTATGAAATTCATTAAAATTTTGTCATTTCAGAGAATTCGGTCAAAAAAGTTGTTTCGTACGTAGTTTTTTGATACCGACACACTTCAAAGACTTTCTTTGGACTTTTTATCCCCAAGATCGGGTAGTTTAACTTTGTCTAAAAAATCTCTCTTGACAAAGGTTATAGTTCTATTATTAGGTCTAAGATGTCTTATCTCGTTTTTAAAATACGATATAATTTCACCAATTCTACCCCTTGTTACGACGAATCCCTTGCAGTAAGAACCCATTCTGTTGCACAAAATTTGAAAATCGCGAACATTTTTTCTATGTACGAGACACGAGTCGACGGCCAAGGAGGCACTGCACGGAAAATCTCCCATATCAGGGTAATCAAGTTTTTCAAGAGGCAAATAGTTTTTTAACAGGTTTTGGAAAGGATCTTCTGTAGTTTTCTCACGATGAGGAATCAAAATGTCTTTTTTTTTGCTCCAGTTTTTGCGAGCGTTTCTTTCATTTTGAGTCCAGTCATCGAGACGTAGAGGAATGTCTGTTTCTGTTTCTTCTTGTTTACCTTCCATTTCTCTTTCACTAGCTTTTTGTTCTTGTAATTCGTTTGCTTTCTCCTCTATCTTTGCATTTATGTTGGCACGGTTGAGTTGAGGCAACAAAACATCAGTTTCGTCTCTTTCCATTTCTTCGTTTTCAACTTTCATCGTTTTTACTGCGGAGGCGTACTTGTCTGGCTCTTTAGCGATTGAAGCTGGATATACCTGTTCTCCGTTAAGATAACCATGGAAAACAAGGATTAAAACGACGAAAAAACTAAGAGAAATTACCACTGTGACTTTAAGAAGTCGCTTGAAATGTCGATGCGAATTCATTTCAGTCTCACGGGAAATATTCCAATGTTTTCAGCAAATTCTTTTGGATCCAATTTTTTTCAAATACGATGAAGGCTAAAAATTCAAATGAGATGCGTTTGGTTTGTCACTCAATCAACAATTTTTGTCATGGTATTAAAATTTTAGTTTTTAGTTAATATTAAATTTTATCATGTGGGATCTTAATTAAGGGATGTTTTCGTTAAGTTTTGTTTTAAGACTCACAATAATATTATAATTATTATATTTCTCAGTTGCATTTTAATGACTTGTTTTTGCGTTCTGAAACAAAGATATAGTATGTTCTAGAGTTTCCTATGTTTGAAAAAGTTTTGAACTCAGTCCGCTGGCAGAAAAAGGTGAAACGTTGTGTTGTTAATCAGGTAAAGTTGTTTGCATTTCAATATGACCGAACGATGATTCATACAATTGAAGAAATTAAGAAAACAAACAAGCAAACAAACAAGATGACATGCGAGTTTACAAACCGAAGTAAATCGGCTAGAGTAATATTAAAACAACGAGCAAAGTAAAACAGCATAAGGGTGTGCATTAACATGTGTGTATATATAAAAACTGTAAAATGAACCAAAAGCAAAAATAAAATAGAGAACAAATAATATAGAGAATAAATGAATGAAATACAACAAAATAAAAGGGAAAAGCATGCAAAACAAACAAAGTTGTTTGACAAACAGAACAAATGAGTGTTTTTAAGTATTTAAGCCCCCGACATTAAACTTTTATGAAAAGAATAAATCATCCAGGAATGAGTTGATTGGGCTTCATGCAGGCATTCAAAATTATGTATTATCTGGCAAGCTTCGCCTTTTAGATGGGAAGGCTTACTTTCAACTCACTTCCATAAAAAAAATATTTCATGCCTTTCTACTGATTTCAGTATTAATAATAATAATGATAATAATAATAATAATAATGATAATAATAATAATAATAATAATAATAATAATAATAATAATAATAATTCATGTCTTTAAAGCGCATTTCATTCATATCTCAATACTCTTTACAACGAAAAAATAATTTCGTTTACATGACCTAAAGAAAACGTAGATAATAAAATCAGTCCACTAACTTTATGGAAGACTGTACCGAGTGCATCACTTGGATCTCACAAATGGGATTAAACTCAGTACTGTATAGATCCTATATATGGATAATACACAGCAAAATAAATATAATTAAGTTTTTGGCTGGAAATCAAAAAGAAAATTCTAGATTCACCATGGTTCGGTAAGCTGAAGTCTGCACGAGGGTACACGAGTCGTATTGTTTCGAATACTCCAATAGCCCTGAATTTTGATGACGTTTTACCATAATAGTTTTTAAAACCTTTCATATTCAAATTTTGTACTCCCTAGAGAATACAGGAACAATAGTCATAATTAGTGAACAAAAGCAATATGAAAATGATTTTTGGTCTAGATGTCACTTTAAGAAACAGCAATACTTCATCGATCGTCCGTCCAAACTGAAATGTGTTACCTTTATTGTTTTTTCTGTTTTTCTCTTAATTGTGACATGTTTTATGTTTTTTTTGTTTTTACGAGAATTTTTCCGATCTTCAAGCTCACACGTGTTGAAACTTCCGGTAAACAAACAAGAAAACCGTGAATTTGGCGCCAAAATTATCGTAATGCGAATGCGCTGTTGACTAATCCTTTCAGATACGAATCGGATACGTGTGGACGATCGTATACAATTCGTATAAGCTACATGTTGACGCATAAAAAAGCTTGCGGATACAAAAATCTCCGGATACGTGTGGCCTTAAACAAAGGCGGCCCAAAGCAGAAAAAGGAAGCCCGAAGGAGTCTAATTAACAACATTAGAAGTTTCTTGGTATTTTATTTATTCACAATAATCTTTTATCATTTATCAATTCAGCGTCAAAATTCAATAAACGGCTTGGGCTGCCTGTGTAATTTTTTTTTTTTAGATTCGAAAACTATAAACAGACTGCCACCATCAAAATCTTTCGCTAAATTAGAATGCGTGCAAAGTGCCGCTGCTAGATTGATAGCAAAACACAGGCAAATTTTAACCATACCACTCTTGTAATTACATTCATTACATTGTTTACCTTTTTGGAATTTTTGTGTATTGACACGGCTGTATAATGCATTGTGGGACAACTGAAAAGTGAAATCGTAGCTGTGCAATGTACTAGCTGTTCTGAACTGCAGAGAAGTTGAGTTGTTTATTTTTATCAATATTTAGTAAGTACCAGTAGCGATTATGCATTCATTACTGATTAAATACTTATATCGATATTTTCTTTAAATTGTATATTATATACACTCTTTTATCCAACTTTATTCAATATGTTTAATGATCAGTGCAAAACAGAAAACTCGCTTTATTTATTGCAAGCTTAATTCATTGAATGCTAAAATATATTTTTCCCCTCTATTACATCGTACAGATAGATCATAAAACAGTTGGTTTCTTGCGTAAGACATTCTTATTTTCCATTTTGCATCTTATTATATAGATAATTGTATAAATGTATACTACAACGTTCTTGTAAACGAGTGTATTGCATATTACGCCATAATATATATTTTTGTAAATGTTACGCGCATGTGATATTCTTAGGGATGGACCATTACATATTTGAGGGAGGGGAGGGTTGGGCATATTTTTTTGTGCAGGATATTTTTCCCCATGTGATGGTTGTGCAGGATGTTTTTTTCCTCCCTGCACGACTATTTTTTTGGCACATCGATATTTGTCTTTACGTATTATGCGGGTTATAAATAAAAGATGGCTCTGCTGTCAAGCATACACCAGTGTTACAAAGAAAACTAGACATCCTATTATTCACCAATGCAAACAGTGTCGACTGACTGATTGACACTCGTATTATATCTCTATACAACAATCATTTGTTTTTGTACAAGACATTGTTGACTCAAGCATTAAAAGCTAATATGATTAGCTTCATTGAAATTTAACCGACGTCAAATAAACAGCAGTTTCGAATTGGAAACGTCCGACTTGCAAGCACTATCCTGCGAAATGCATTGTGGGTCAAATTAATTGATCTACACTCGACTTAAATTTGAACCATAGCTAAGTTTAAGTCTGAGATTAGAGTTGAGAAAATGATAATTTCGGTACTATATAAAACACGCAGTCTTTTATCAAGTGTACAAATTTAACCTCGTACAATGTTGCTTATTGATGCACTAAAATTATGTATGATTTTAATTTTACTGCTATAATGTTTAGCTTTCGTCTTGACAATGACATCGTATCACCTGAACAACGAACACCAATATTTTTTATTTAAGCATCATTGAATATATGTAAATCTTGTACTGCGTGTAGTTTTTAGTTAGATTTATTCATTTGAAAGAAACATTTCTACATTTCAACCTAATTCATGGTATTCTGAGTGACATGCACTTCAAACATTTCAATTTTTAGTTGTCCAACAATGCATTGCAGGCGTGTCAATAGACAATAAAAATTCCATCCATATTAGCAATTTAGCATTTTTTCAACTAGCTGTATAATATACTTCGCAAATAAAAGTCACAAAGTCAAAGAAAGTACACAAACGTTCAACCAAAATTAGCGTAAAAGATTCCAAATCGCCTTTAAAATGGCAGATTAAGTCAGTCTGTGTATTAAAACTGTTCTAAAGAAGCATCTATCAGGCTTCAAAATGTCAGGAGTTGTTTCTACAACGACCGAAGAAGTTTCAAACCAGCCAGAGAAAATTTCCAGCAATTCAACTAATTACGACACATGGATTCCGATGCTGCCTCAGCTTACCGACGTTCCGTGGAGTCTCAACGACGTCTCCAAAGTTCTACGTCTTGGAAGAGCACGTCAATATTGCCGTTCCGTCTCTCCTCAGACCGTTGAACAAGTATCAACTTTGATTCAAAGACCTTTTCTACGTATTCTCTACGAAGCAGAACGTTTGTCACGCCGCTACGAACGTTGCACTAAGTCAGAGATACAGAGCTCAATTCGTTTGATTTTGTCGCCGTCGCTAGCGAAAGCCTGCTTGCAAGTCGCCTCCAAAGCATTGCTGCTTTACACCTCGACGTCCGAGAAGTTGTACGACCGTTCAAAGCGCACACGTAGTGGCCTAACGTTTCCTGTAGGACGAGTTTTTGGTTGGTTGGTTAACGCAAAGATTACACAGCGTGTTTACGATTCCGCAGCGATTTACATATCTGCCGCTTTGGAATACATCGCGGAGGAGACGGTTTTCAGGGCTGTGGTTAGAAAAGGTGAGCTGATGATGATTCCTTTCTTGCTTCCTTCCTTGCTTCCTTCCTTCCCTATCTCATTCCTTCCTCCCTTTCTTCCTTCCTTCCTTCCTTCCTTCCTTCCTTCCTTCCTTCCTTCCTTCCTTCCTTCCTTGCTTCCTTCCTTCCTTGCTTCCTTGCTTCCTTCCTTCCTTCCTTGCTTCCTTCCTTGCTTCCTTCCTTCCTTCCTTCCTTTCTTCCTTCCTTCCGTCCTCACTTCTTGCTTATTCATCCTCATATTCCAGGAACTATCGATCACATGACACCAGATATGGTAGAAGAAGTCATCAAATTTGACCCGGACCTTTGGTCATTGTTCCAGCCTTATGTCCACCTTCTTTCAGGAAGGACATCATTTGGATTAATCGAGAATCTTGACTTGTATGCTGTGAAAGGGAAAGGTCAGTTCTAGGAATTAAATTTTCTCTTTTAATTCTCTGTGATCCTGCAGTTACTACATCTGTTTGTTCAAAGTTGCAAACGCTGGTTGATATTCAGGAAGCCGCCAAACATCCATTAATTAATTGCAGTTTTGAACTAAGTAGGAAATTAATTCGTTCACTCACTCACTCACTCACTCACTCACTCACTCACCCCCTCACTCACTCACTCACTCACTCACTCACTCACTCACTCACTCACTCATTTATTCATTCATTTATTTATTCAATTACTCACTCACTCATTCAGGCACTCACTTACTCACTCACTCACTCATTCAGTCACTCACTCATTCAGTCACTCACTCACTCATTCACTCACTCATTCACTCACTCATTCACTCACTCACTCACTCATTCATTCATTCAGTTATTCATGATAATTCTTTTATTCATTCATCATTTGCATTCGTTTGTACTCTCTTACTCACTCATTCATTTATTCAGTTATTCATGGTAATTCTTTCATTCATTCATCATTTGCATTCGTTTGTACTCTCTTACCATAGTTCATAGACTATAAACAATGCTATAACTACTAACTACATTACGTTGCTGTGCAGATCCCCTTGGTGTGCGCCCAGAGTCCAAGTCCCCTAAAGCGCTAGAATTCTGCTTCATAACCACTTGTGTCAGTTCCATGGCAGAACTGCGTGAGCTAGTGTCACGTGTCCAGCACCGCTTCGGCCAGTTAAAACAATGCAAAGAGAACCGCGCCTTATCTCAGATGACCTGGTCACCTAGTGCTCTGGAAACTTTGTTCTACTTTATGAAGTGTATTCACAATAAAGATGGGAATAATAATACCGATATCTTGCTGACTAGCAAAAAGTAAGTTGATCAATGAGATCATACAAAGGAAATTTGATTTATCAATTTGATTTCTTATAAGTAAAGACGTTAAATTGGGCGTACCATCTCATCACACTCGTAGATTCATTGGCATATCAAAATTTCACTGTTGTTCGTTGACTGAGGTTCCCGTGTAATTTTCAGTTTTTCGGGTTTCTTCTCCTTCTAAACAAAATTCAAAATGACTTTCAATTTGACGAAGTTGCTCACTACAATCTCTGGAGGGTTTCATCGTATTTTTTCGAATTTGTCACCGAAGATAGTAGAAAATCACCAAAATATAATCTACAGTTACTACCAGATAATAAAGGAAAATATGGTTATAGATGCTGCTTTTTTTAAAGGAAAGTTCGATAAGTAAAAGCGGGCTGGCTACATAAACAAATCATCTACGTTCCGCTATTACGCACTTTGAATTGAATTACTAACCGCTAAAATAAGCGTTTATGATTGTTGTAGATCTCACCATGGTCTACCACCGCTGACCGAGTGGCTCAGGGTCGCAAGTGTTCACGCCGAGCACAGAATCAGCGGTGTCGTTGACGAAGATGACGTCAGACAGGCAGCCAGGCTTCTCCTTCCATTTAACAACTGCAGTTACAGGATATTTGGGTATATATATATATATATATATATATACACTCGTTTGCAAGAACGTTGTAGTATACATTTATACATTTATACAAATATCTAATGAGATGCAAAAGGTAAAAGAAGTCGTTTTTACACACGAAACCAACTGTTTTATAATCTGTACGATAAAATAAACAAGAAAAATATATTTTGACTTTCGTTGAATGAATCAAACTATTAATAAAGCGAGTTTTCTGTTTTGCATATAATTAAATATACCGAATAAATTAGATATTTGTATAAATGTATACTACAACGTTCTTGCAAACGAGTATATATACAGCCAACTGCATAAATTCTGTCGCCAAGAACACATATAAATATATATATTTCTCACCGAAGAAATTATGGGATACCTCCCAATATATTTTTTTCGAGTTGCCCAGCATGAGTACTATCTGAAAAAAATATAGTGGTTGATATCCCATAATTTCTTCTTTGAAAAATATATATATTTATATATGTTCTTGGCGACAGAATTTATGCAGTTGGCTGTATATATATATATATATATATATATATATATATATATATATATATATATATATATATATATATATATATATATATATATATATATATATATATATATATATATATATATATATATACATATATATACACTCGTTTGCAAGAACGTTGTAGTATACATTTATACAAATACCTAATTTATTCAGTATATTTAATGATATGCAAAACAGAAAACTCGCTTTATTTATTGTTTGATTCATTCAACGAAAGTCGAGAAATATTTTTCCTGTCTATTACATCATACTGATTATAAAACAGTGTGTTTCTTGTGTAAAAACGGCTTAACTTGCATTTTGCATCTCATTAGGTATTTGTATAAATGTATAAATGTATACTACAACGTTCTTGCAAACGAGTGTATATATATATATATATATATATTTATATATATATAAGGGTCTGTTGGCTCAAATTGTTATCCCTAAAATTGTTCTAATTCACTATGACGTCATATCAAAACAATCTGTTGTATAAACGCAAAGAATCATGATCGTCACTGGGGTCTAGTAATGCAAATTCGCCCTGAATGTTATTTGTTAAATATACACACATTTTATATGCTATAACCAGGCTATTTTCATTAAGGACGTTCCTGGGTATTGGTCGCGCGCATCGTTACTGCGCAAGATTGAGCGCGCGCGCTCATTACCGTTGGTCAAATTAATGATAATTTTTCCTTCATTTTTTTCATCTAAGTCCCAATTGTCTTCGATTAAAAAGCAATTGAATTTATTTTTCTGTAGTTTAAAGTCAATTTGCTACAAAAAGAGCAAATATTAAACGTTTTATGCGGTAAACGGTAAATTATTAGAACCCAGTCTCCGCGCGGTATTCAAGATGGCCAGATTTTTTTTCAACTTTGCCGCAAGATATCTCGAAAACAAAGCCGGTGACCCCTATTTTTTTCTTTCGTGAAATGAAGCTTTTTATCAAGACTACAACATATGTGAAACACAAAAAAATGACATTACATGAAACGAAGAACAGTACACTTTTGTAAAATAAATCGACCCCTACCTTGGAACGAATCCAGCGATATCGCTTAACTTAAAAGCATCTTTATTTGTAAAGAAAGGCATAAACAATCCTATTAATTCTTGGAAATGGAAGACAACAGTTTATTAATTTTCTTTTCAAATTTTGAAGAGAGTTGATTTCTGTTTTACTACATTTTTATGACTTTATTCTTTGAAAATGGTAGTGTTTAAATACGCGCGTTTTTTCATCAAAATACCCCATTTTCTACGCCTTGTACCTCAAAAACAAACTCGGTGACCCCCGATTTTTATTGCATTTCTGAAATCCTCATATAATGAAATAGCTTTGTGCTAAATTTCATAAAAATGACATTAGAACTTCATTTACCCATGAACGTCCTTAAACTGTTCCGTTTTTTGTTTGGCGATTTTAACCTCCACGTAAACAATAATTCATAATGATCTAGGGGTAATTAATTTGACATATCCACGCACATCATGTAGATCATTGTTCACGTTCATATTCTGTCTCGCAGACCTGATAGTCCAACACCATCAGACCCAGAAAGGTTTTTCAAGATTGACCTTGGTTTGCGCATGCTCCTAAGTGGACAACACAGTGTTGTGACATCAGCGCTGGCTCTGATTGGTGGAGATAAGCGCAATTCCATGAATGAACGTGTAAGTCTTCCTTTGTGATGAAAGTGCTATGATAGTGATAATAGTAATATAATAATTATATTTTCAGTTATTTCTTTCTTTCTTTCTTTCTTTCTTTCTTTTTTTATTTATTTATTTATTTATTTATTTATTTAGTTACTTACTTACTTACTTATTTATTTATTTATTTAGTTAGTTATTTAGTTATTTGGTTATTTGGTTATTTAGTTATTTAGTTATTTAGTTATTTAGTTATTTATTTATTTACTCACTCACTCACTAACTCACTCACTCACTCAATTATTTTATTTATTTACTTACTTACTTACTTATTTTATTTATTTACTTATTTATTTACTTACTTACTTACTTACTCATTTATTTATTTTTTTATTTATTTACTTACTCACTCACTTACTTATTTTATTTATTTATTTACTTACTTAATTATTTACTTACTTACTTACTTACTTACTTGCTTACTTACTTACTTACTTACTTGCTTGCTTGCTTGCTTGCTTGCTTGCTTGCTTGCTTGCTTGCTTGCTTGCTTGCTTGCTTGCTTGCTTGCTTGCTTGCTTGCTTGCTTGCTTGCTTGCTTGCTTGCTTGCTTGCTTGCTTGCTTGCTTGCTTGCTTGCTTGCTTGCTTGCTTGCTTGCTTGCTTGCTTGCTTGCTTGCTTGCTTGCTTGCTTGCTTGCTTGCTTGCTTGCTTGCTTGCTTGCTTGCTTGCTTGCTTGCTTGCTTGCTTGCTTGCTTGCTTGCTTGCTTGCTTGCTTGCTTGCTTGCTTGCTTGCTTGCTTGCTTGCTTGCTTGCTTGCTTGCTTGCTTGCTTGCTTGCTTGCTTGCTTGCTTGCTTGCTTGCTTGCTTGCTTGCTTGCTTGCTTGCTTGCTTGCTTGCTTGCTTGCTTGCTTGCTTGCTTGCTTGCTTGCTTGCTTGCTTGCTTGCTTGCTTGCTTGCTTGCTTGCTTGCTTGCTTGCTTGCTTGCTTGCTTGCTTGCTTGCTTGCTTGCTTGCTTGCTTGCTTGCTTGCTTGCTTGCTTGCTTGCTTGCTTGCTTGCTTGCTTGCTTGCTTGCTTGCTTGCTTGCTTGCTTGCTTGCTTGCTTGCTTGCTTGCTTGCTTGCTTGCTTGCTTGCTTGCTTGCTTGCTTGCTTGCTTGCTTGCTTGCTTGCTTGCTTGCTTGCTTGCTTGCTTGCTTGCTTGCTTGCTTGCTTGCTTGCTTGCTTGCTTGCTTGCTTGCTTGCTTGCTTGCTTGCTTGCTTGCTTGCTTGCTTGCTTGCTTGCTTGCTTGCTTGCTTGCTTGCTTGCTTGCTTGCTTGCTTGCTTGCTTGCTTGCTTGCTTGCTTGCTTGCTTGCTTGCTTGCTTGCTTGCTTGCTTGCTTGCTTGCTTGCTTGCTTGCTTGCTTGCTTGCTTGCTTGCTTGCTTGCTTGCTTGCTTGCTTGCTTGCTTGCTTGCTTGCTTGCTTGCTTGCTTGCTTGCTTGCTTGCTTGCTTGCTTGCTTGCTTGCTTGCTTGCTTGCTTGCTTGCTTGCTTGCTTGCTTGCTTGCTTGCTTGCTTGCTTGCTTGCTTGCTTGCTTGCTTGCTTGCTTGCTTGCTTGCTTGCTTGCTTGCTTGCTTGCTTGCTTGCTTGCTTGCTTGCTTGCTTGCTTGCTTGCTTGCTTGCTTGCTTGCTTGCTTGCTTGCTTGCTTGCTTGCTTGCTTGCTTGCTTGCTTGCTTGCTTGCTTGCTTGCTTGCTTGCTTGCTTGCTTGCTTGCTTGCTTGCTTGCTTGCTTGCTTGCTTGCTTGCTTGCTTGCTTGCTTGCTTGCTTGCTTGCTTGCTTGCTTGCTTGCTTGCTTGCTTGCTTGCTTGCTTGCTTGCTTGCTTGCTTGCTTGCTTGCTTGCTTGCTTGCTTGCTTGCTTGCTTGCTTGCTTGCTTGCTTGCTTGCTTGCTTGCTTGCTTGCTTGCTTGCTTGCTTGCTTGCTTGCTTGCTTGCTTGCTTGCTTGCTTGCTTGCTTGCTTGCTTGCTTGCTTGCTTGCTTGCTTGCTTGCTTGCTTGCTTGCTTGCTTGCTTGCTTGCTTGCTTGCTTGCTTGCTTGCTTGCTTGCTTGCTTGCTTGCTTGCTTGCTTGCTTGCTTGCTTGCTTGCTTGCTTGCTTGCTTGCTTGCTTGCTTGCTTGCTTGCTTGCTTGCTTGCTTGCTTGCTTGCTTGCTTCATTCATTCATTCATTCATTCATTCATTTATTTATTTATTTATTTATTCATTTATTTCTCCTCCAAGGGAGCATATGTATACAAATGTTGGAAGATGAAAATATATTTACATTGGAGAAAGAGCAAACATCATATATAAATCTATAATCAGTTGCCCCTCTTGGTAATATATATAGCGTGAATATCCTGAAAAGTGGAACAACGCTTTACACTTCACAAAATTTACAAAAAAAACGTTACCAAACAAATGTTAAAATGATTCCTGATTCCTTACGTGTGATTCCGCTTCCTACTTCGAGACCTCTTTACTTAAAATTTCCATTCTTCATCGTCATTGTCGAGTGGTCGAGTGTTACGTTATCAAAGGTTCGTTTTTGGTTTTAGGGCTTGACACCGTTGATGTACGCTTGCGCACAAGGGGATTCCCTATTGGTTAAGTTGCTCCTTGACAATCACGTGCTTTTGGATACTCAGGTAACCTGGCTAATTTTCTATCAGTCAAGATTGGGCTTCCTATGTGTGGCGTTTGAAAAAAAAAAAAAAAAGAATTATTTTACAACCATTTTAGTATGTATTTAATGAATGGCTAAAAACATTATCATAACATACTATCCAAGCTTCGCTCTTGGCATTCTCTTACAAAATTCCTTCTTTTGTTTGTTTGTTGTTGTTGGTTTTTTTTTGGGGGGGGGGGAGGGAGGGGTTAATCAGTACGCTATATGAGTAACTTCAAGCACAATCAGAATTGTAAAACAATTTTAGTAGTGATTATATAACCTGGGCACCTACAAAATTCATGTTGTAACATCAGCGACCAACACTAGAAGACTTTTATTATCCGCCGTCATCTCACATTAAATCATGGCCATAAATGGGATTACCTCATCCAAGTAATTATATATAAATACATATCACTTGATTGTGTAGGTTCCCAAGGATAACAAGGAATTCCCTTTGGTTGATCTTGACCTTAGTTCGTGGACTGCTTTGTCGTTTGGTGTTGCTAAAGGACATCTACACGTTTGTCAGGTGAAAGGAAAATGGATGGGTAAATGGATGAATGAGTGAATTGGTGGATGGAAGATAACTGGAAATCAAATGAATGAATGGATGAATAAGCAAATGGGCGAATGTATAAATGAGTCAATGAATGAATAAGGGAATGAATGAATGAATGGATAAATGAATGAATGAATGAATGAATGGATAAATGAATGAATGAATGGATAAATGAATGAATGAATGAATGGACGAAATTATGAATGATTTAAGGAATTAGCTAGTGAATTAATGAATAACCTTATGAATGAAGTAATGAAAGAATAAATAAGTGAATGAATGAATAAGGGAATGAAGGAATGAACGATTGAATAAATGAGTGCATGAATGAATGAATGGATAGATGGATGAATGAATGAATGAATAAATAAATAGAAAGAAATAATCAAATACATAATGTTGACCAGTTGAATTTGTTGTATACGTTCAAAGATGCTGCTGGATGCCGGTGCACACGTTGACGGTAATGTCGACTATAACAGTGGAGTGGAGACCCCTTTACAACTTGCTGTAATCGCAGGTATTTGAAAAAAAATTATCCGTTTTATATTTCTTTATGTCAACAGCAGCACCTCCATAATCATCATCATCATCATCATCATCATCTTCATTATTATTCTCACAAACATTATCTTCCTCATACGTACGACCATCATCAACTTTATTAAATATAGAGTACACGCACAAAAAGTGTGCAACATAAATACCACTAAGTAGTGCTGTTTTATGCTAATTCTATTGTTTTCTTTTGTTTAATTTGTGCTATTTACTACTAAATAGAGTGCACGCACTAAACGTGTGCAACATAAATACCACCAAATAGCGCTATGTTATGCTAATTTATTGCTAAATAGTGACAACTGTTGCACACATTTAGTGTTTGCACTCTATGAAATATATTAAGAATTTTTTTGGTAAAAAAAGTCATTACGGATCTATTCGTTGCTAGGTAACTATGACATCGTGTCGCTGCTCTGTGCACGTGGAGCCAACATCAACGTCACATTTCCGATTGGCGTGGGGAGACTGGAGTTTAGTAACACCTTCGCCGCAGCCGCTGCTTACGGCTATCGTAAAATACTAAGGAAACTACTGGCCGATGCGCCCGCGGTACAAGATGACGAGATGATGTCACTGTCAGAAATACTTGCAGAAGGTAAAACTACTTGTAGGAGAGTTGATGAATACCATGAACTTGCTACTGTGGTAGAGTCTGAGCAACTAAATAGTTTTCAAAGAGAAATGAGCGTTTTATTGATTGATAGAATACTGCATTTGGCAAGACCGAAATGCTTTTTTGGCATTTTAATATAATCATTTTAGTTTGCAAGTGTGCCGGCTCCATATTACGACGATTCAGACTCCATTTTTGCAGTCCACATGGCACGATTTCCTTCAATGTATTTTATTGTCTTCAGTATTCAGTATGTGGTATTCAGAAAAAATCCGCCCTTGGATTTGAAACTTAAAATGGGTCTAGCTGGCTAAGTCCCCTCTGATGCCCGTCTGTTTTTATATTTCACTTTTCTGTCTTTCAAAGTCATTGTTTCTCAGTTCAGGAACCATTTAGACCCTTTTTAAGCAGTCACGACTCATATATATATATTTCTCTTACCAGGGTCATCGTCAAAACAAAGAAAATCCAAGAAGCTCAGCAAGAAGAGAAGTCGAGCTCTACAGGTAGTTTTAGTCCATTCAATGTGTTTCGATCTCACAAGATCTGTTATGATTATATTTGATAAATATAAAATGATCGAGGGTCCACAATAGGGGCACTCCGATGCCACCAACCCGCTAATCCCTAGCTTCAATAGGAGTTCGTAAAGATAATTTTTATCCCACACACCGCTAGAAATATTTCATATATCCCGAATCCCGTTCAAATCATCAAATCCCGCTCCAGCTCGTTATTTTTATCCCGCATCCCCCTCCCTTTTTAGCTCATTTCCCGAATCCCGCCTTCAATATAAGGGCAATAATCCCGTTTTCCGCCAAACCTATTGTGGACCCTCTTAAATAGATGGATGCAATATCTAGTCATAGTTAATAAATTATAAATGCACTATTAAATAGTAACTTTAAAAATTGTGTTTTATTAGAGTGCACGCACTAAAAGTGTGTAACATAAATACCACCAAATAGTGCTTATTTTCAATGCTAATTCTATTGTTTTCGTTTGTTTAATTAGTGCTATTTACTATACTAAATACTGACGATTGCACACATTTAGTGTTTGTACTCTAACTTACACGAACTAGTGCATTTAGACACTGCACAATTACTTTTTTTCGTGGGTTTTTGGAGCGTACTCTAACGTACCAATGTTTTAGGAAGCGATGTACCACAGCTGTGAGAATGGTTACCTTGACGTTGTCACGGAGATAAGAAGTCTAGGTATGTTAATGAATGAACGAATGAATGAATGGATGGATGGATGGAGGAATGAATAATTGAATGAATGAATGAATGAATGAACGAACGAACGAACGAACGAATGAATGAATCAATGAATGAATGGATGAACGAACGAACGAACGCATAAAAGAACGAACAAATGAGTGAATGAATGATTGAATGTTTGAATGAATGAATGTTTGAATGAATGAATTAATGTTTAAATAAATAAATGAATGGATGGATGGTTAGCTTGATAATAAATGAATAAATGTAATGAATGAAACAGCGAATGACCTCAATAACCTCAATATTATACAAAATACACTAGAATCGTTTGCGTACAAATGGGAAACAGTACGGCCACGATACCTCTACGATACGGCAGATGATTCGAATGTTTTCTTAGAAACTACGGTTACGATACGATATGTTACTGTTTAAACGACACTATGTTGTATGATATGGATTCTAACCTTAATCTTTCATGATATCCCAGGTGTCCCTTGGAACCTCCACTGTTGGTCCCAGGCCCTTTATCATGCCTACCAAATGAACGTGACGTCATCCATGACATCACAGATGCGCTGTCTACTAAGAGACTTTCAGTCAATATCAAAGAGAGAATACACCGCTGATTTCTGTGACGACGGGCTCATTTTGTTATTCACAATATTTAAGGAATGTCAGGTATTGTCATCATCATCATCAAGAACATAATCATTATCATCATCATCATTATTATTATTATTATTATTATTATTATTATTATTATTATTATTATTATTATCATTATTATTATTATTATTATTATTATTATTATTATTATTATCATTATTATTATTATTATTATTATCATTATTATTATTATTGTTATTATCATTATTATTATTATTATTATTATTATTATTATTATTATTATTATTATTATTATTATTATTATAAAGTTCATCACGATTATTACCTCCATCATCATTTTCATCAAAATTGTCATCATCGTCATGATCTTTACATTCATGATGATGCTGACTCTACCACAGCAGACACCATTATTACATCATCATCATCATTATTATAATCATCATTATTATCATTATTATCACTATCATTATCATCATCATCAGCATTATCATCATTTTATTTTCCCGTTAGGATGTAGCATTATCTCTGGAGCTTGCATCTGTATTCTCGTTCTGTTTTGGTGATGAACCGCTGCCCAAAATAACTGAGTTACCGTCGTCCACACCAGCTATCAAAATAGGTACAATGTAATGTGTATCGTTCACGTTGAAGCGATATTAATTTGAATTTTGTTAATTTTCATGAATTCATTTTTTGTTTGTTTGAATGGCAGGTGCCAATTATGTCAACAATCGTGAGATGTCTGACGTCGCTTTCCTTGTGGAAGATCAGCCGTTCTATGGACATAAGATTATTTTGGCATCCGCATCTAGTGCTTTTAGGGTAAATCATTCTTATGGTCATCGTCATCATCATTATCATCGTCATCCTCATCATCATCACTATCGTGATCATCATCATCATCGTGATCATCATCATCATCGTCATCATTATCACCACCATCAACAATCGTGTTATCACAACCATCACTAGCATCACAATCATGATTACCAGTACCACTGATCATCATCATCACCACCATCGACATCATCATCAACGACACCATCATCTTCAGCATTAACATCATCACCACTATCATCATCAACACCATCATCACTAGCATTATATTCTTCGCCACCACTATTAATATCGTTATTATTTGATGTATTCTACAGGATATTCTCTCGATCAATGAACAAGTCCCTTGCATCAAGATTCCTGACATTCCATACGATGTATTCTCGGTAAATTCGTTTCAATTTGTAATTCGTCTGGGAACTTTTATAATCCTATTCTCGTTTTCAAACGTTTTGAGCAAAAATGACTCATTATTACACGTTTTTTTGTTAGCGAAAATAAAGTCCAAACTCTTCGTCGTCGTCCCTCTCGTTCTCGTGCTTAAAGTCCTTATATAGGAGACGACCCGACTCTGTGTACGACAATGTCGTATATGTCTCACTGCTACTGAGACATACAATTTCTATTTTTCCAGCTTATGATGCGCTATGTTTACACGGGACGAACTGAGAAGATTGTTACTTCAAATCAAAAAGTGATGGAGGCAAGTATGAAAAGACAATAACACTTTGCCATGTGAAACTATCACGGTTGTTGGGCTACCTGAGAAACCGCCTCCCTATATCAGCAGAAAATGGGCGGTAATCTACAGGTAGTCCAGGCTCTTTCAGCCGGACAAGGGCAAAAAGGAAGGAATGTAGATATTTTGTCATGTGGAGCTAACACAGGTAACCCAGACTGTTGGATTACCAGAGCAGACGCTGTTTCTTTTTATAGAAAGATAAACATCTGAATCGGAGTGTGTTTTGCTATTTTTAAACCTCGATCTTTTCCTAGATGTTCTATATATAACTGCGTTTTGATGTTTTCATAATTAGGGTTAATTCAAACGCTACATGAGTACTGCATGTTTTAATATTCTGAGCACTTATTTTTCAACCGCAAATTTATTGAAGTTTCCTCAAATCCGCCCTACAATTCATTCTCGCAGATACTTCTTGCCAACCCTGTGGTGATGACATGCTTCAGTGATGTCAAAAACGTTATATCTGTAGTAGCCCCTCTCCCTTCCTGTTATTCCTCTCAATTTATCGGTTTCACGTTACGCAGGGGAAGATTTAGGATTTTTCCAGAGGGAGGGGGGAGGGGGGAGGGGGGAGGGGGGAGTTTTGCATTGGTGAAAGATATCATATATAAAAAAAAACGTTTTTTTCAAAATGTTAGTGAAAATCTGTTTTCGATTGTCTGAGCTCAGGGGGATTTTTCCTAGGGGGAGGGGGGAGGGGAATGCAGCATTGGGGATGACGTCATATATAAAAAACGTTTTTTTATCAGAATCTTAGTGAAAATCTGTTTTTGATTGTCTGATTTCAGGGCGGAGATCTTCAGGATTTTTCCAGGGGGTTGGGGCGGGGTGAGAAATGCAGCATTAGTGGATGACGTCATATATTTTTTTTTAGTTCAGGAGGGGGAGGGCAACACCTGCACCCCCTCTAGATCCCCCCTGTTACATCATTTAATGGATTATAACAATAGATTTTAATTAAGTATCTATTGTTTAGTCTCCCAGCATGCACCACAATGTTTTTCTCTCCTGACTCTCTTGGAATGTTGGAAAATCGTCAATATTCAAACAAATTAACTTTCATTTTCACAGTTACTTCATGCTGCTTTAGTCTTCAAACTTGATGGACTTCACAGACATTGCGCCCTCCCCAATAGGTTCTCACCCCTCTCCCATAAGATACTTGCAACCATCAAATTTAACTCAAATTATCTTTCATTTTTACAGTTACTTCATGCTGCTTTAGTCTTCAAACTTGATGGACTTCACAGACATTGTGAGATCCTACTGTCAGACCAGTTAGATAACAATAACGTTATCATTACGTATAAGGCTGCCAAGGTTAGTCACATCCCCTCCCCTCACGGTCTACTCACTATCTCCCCCAAGGGATACGTCCATCTTGATGGACTACGTGAGTTTCCGCTGACAGAACAGCTAGATAACGAAAAAGCATTATTTTTAAGATTCCCAAAGTTTTCCTGCAGCTAGCAGTGCCATTCTCGTTTGTGATTGCTTTCTCGTCAGGAATCACAAACGAGAGACTCTCGGAATGACGGAATGCCAGCGTTAGTCTCGCTTCTTTTCCTCACGGAATACTAGCCCCCCTCCCCCATAGATTCACACCCCCTCCCCCAAGGGATACTTGCAACCATGGACAACGTTTGTAAATTCAGCTTTTAATATGAATATCAAAAGTGTCTTTAGATGATGAGCGTTTTCTTGCTCTGTTTTAAACATGATATACATCATATATATTTTTTGCAATGCAACGTTAAAAATCAGAAGATGTTCCTGAATTTGTTGCACAAAGCATAAGCCGATTCAATTGACGTCGCATGAAGTAGAATTGATTGAAATTTTCTGCCAAAAATGCATTCTTTAAAATTGTATTTCATATGGAGCAATCTCTTGCGGTTTTTAGATTTATTATCATTTGATATTCAAGTTTATGTCTAAAGGAATAATCCTCGTCAAGCTGTGCTATTAAAGAACAAAAGAATATATCACATGCTATCAATTATACCTTTAAGCCTAAACAACTAACAACTTCCCATACTTCAGGCTGAACTAAATACAAATTTAAGAATATATAAATTGAAGAATTTGCCTGACCAAACATTATATTGTAAATTAGGCCGGGAGCTCTATCGCATACAATTCAGGCAAAAGTTTTGTAATACAATACAGTTTGGTCGTTTTGAAGAGATCACTCGTTTCATTCCAAACCATCGGAGATGTAGATTGCAAAACTGAAATCGTTTTAATTTTTAAGTTTTAACTTGACAAATTACAGTTTTAGTCTACTAATGACGTTGTGCAATTCTCATTATCGTTATCGCTAGTGCAGTAGTGATAAAAGTATTTAAAATTAATGCCTTTTTTGCTTTTTACGCCAAGGGCAACTCTCATAAATCCATGAAATGTCTGATGTTCCAGAAATTGTTCGAAAAATTAGTGTTGCGTAATATTTCTATTATTGCGAAATGTTTACTTCTTGAAAGGTCTAGATCACGAAATTTTACTGCTAAGGCCAATGTTAAAACCTTTATTAATGCATATGACTTACATGGCTCCAAAAACTGTTGCAAATGCCTCTCGTTATGTAACTTCTTTTGCCTTCCGTCATGTTAAATTTAGGAACCTTGGTTACATAATCTTGATTTTTCCATTAACCTCGAAAGACAACTTGCTTCGAGCTATTTTTGTCAGACGGCGCAGACAGGTATTAAAATGGACCAAATCATTTGACAATAAATTTGATGATTTATTTTGGGGACGTTAATCAGCTAAATGATTTGTGAACAACCGAAATATTTCTGCTTTCTCTTTCTTTTTCCCTTGTAATTTTATTATTTCATTATTATTACGTTTTTGTGGGAGAGGGCGGGGATCGGCATGTCGAAATCGAGGAAACTGAGGAAACTAAGGAAACTGAGGAAACTAAGGAAACTGAGGAAACTAAGGAAACTGAGGAAACTAAGGAAACTGAGGAAACTAAGGAAACTGAGGAAACTAAGGAAACTGAGGAAACTAAGGAAACTTTTGTACATGTGATTCATTGGATTAGTTGAAAATTATTAACTTACTTTATATCGTCTACAGTTCGCAGTGCCAGTGATAAACTTGTTGAATGTTGTTTCGGATTCGACAGTCAGGCGATACATCAAAATATACATAAACAATGAGTCCTGAGCATCTTTGATAGAGAATTCGAAAAGATAGGCCGTCTTGTACATGCTTTTTGTACTTTCATTTGGACTGATTTAACTCCTATAAAAAAAGTTGTTATCGTAACCGGTCTATCCTCAATCTTGTACAACATACATGTACTGAGCCTTTTTAGTACAGTAAAAAAGTAAAGATTGAAAGACAAAATAAAATAACATCCCGAATAAATAATGCACCAAAGTAATGAAAACAAATGAAATAATATATTTAATAATATTATTTTGTTTTCCAAAGACACGTTTACATTCGTCGCGAACGACTTTGCAGACTGAACCTTCGCGCGAATGCAACTTATAAAAGCTGATTAAAACGTTTTGTACATTTTGACGATTCAGACTGGCTTTCTACTGTTGGTGATTAAGTTGCATTGTTCTTAACGTTTTTATGTTGTTTTTTTTTCTAGGTGAGAGCAGTGTTTTGTTCTTGTTTTTTTTTCTTTGAATATGGATTGTTGTTCGGTTGCGTGACAGCAGCGTCGTCATGAACAATCGACATAGTTTCCTCAATGAAAGCTTAACTCAAAGATTCCATATATTTAGCAGATGAGTACCTTAAAGCTCCTGACATCTTTCAGTTTTCCGTTTTGTGGTTATTTCCATAGAAAGTAGCAGATATTTCGGACGTTTGCACTCCGAATAAAGTGAGTTGTCTCAGCGAAATCACTGAAAAGCTGTTTTTTCTTGTTTTAGACGGCAGTGAGAATTATTCAGAAAATAGTCTTCTCCACCACCATAGTCCTTATTTTGCTTTGTTTGCAATTCGATAGGTTATTTAATTTTCTATTTTTTTTCCATTTAAAGACGTATACCTGCATTGTGGAGCAGTCCTTTTCGCTCTGGACTAGCAAAGGCGCCAGAAAGTTTGTTGACATTGCAGCTTCGATCTTTCGCTTCTGATTGGTCGCACCGTTTTCATTTTAATACGGATTTCATTCGATGAAGTACGTTTTCCCTCATTTTTAGTTAAATAATCAATTTATAGGTGTTTCCTTAGTTTCCTCAGTTTCCTTAGTTTCCTCAGTTTCCTCAGTTTCCTCAGTTTCCTCAGTTTCCTCAGTTTCCTCGGTTTCCTCAGTTTCCTCGATTTCGACATGCCGGGCGGGGATATGGGGTCAATAACGGTTAGACAGCCACTCTCTCTTAAAACGTTTAAAGTTTGTTACTATTTATTTCTATTTGTTTCTCCAGAAATACGAAGCTTCAAATCTTGTACAACATTGCGAACATTTCATCCTCAAACATATGAAAGAAATTACCGAAAATGGAAATATGAAATCACTGATTTTATCTAAAGAAGGAATGGAGGTAATACAAAGACCAATTTATCGCACATGATTTGTAGTATCCTGCTTGACGTTATTTATTAAACTACTTGCAAGTATTCTAAAACTTAGATAAGATAGCTGGTTTTAGAAGGTTTTGAACTTTGAACTACTAGTCGCATACGACAAATCGAACCGTCATTTTGAACTTTGAACTGTGAAACTGTTCACGTGATTATCACGTGCAAGGAATACTTAAACGTGATAGGTTAAATTTGTTTACGTTAAGCTTTCAGTAACATTTTCCCCCACCCAAAATGGCGCGCTTGATTCAGTTCTATAAGGGAGGGAAAGAAAAATTAAGAATGAACAAAAACGAAGAAAGGAAGGAAAGAAAGAAAAAAAAGGGAGGAAGAAAGGAAGAAGAAGAAATAAAAAAGAAAGATAGGATGGAAGCATGAAAAAATTAAAGGACGAAAGAAAGGCTGAACCAAAGTCGAAACTACAAACCCACACGATTTGTTTTCAGTCAAAAAGCAAGTTCAAAGTGTTTTGAATGTTAATCAGCTCAGCTAACTCACGAACGTTTCTTTCGACAGGTCTTGAATTCACTACAGCATTGCTTATCAAAACGAATCAAAACCCGAGCGTCAAGCCACAAACCTTCCTACTAAAAATAGTCAATTTAGTAAGTCTAGATAAAATAGCGCATTACCTCACTACCATAAACATTATAAATAATAAAAGCTGTTCAAAGTTTATATCAGTTTAGCGACGTTGATGAATCATAAATAACGTAAAAGTTATATTGTATTTTATTGGACAGTTGCCGTTTCGTAGCAACGCATTTTACCCGGGCACTGTTTGGTCAGGAAAAAGTTGAAACAAATTTGATGTTTTGGGATGATCGAAATTAGTCTTTTTGATTGGTTGGGAAAACTGTAGGAAGAAAGTGTTGAAAAGAAAAAAACCCTCAAATTCAGTGTGAAAATTATCGCCCACGAAAATGTTCGTGAAACCAACAAATTAAAGACAATCGTGAGGTCGTTTTTGAAAATCGTTAATTCATGTAATAAAAAAAAGCATTTCTCAATAAAGATTGTTACTAATAATTGTCTAAAAAGCCGGCCTTTCCAATTATATATTTGCTGGACAATTAATCTTAAAAGCAATCAAAAAAGTTTTTTTTTCTGATTGCATACCGTGGAACATACTCCAAATGCCACGCGAAAAACTTTATTTTTCTAGAAACTGAACAAAGTTTGAGTGCGTGTTGAAACATTTGAATTCGTTTGTGTCACAAGAAAAGCTGTACCATGCAATGTCGCGAGAAAAATTGTAGTATTAAACGAAAGCTCAGCTATATGCATGGCTAAAAAATTGTAGACTGGCGAACATCATTTTTTTCGGAGCAGCAAATTTCAAGACTTTGCTAATAGCAGAATCTCTTTTGTTTGTGTATTCTTTCGGATAAGACTTGCAGAACCTCGGCTGCAGGAAGTTTTAAGCATGACAAAATATGAACTCGAAAAACCGTCGAAAAAAAACGTACTTGTTTGTCTCAGAAAAAAACAACACCAAATTGTTTAAAGTAAGCATGTTCTGACAAAAGTGTTTTTTTTTCTTCTTGTTTTTGTTTTGCATCGAAAGATGTGTTTCATGTGCAAAGCTACCTACAAAGAGTCGAAAGGGTCTTCAAATATCGCGAGAAAATTCGCGCGTAATTGGCTGAACTGGGCGTAAAGAAAAAGTGTCGCTTTTGTATCCATGGAAACGTGAAAAGCCGGCGTGGGATGATTCGTCGAAAGCGATGGATTATCAAAGTGTCAAAGTGTATGTTGCAAACAAGAATATGAAAATGTTTCGTCTATGGGTTGATGAGCGGTTCTGATTGGTCATGATAGTGGGTTGAAATTCTTGAACTTGGCAGAAAACTAAACTGTCATTAACTTAAATTGGAAGCCCTTAAGTACTATTAATGGAATGTTCTTGCATCGAGCCGTCTCCACTCGTTGCAAAACGGTCATTTTTTAGTCCCCACGCCGCGATTTCTAACTTAATACCCTCGATGGCTTTTAAGTCTTCATTGAGTTTTGCCATTGAGAAATACGAACAAGTTGACTTGAACATATCAATGGGCCGGCTCTCTATATCAGTTTGTTCAATCAGCCCCCAATAGTTTCCGTAACATTTTGTTGGGTTATCTATAACGAAATCGCTCGGGCTAATATGCAATTTAGCATTCAAACGACTTCCTTGAAATTTTAGAACTCATAGCTTCCAGACTGAAACTCAAAATAACTAAATAGAAATTTTAAAATGTCTGGTAACATTACATTACAGAGAATTTCCTCTTTTAAAATGGAGAAAAATGGAAAAATGAAAGGTACTATGAAAGGAAGAACCGCTTACAGTGAGGGCACGCGAACTGTGAACACTTGTCTTTATTCAGCTTTTTATTTTCTGAGCTTTCTACTGCTTCAAATTCTCTGAAAAAGTAGGACTGAACTCAAATGTACTGAGTTATCAAAATCAAATGTTTTCAAATAGATTCACTTGAAGGATGCATGTTAAAAAAGTGTCAAAAAAGCACAAATCAAAATGTTCACGGTTCGAGTGTCTTCACTGTAAGTTTATTTTGTTGTGCGTTACATGACAGCTATAGTTCGACGTGATCCAATTTTGCATATATTCAACCCAAAAAACAGTAAAAATACATAGCATAAATTTTTAATGCACAACGACCCGAGTCTTTAAGCATAAAACAGATAATATCCCACAATATTCTCGACATGGAACAATTATCTTTCCAACCACTTAAATCAAAAAATAGATCAAATCAATAACATCGTTCCTAAATATAGAAACTACGAAATCTCTTGGCGGTCCAAGTGTAATTTAAATGTATTTAACTGTGATTATGTATTTCTCAAATTCGTTGATTGAATTTTCACTTCTACAGAAGAGAAATTGTATAAATTGCTTGAGGCCTAGTATTTTGAAGTTGTTTTCTGTAAGAGTTCTTAGATATAAATAAATTGAAGAAAGTGTGTAATACGCTCAAGGCATATACATTTTAGTTTCTTTTTTTCGGTTAGCAAATTGCAAAGTGTTATTTTTTTTAACGTTGTCATATGAACTGCGTTTTTTTCTGTCGTCAAAACATCTATAGTTCTTAATCGCCCAATCACTCAATCAAGCTTGCGTCGTTGGGTTATTCATTATTCATAAGCTAGAAACACAACATAAAACACAACGTAATTGCGTAAACTATTCATTTAAACTCTAGCCTCACAAAGACAAACATTGGAAGTTCTGAACTACCTTTACGCGCAACCAAAAATGATGGCTTACGAACGAAGTGACGACGGGCTCCACGGCGCTCAAATGCAAAGCATTTATTCATCGTACGACTATTTGAAATCGAATTCTCCGCGATCAAAATCCCCAGAGAGAAAAGGTGTGCATTGGTCAGCCAAGCTTGTAGAAGTCCTGTATTTCGATCCTAACAGCCCAAAAGACGACAGCTCTATTCAGCTGAGCTCGAAATCTAAATTCAAGTATTCCATATACGACGTTGCTTCCAAGTATTTGAGAGACGATAGTGCGATGCTTATGCGCAGAGGACTGAACCTTGTTCACCGAGAAATTCATTGCAAAAACGATGATTTGTATTATCGAAACTATGCTATTCAAGATCAAGTAGAGGAGTGGGTTTGAAGACGGAATTCTGAAAAGAGTAAGGATGTTTAAAATGGAAACACATCCAACTTTGGATGGAGTATTTGCAGTTAGATTAGAGAGGCAACGTTTGACATTTTTGCACATTATATACATAACATCACAGAGGAAGAAAAAAATGTCATGGAAAAATTGCGAGTCACAGCAAAAAGACAACTCACCATAGAGGAGCAAGTGTTTTCAAACGAAGAAAAGCTGTAAATGCAAAAATAAAGAAACCATAAATAGATAAGCATTTTAACACACGAAACTGCACCAACGGACATTTGTAAACTTCACAAGAAAAGTCGTCTTTACCTAGAAAATAAAGACACTGAACCTCATGCAGAAGGAGCATACTTAAAAAATTGCAATTCTGAGAATGAGAAGAAGTTGAACATTTTACGAGCGTCGAATTTAGCAACGAAACCGAACATGCCTTAAACGCGGATGTTAACATACGAACTTTCCAGAAAGCTCGAATTTGATTCACCTCATTAACTATTAAAAACACTGCAAAAATTCGCACTAATGGAACCACTAAAACGCACAAAAAAATAAGACTAGAAAACAGTTTTTACGACTAAGGAATTCAGGCAATTCCTCGAGCAAAAAATAAATTATTTTTTGACAATTATTTTAGGGGATAGAGAAGTTCTACCTCATTTGCTGGTCAAATGAGAGAAACCTTCTGTTTTAGATATTACTAGATCTTACTTAGCTTAATTAAGCAAGGATAATTAAAAAGCAATCTAACTAATTCCAACTGAGTAACAGTTGAAAAGAAATTAAGAAGATATAATCTACTAACAACTAATTTCGCCGAAGGGTGAAAGAAAAGATTAGAAATATTTTATATTTTTTATCGTAAATGATTGGTTAAGCATTTCCTTTGAAAGTTAATTAACAAAATTCAAAACTAACAGCCAGTTTATATAGGAAATTCTACATTAGAATTGAAGGACAGTGTGAAGTTTAGAATTTTATTTTTTTCGTAGTAAAAATGGTAATTTATACTTGGAAATTTTGGCGCTATACTTGTCGAAAGAAAAGGGCTAGTTTACTTCACACTTAAATAAATAAAAATGCATAAAACTTTATAGAATGTAAACAGAGTAAGTTAGATGTTAGTTTATTTAAAGTTTCGTCTTTTACTTTGTAGGACTTTGAAAATAATTAAATTCTTTTTGGAGAAAAAATCGTGTTTGTTTGCATTTTCATGTACATACCGCGCGCGCCGCAATTTTAACTTCAATTTTTCACCCGGCCCTGCAAATAGATTACACTGCTTGAGATAATAGCTCAAAATTGGTCCGTTTCTTTCTAAATCAGGGTTTAAAATGCTAATTTTTGCTAATCCTTGTATTTCCTATTCTCTATTGTGGATTTGCTTTGCTGAATGTGAAGCTGTTTAAAAAAAAAAGACGGATGGAATTTTGATTTTCATTTCGTGTGCTGTGAGAAAATGCGCGCTTTCAGTTTGCAGAAACAAGTTTTAGTTATAATGTTTGTTATGTTTGAAAGATTTCCATTTGAGATACTCGTTTATTTGTTTGTTTTTTGTACATTTCATTGTGCGTTATTGTTCTTAATTTGTTTGCAGTTTAGATTGCTCGCTCAGTTGGCATGTGTAACTATTTGCGAGTTTGTTCGGGATTTTGCATTGAAAAGATTTGCGTTTCAAATCATCAAAGCCAAATAATCTTTAACGAAAAGCCGTGAAAACTACCGATCGAAAACATGAATTAAATGCCGAAAAAACACGGAATAAATAAAGCTATGAATAAAAAACACGAAAGCTCACAACTCGATCAACTTAAGCGCGCAAAACTCTTTAAAGGCCGGTACACACTAGGCGACAAGTCGCAGCGGTTCCATATTTGTCGCCAATACATCTGATTTTGTCGCTGCGACAATTTCCGCCAAAAATACCTAGTACACACGGGGGTAAATTGTCGCTACGACCTATCGCGGGAACAAGTCGCTGCGACTTGTCGCCTAGTGTGTACCGGCCTTGAAGGTCGGCACACACTAGGCGACAAGTCGCAGCGACTTGTCCTCGCGACATGTCGCAGCGACAATTTCCCCCCGTATGTACTAACATTTTTTGGCGAAAATTGTTGTCGCCGCGACAGAATTTTGTTGCTGCGACTTGCTGCATGAAATCTAACCGGTTGTGATTGCTGAACCAGTGCACACTCAGGCGACATGTCGCGGGGACAAGTCGCTGCGACTTGTCGCCTAGTGTGTGCCGGCCTTAAGCGGTAAATTATTTTGTGGTCAAATTCCTCTGCATTTTCACTGTTTTTTGGTCAAGGCTAAACTGATTACCAATAGCTCTTAACATTAAGTCAATACAAGAATTTTCTAGATTTTCACGCGTCTATATTTTGATTCGTGTACATACAAAAAGTATTATTTTGCATGGACAACAGTTTGGCCTTTTTGCACCACGTCATTTATAACTTGTTTTTACTTCACGCCTTTTCAACCACTCATAATTTGCGGGACTAATCAAAGGAGTAAATAACGAGCAATTTGATTGATGCGCTAAGTCTGACGTCTTGTAATTCAATTTTAATGTAGTTTGAGGCAAAACCTTTTGTTTTTGAAAAACGAAAACAAGATATTATACAAATGCGGTATTGTTGTGTCAGATGTATCCATCATTAAATCACACTTATGCAAAGAGCAGTCACGTAGACGATTAAAATATATATAAGTATATATCAAAAAAGCCTTAGAAATTATGGGATACCTTTAAATATATATGGTTATTGTTCCCTGAGATCAGGACTTTACGAAAAAAAAATATCAGTGAGGATATCCCATAATTTTAAAGTACTTTTAGATACATACTTATATACTTGGTATATATATATACTTGGCAGGGAGCTTTTCCCCGGCCTTCTGAGGCAAAACTCGCTGTAAAGGCAACGGTTTATTTCGTCGAGGAAGGAATTAAAGAGAGAATAGATAAGGGGAGAGATGGAAGTCCGAAAAGGGATTGCAAGATAAAGATCTAAGCAACTGAGAGGTCTACTTTCAAAACATCTAATATATTTTTAATCATTTCCATATCAAATATACAATATATATCATTCGAGTTTGATGTCTTAATAAATTAGAGAGAGATTTTGATATGTTTATTTATATGAAAATCATTTGTTAAATACAGATGGAACCTCGAAACTAGAACTATTCTGCAGAGAGGCCAACCTCGTCCCCAGGGCCACTCTGCTCGCTCTTTTTTCACCGGCTGGTTTGACACGTGATCAATATCTCCAAGATTTTAGATTTTGTTTACATGACCAATCAAATCAATATGGCCGACAGTCACGTGTCAAACCAGCCTGTACCAGGGTCAATGTGTGAGGTCTGTGAGCGACCGCCATTTTGAAAAAAAGCGAACAGAGTGGCCCTGGGTAAGAGATTGACAGAGAGTGTGAAGAGCCTCGTATAGCATGCAGTCCATGTAATGTATTCATAGAACCTCTTATGTTTTATTGGCTACCTTGCTAATGTATTGTCGATTTTTGAATATATTACAACTGAGTGCTATGTAGGCTCTCTCTTGTAGGGTATGGGATCAACCTTCAGAGGTCAAAAAGATACCAGAGAGGTTAATGAATTATTGCAGAAATGATAATATGAATGAATGGAAGAATGAATGGACGAACGCAGACATCAAAAGCCATTTAAGCGTAGCACGAATGACAAGAAGCCACTTCATTGCGAGGAATCCTTTCAACTGTGTATGTGCAATGCATTGCTTGTTTGGTGTACAAAAAAATGAAATGTGTTTGACCAGAAATATGGAAACACATGTCGTGATAAAATAGGACAAGTAGGCCTAGTTTGGGACCTGAACTCGCTGCGAGTTAAGGCATGTTTTGTTACCAGACTAGGCCAACAAAGGCAAATATTCACTCTACAGAAACTAACAATATTAGATCGATTTTCAAAAACCTGACTGTGATAATGACTGATCAGATGTAATAAAATGTAGCCTGTGTTATAACCAGAATTGCCTCTCAAAGTTTCAGATGCTCTAGTGAGGACCAGTTTAAATTAAAATAGACTATAGATTACATATAGCAACGTAATATGTAGTGATGCTTTCCCACTTCCTAGTGTTCTTTCTTCTTCTCTATGTAAGCCTTCTTGTAGAAGTTGAGGAACAGTGCAACGAGACTACACATGTACGCAGACTGCAGCCAGAGAAAGCCGTTAGGAAAACCACAGTTGAGGTGAATACCATAGTTAGTAACGAAGACGACTAGAGCAAACTGGCACTGTAAAAGATATAGTCAGGGTTACATTTAGTTGCTGTGTAATGATTTAGTAGGGTGCAAGCTGTTACTGTTTGGAAGTAAATAGCGCTAATTAAACAAAAGAAAACAATAGAATTGGCATAAAATAGCACTATTTAGTGGTATTAATGTTGCAAACTTTTAGAGCGCACGCACTAAAAGTGTGCAACAGTTGTCACTATTTAGTGGTAAATAGCACTAATTAAACAAAAGAAAGCAATAGAATTAGCATAAAATAGCACTATTTAGTGGTATTTATGTTGCACACAGTGCGTGCACTCTATCTGACACTAAATAGTTAAGTCAAGTCAATCTTTATTTGTGCCTTTAGTTAAAATATTGTACAATTGTCAGTTGCAGATTTATAGGTACGTGTCAGCTGTCAATAGCATAAGCTAGTCGAGACAGCTGGCATATTCCTGGTTTAAATTAATCATGTGAAAATGGTCATGGAAGACACAATAACAAAAGAATATCGAAGAAAGTAGTTAGATGTAAGTTTTACTAATGGACTAATGAGAAAAGGAAATAACAATATATATGCAACATTTAAGAATCGTTTCACACTTATGTGGCGTGCACTCTATCAGCGATGATGGTGTTTGTTTGGGATGGATTTGTGAATGCAATGTTCATTGTCCCAATACACTAAGGGGTGGATCTAGCTTATTAATATTGACAGCCAATATGCTTGGACTGCCTGTGATACAACAAGACACACATTAAGACAATCAGCTTGGACTGCCTGTGATTGATCAAGACACACATTAAGACAATCAGCTTGGACTGCCTGTGATACAACAAGACACACATTTAAAGACAATCAGCTTGGACTGCCTGTCATTCAACAAGACACACATTAAGACAATCAGCTTGGACTGCCTGTCATTCAACAAGACACACATTAAGACAATCAGCTTGGACTGCCTGTCATTCAACAAGACACACATTAAGACAATCAGCTTGGACTGCCTGTGATACAACAAGACACACATTAAGACAATCAGCTTGGACTGCCTGTCATTCAACAAGACACACATTAAGACAATCAGCTTGGACTGCCTGTGATTGATCAAGACACACATTAAGACAATCAGCTTGGACTGCCTGTCATACAACAAGACACACATTAAGACAACCAGCTTGGACTGCCTGTCATTCAACAAGACACACATTAAGACAATCAGCTTGGACTGCCTGTGATTGATCAAGACACACATTAAGTCAAATGTTTAGTTTTTAATGTTTTATTGTTAAAAATGTCACATCCTATTTGCATGAACTACAGGTCTACCAATAATCAAGCTACCAGAACAATGAAACCCAACAATCTTTTCCCAAATTTGTTTTGTTCATTTTTGTAAAACCTTAACTAGCTATCTAGTTATGTAATTGTGTCCTATCCTTAAACAAATTGCAGCCTTTATGATAGTATGAGATCAAAGTTATGAACAACAAGGAAATGTTCTATTGTTTCGGAATTGGGCGTTGAATAAAACTATACAAGTTGATATTAGAATGTAATTTCAAGTTTCTGATTTCTGCTGTGACTTAAATAACAAAAATAAGAAATTGCGAAAGAACTTTATTCCTTTTTCTTGTCCATTTTTCCTTTGTCCATGTATGTAATCATGTAAAAATGCGAGAATAGCATTAAGAGGGTAAACCCATATCCAAGTTGAAGCCAGAGGAATGGGCGTGGCATGCCGCACTCTTCATGGGTTAAAGCATAACCAGCGGTATATATAACGGCCAGAAACTGGATCTGTTGACAACAACACACCAGTCAGCCAATTGGCATGCAGCTAAATTAAAGTGAAGTTATACATTAAAATGGAGTGCAGTCAGTGTTTTTAACTAAACTGGATTAAATTGGATTAAAGTGGATATAATATATTGTGAGATATTTGGAAAAGATTTGGTGACGTAGAATTATAGTTAAAGTGATATAATTAAAGTGGAGTTATATACTAAAGTAGCATTATAATCAAAGTAGCATTATAATGAAAGTAGCATTATAATTAAAGTGGAAATAATTAAAGTGGCATATTATTAAAGTGGAAAAAATTAAAGTGGAATAAAATTAAAGTGGAATAAAATTAAAGTGGAATAAAATTAAAGTGGAATAAAATTAAAGTGGAATAAAATTAAAGTGGAATAAAATTAAAGTGGAATAAAATTAAAGTGGAAATAATTAAAGTGGCATATTATTTAAGTGGAAAAAATTAAAGTGTAATAAAATTAAAGTGGAATAACATTAAAGTGGAAATAATTAAAGTGCAGTTTATGAAATGGGTTTGTTCTTAGAGTGGGTTTAAATTACAATGGTTTTAAATTTAAGTGATTTTTGAAGAAATCTCAGGTCCCAACAAAGAATTTGGAGCTGGCTTAATGGTGCGTACTTGTAATACATTCTATAGAATTTGACTACAGTGCAAAGCATCGGAAAAAATGTGCAAATGAAGCCTCAGAATGTGACATTTTCAACTTAACTTTTAGTGTTTAAGTTTTATCTTACTTTCTCTTAATTTCAAACACATACTGTAACAGCGAGGACACTCGAACTGTGAACACTTTGTGCTTTTTTATACTTTTTTAACATGCATCCTTTGGGTGAATCGATTTGAAAACATTTTCATTTTCATTGATAACTCAGAGCATTTCAGTTCAGTCCTACTTTTTTTGAGGATTTGAAGCAGTAAAAAAGCTCAGAAAATAAAAAGCTAAATAAAGACCTTAAGTGTTCATGGTTCGAGTGTCCTCTCTGTAATATATCCCAGCAACATAAGTTACTTTAAAGTTTATAGGTCAGTAATCTCATGGAAGCTGCTGTGGATCTGGAGGTGAAATTGAATATGTTTTTGGATTTCCTTTTTCACCCCTTTAATACTAGAGAAATTATTAATCAATGGAAATCCATTTGGTTAAAAAAAATTGAATAATATCAAAAACTTTTTAATGAAACGGTAACAAGCAAAGATAAAAATCAATTGTTTAAAACAAAAGTAGTATTGTCATTTGAAGTCAACTCATTATTGTGACCTCACTAGTGTGAGCATACCAGTAAATTATGCTACATTATGTGATAACGCGGTAATAGCTACTGTGAATGACCCTAAATCATTTGTTGAACATTTACTTTGACAGAGTCCATGCCAGTTACAGGTCAATATAATTATGAAGATTTGCAGCAATGAAACTTGGAAGATTCACAAAATAAGTTGCTCACAATCTTATTTTCGTTAATCAGATGAAAACAACCATGATAATTAGCCAAGAAAAACAGGAGTAAATATAACTCTTGACAGCAAGTTTCTTTTAAGAATGACAATTCAACGCATGATCATACTTACCAATTGCATCTTGGTTAGGTATCGCTTCCACCATAGATATTTTCTAACTTCTGGACCCATAGCTGACAAACCGTAGTACAAGTACATAATAACATGAATAAAGCTGTTTACAGTGGCACCAAAGTATGCTGAAGAGGAAATGAAAGTTTAACATTATTTTCATGTAAATATCAAGAGTTAAAAACTGTCTCAAATAACCACTTTGTTTTTCTATAATAAAAAAAAATCTTAAAAATATCAAAGGGAAGATAGAAAGTGTGCAGGTGGGGTGAGGTCAATTTTGTTAAGTAAAGGCCTGGACAAAAGGTGAGTGTTTAATTCATTTTTGATTGTTCCGTCATGGAACACCTCTCAACAAAGTAGTCAAACAACCAAAATGTTCAGTGGGTGGACAATTTTCTTTGAACATTTATCCTTTGACAAGGGCTTTATAGGGACTACTTTACAAACAGAGAACTATTTACAAAATTGAAGGCTGTGTCCATCAATGGCAATCATTTACAGGCCATCCACCATACCAAACACACTGTACAACCCTCCCCTCCCCCAACAAAAGACTGGTAGTACTTACAGAGGCCACCAGCAATCTATTTACAGACCATCCACCATAACAAACACACTGTACAACCCTTCCCTCCCCCAACAAAAGCCTGGTAGTACTTACAGAGTCCACCAGCAATCCATTTGCAGACCATCCACCATAACAAACACATTGTACAACCCTCCCCTCCCCCAACAAAAGCCTGGTAGTACTTACAGAGTCCACCAGCAATCCATTTGCAGACCATCCACTATAACAAACACACTGTACAACCCTCCCCTCCCCCAACAAAAGACTGGTAGTACTTACAGAGTCCACCAGCAATCCATTTGCAGACCATCCACCATAACAAACACACTGTACAACCCTCCCCTCCCCCAACAAAAGCCTGGTAGTACTTACAGAGGCCTCCAGCAATCCATTTGCAGACCATCCACCATAACAAACACACTGTACAACCCTCCCCTCCCCCAACAAAAGCCTGGTAGTACTTACAGAGGCCTCCAGCAATCCATTTGCAGACCATCCACCATAACAAACACACTGTACAACCCTCCCCTCCCCCAACAAAAGACTGGTAGTACTTACAGAGGCCTCCAGCAATCCATTTGCAGACCATCCACCATAACAAACACATTGTAGCATGATGATAAACATGGAGGAATGTTACTTGATTGTTCTTCTTACGCAGAATGAAGAAAAACTAAAATGACAACACAAAATCACATATTATGATAACTGTGACCATTCATTGCTTCTACAGTAACGTTATCTCTAGTTTGGGCTCCCTGTGGAACTACAGCATGATGAATGTCACTTTACTGTTCTTTTAGCAGGAGAAAAGGGTGGAGAAAAACTATAAATAATGACAACAAAATTTTATAATTCTGCAAATTTTTTTTTTTTTGGGGGGGGGAGGGTGAAATTTCAAAATGAAATTATACTTACTGTATCAAAATATTCTACAAACTTTGACAGGTAGTAAATATAGATCACCCTAGCCAACTGCAAACAATAAAAAACATTCATTAATAAATTAATCATCTTTAAGTTATGTTTATTTAGATACTAACATTCAAAAATGAAAATAATATCTTTTCACTTTTTATCTAAATGTAAATGTAAATATAAAAAAGAAATTATTAATATAATATAACAAAACTTGTACAAACGAACGTGAATAAAATTGTATTGTATTTGTATTTATCTGTGCATAACATACATACATACAAGATGAAGTGAACCCTCAAATTTAGTAATGTGTCAATCTGACTAACATACCCTCATCTGTCTTGGGTCATGGTCGTATTTCACAGGCTCACACCATAAGTTAAAATCAGGCATACTTAGAATAGAAGCAATGAACTGAAACAGAAAAAAAAAACAGTGAAAAATCATTTAGGCTGAATTGATGGTGATGATAAGATCAATAAAGACAGTAATGGTAATCAATGCATGATATGTCAATCAGACAACAGATAAAGACAATTCTGATGATCGCAATCAAGATGATGATAATCTTAGTGATGATAATATGACAAATGCTGTACCTATTTGAATGTGTGCAAATGTGATCCATAAATATTCATCAATGTCCTGATTAAAAATGCCACCATATATTGACGCCACCTGTTTGAAGATTTCACCAGTGGTCGAGTAGATACAATTCATGTAATGATGCTGATGACAATTAGAATGCCTATATACCTCATATAACATATATGCCGAGAGTATGACCAGGCCAAAGTTATAGACAACCAATACTTCTTTTAAATCCCAGGGTTTTCGATTTTCCATAAGTTTAGGTCCAATTTTAACAATGATGAGATATGTAGCCATGAGACATAACGTAGGCCAGGGGGTGGCAATGAGGGGCCACTCATGGGTTCGAGGATCTGAAATATTGATTGACCACCCATATCATTGTCACTGTGTTTTATTTAAAGAGTAAGATAGAATGTGATATTTCATTTCCAGATATTAGGAAAGAGACTGAGTGTCTATGGACTTGAATGCATTAAATTAAACAGTACGTCAAACTAACTCTGTAGATATATCACCAGGGCAAGTGGTCAGGCCACCTGTTGTTATCAAGATCATGACATCCCATCATGATTACCATCCTAATCAATATTATCAATTACCATCAACACC
The DNA here is from genome assembly GCA_918843875.1 of Diadumene lineata. Classification (NCBI taxonomy): domain Eukaryota; kingdom Metazoa; phylum Cnidaria; class Anthozoa; order Actiniaria; family Diadumenidae; genus Diadumene; species Diadumene lineata. The sequence continues at coordinate 9,948,133 of OU974083.1, read as the reverse complement.
ATCATCATTATCACCATCATCATCATCATTACCATCATCTTCATTATCACCATCATCATCATTACCATCATCATCATAACCAGCATCATCATAACCATCATCACCATTACCATCATCATTACCTTCATCATCATCATCATTATCACCATTACCGTCATCATTACCATCATCTTCTTTGTCACCATCATCATTATCACCATTACTATCATCATTATCACCACCATGTTTATCACCATTACCATCATCTTCATTATCACCATCATCATCATTACCATCATCACCATCATCATTACCACCATCATTGTCAATACCACCATCATTTTCACCATTACTATTACGGTTATCATCATCATCATCATCATCATTACCATGGCCATAATAATATATAATCATTTCAATTATTATAATCATTACTAAATCACAACTTCATTCAATTTCAACATTCTTACCCCCTTTCGCCATGATAAACTCATAATACTCGGCCAAACGCTGTGTGGCTGCCATGGTGACTAGAACTACGGAAAGCTGCTTAATGCTGAAAAATAATTATTATTAATTATTAATAAATGGTGTTCGATTAGGGGAGAAAAGTATTGTTTACCAAAGGAAGCGCGAATAGGGAGCGCGAAGATCAAACTATAATTTTTTCAATTTGTTTCTATATTTTTAAGTTTCCATTTTATGAGATACTTCACCTATTTCTAATTCAAAATTCTTTCATAATCAAAAGTACGGTTTGATTATAGATATACTATTCAAAAAATAAGTAGGAATAAAAGCTCTTCGAAAAAAACAAAAAATTCACAAATATAAATATTTTTTTTAATTGATTCCCCTTCTATAAAATTGTAGAGCAACCGTAGAGATAATATAAAATGAAGATTACACTAAATTACCATGTTAGTATTACTTATTTCTTAAATAAACTTTGGAATTTATTTTATTATTTATTAACATCGATAGAACATCTGCCATTGTCGTAGCGTCTTTTGTACGAAAAAATTGTCAAAAAAAACATCATATTAAACTATTCTGATTTCAAAATGTCGACCTTTTCATATCTGATTGAGCACGGACGATAAATTTAATTTTAATGTGAAAGATATTGCATTGTACATCTCGACCAATTTCGATTGCGTAAATATTTCGCAAGAGGTAAGATTTAGCTTACATGAAATTTGCGAGACTCTGAGATTAGGGTAAAAATATGTAAAACAGCGGGGGAGTAAAAAAGCTCATAAAACTCATCCAAGAATACACGATGAAATAACATTGATATTTTTTTACACAAATGTAAAAAAATACAAATTTATGCGAACATACGCACTCCGAAAACACGCAAAAAATGTGCACGCTTTCCAGGCAAAAGTACAATTTCAAAAGCGAAAAAAAACATGTACTTCCACTCAATCTTTACAATGCACTTCACAAGGTGCCTCCCTAGCTACGTCAGTGGGATTTCTAGATTAAAATGCACACAAAAACGAGCTGAAAAGAGTGTTTTTGCTTACCTATTTGAAGCTGTTATCTCTCGCTTTGCAGATCTGATCGAAGAGAAGGAGTCGGGTCAAATCGACTGTAATAATTGTTTGGCGAAAGACGATCGATGATTGGCTGTTCACCCGTGGTCTGATCTGTCAAAAGACTGTCAAATTTTCATTCACGTTGACATTGGTGATCTTTGGACCGTGGACAACCAGAATTGCTCAATATAAGCCGTATTTTAAGAGGTATTGTTAAATTTCAGCTGAAATATTATATTTTACATATTCCAAAGTTCATTTCGAATGTGTTCTGGAGTGCATTCTAAGCGCGCGAATATCGAATTTCGAAACTTCCTGTTTCAGCCATGTGCTTTGTGTACGAAAAGCTGTTACATGCCTAAAGCTTCAAATGTTCAAAAACTAAATGTATACAACACCTATATCACAAGGAGTACACTTGTAAGTGTTTTTGACTGATTACACTTGAACCTGTGATAAATTGTAATGCGTTTTGCCACAAAATGTTGGCGTGTGTGACAAATTGACCAAAGTTTTTCTCAATTTGTCGCTACAAACGCTTAATAAATCATCTATTATGAATGAGCTTTTTGAAAAACTTTTTCTAAAATACATTTTCTATAAAAATTTTGGAATATATACTAAGGAAGTTTGTTATTTTTATATGGAAGGTTTTAGTGCTTTTTGTGTTTTACAGTAATTTTAGAAATAGCATTTTATTAAAAACGGGTAAAAGTATCAAAGGGATGTAAATTTCAACAGTATCATAATCAATATGTGCTAATAATCATCAAACTTTATTCGTCTGTATCATATTGAAAAGTGGACTGGGCACTAGTCTTTAAAAACTATGCATTTCGCTCAAATAAAGCATATTTATGAACCGCCCGCTATCACTGTGCTGTTTTAGTTAGTTTATCGGATGTTTCCTTTCAATACTGATTTTATGAAGAAGAAACAAATTTGGAGGGACACTGTCCATCCACTACATACATTTCTTGTAATATGTAATATTTTTGGTGTCAGAAGTGGGATTGGCGGATCTGATTCACCTCGTGTCCTCAAGTCAGACAACAAAGTGAACAAATACTTAGTCTATGTTATTCAGGCTAATTTACTTTACCTTGATTATTAATGTTAATTTATGAAGTTAGTTATGTATTCAGATTGGAATTTAGATGATCTTAGGGCTGAGGCCAACAAAAGGGGAATTAGATATAGTCCCAAGGATGGTGTTAAAACATTATCATCTAGGCTTAGGAGGAACGATCGTGGTCAACTGGGGGGTCTAGTGTGGAGGATGGTGAGATGGAAAGTGAAAAAACAGAAGGAAAAAGAGATCACAATGAGAAAGAAGTAGAAAATAAAACAAACAAAGAAAAAGAAAATGCTGTGAGTGTCGAAGAGCAAATAAAGATCTTGGGGTCGAGGTGAAGGGGCCTGGGATCGGTCACATGACAGAATTTTTACGAGAATTTTTAAGAATATTACTACACTTATAGATTTACCTATTTTCATTTGATATTACTCAAACTTTTATAATTAATTCACTGTGACATTTTCTTGTATTCTCAAACTGTGAATGATACTTATAGTCGAAGAATGATTTCAATAATAAAAACATTTTGCTCCAACTAGACCCAGTCCCCTGAGCAATATGAAATTGGCGGATTGTAAGATTCCCTCACCCCTCCCCTGGACAATACCTGTGCATTGATTCAAAATGGTGGACTTTTTTATATCCTGAACAGAAAAAAACGAGTCAAAACTCAGCAATTTTTAAGCTCTAACTGTGGGCATCTATTTCGACCACAAAGCAGGGGCTCTGACAACTTCCCCCCCTGAAAGTCAAATGCCTGGAGTTTTGCCTAAGGGGGGGGGGGGAGAGGGAGAGAATGGGAAATCTTGGAATAGACGGATACATATACCCAATATCATACTATCATGAAACTTGTTTTAACAATGTTATTTTCTTCTTTGTCATCTTCTCCACAGCACCTTTTTAGTGTATTTATCTAGTTTGTATCATTTATAGGTTTTTTAATCAGTAATAACTTGTTGCCATGACAAGCATGTGGATCAAGGATTTCAAGACATTCTATCAATGGGCAGATAAACACAGTGGTAAGATATGATATGTTATAGTGTCAGGTGACGCCCAGTCTATGCGAAAGAGCAAAATGGAATATTTGTTTATTTTTCAGTTACAGTATTCTATAAGTTTGATTTTATCTTGCTCTCAAATTTTATTATTTTCAAACACTGGTGATGGTACCCTGGTCCCAGAGGTTTGATTTTACTCGCTCAATCTCTTTCTATGTTTTTGTTGCAATGCAAAGTGCCATATTTTGCAAGGCCGAAGGCTGAGTCATTTGTGTAATCTGCAATAAACTACTTGTAATAAAAAAATTGAATTTGATTAAAAACAACTTGGTCTTCAGCCGCAAAGAATGACTTGTAATCAAAAAACGACTCAGACTTTGGCCTAAAAAAACACAGTGCTTCATGCCTCAACAAAAACAAAGAGATAGACAGGGCAGGTAAATTGAACCTCTGAAACCAGTATATGACATTGGAGGATACTTTCCAAAAGCTTGGTAAACAATATACTAGTAGAAACAAAGATTATTACTAAACTATTTGTCATTGTTGCAGATCCTAGAACTTCTAACTGGCTTTTTGTAGAGAATGTCTATCATCCTCTCTTGCTGGTGTTAGCCTACTTGACAGTGGTGATAGTGGGCCCTAAGATGATGGAAAATAGAAAGCCTTTTATACTACAATGGCCAATGGCTCTTTACAATGCTGCAATGGCACTCATGAACTTGTATATGTTTGTAGAGGTAGGTTGTATAAACTATTGCTATTGTGAAGATGATAGGTGATGATGATGATGATAGTGATGATGATGATGATCGTCATGATGATGAACTAGTGATTGATTAAATAAATGGGTGATTCTCAGAAAGAATCGATGACTGAATGAATGAATGAATGACTGAATGGCTGACTGAATGAGTGTATGAATGACTGAATGACTGAATGAATGAATGAATGAATGAATGAATGAATGAATAAATGAATGACTGAATGAATGAATAATCCTATTTTGATAATTTGTATCCCTGATTAAATAATGTTTTTTTCAGCTTGTGTTAGCTACAATTGATGCAGGATACAACTACAAATGTCAACCAGTTAGTTATGGCAATGACCCTAAAGAACTTAGAGTAAGTGTAACCTAACCCTAACCTAGTGAATATAGCCTTACCCATATATCCCCCCTAACACTACACTACCCTAATGTAGTGAGTACATCCTAGCCCTAACACTACACTTATGTCAAATTATGTTGTCACAGCAATCAAATCAGAATGCCATCTGTTTAGCCAGTGCAGTTTCCCACCTTTTCAGGGTTTAAAGAAGGTATCTAAATCCCTCCCCACCCCCCACCCCCCACCCCCAAGGAACATTTTGCAGGTTAAAGGTGAAGAAGAGGAGGCGAATTGTAGATGAATGCCTGTTATTGTATTCCCAGTCCCCCTCAACCCCTGAAGGGCAGGCTTTTAAAATAAAGATAAAACTGCCATTCATTCTTTGTCTATGTCATTTCTAGATAGCTAATGTTTTGTGGTGGTTTTATGTATCCAAGATGATTGAGTTTCTAGATACAGTAAGTATAATTTTGGTATTTTCTATTTAGGAATTGTTCAACTAAAACCCTGATTCTTGGACCCATAGGAAAAGTTGTGGTTTTAACAAGGCTTAGTGGCTCGCTGTGAGGGGGAGGGGAGGGGACATCTGTACATGCACAGGCTAACTTGTTTTTTTTTCTTTTAGATGTTTTTTATTCTTAGGAAGAAAAATAATCAGATCTCGTTTTTACATGTTTATCATCACGCTACCATGGTAATGTGGTGGTGGATTGGAATGAAGTGGGTGGCTGGTGGTCAATGTAAGTATTTTATGTGGGATAAGATGAATGGATGGATGAATTAATGGATGGATGGATGGATGGATTGATGGAAGAATAAATGAATGAATGAATGGATAGATAAATGGATGGAATAATGAATGAATAAATGAATGGATGGATGAATGAATAGATGAATGGATGAAAGAATGAATAAATGGATGGATAGATGGATGGAAGAATGAATGTATAAATGAATGGTTGGATGGATGGATGGATAGATGGGTGAAAAAAATGAATGAATTAATGAATGAATGATTGAATGGATGGATGAATGGATGGATGGACGAAAGAATGGATGGAAGAAGGGATGAATGAACAAATAAATGAATGGTTGGATAAATGAATGGATGGATGGGGGATGAATGAATGCATAAAGTATGAACGGATGGATTCATCGATTGAGGAATGGATGGATGAGAGAATTGATGGATAGGTGGATAAATAAATACATGAATAAAGAGGGAATGAATGCATTAGAAGAATATTGAATTACTAAACAGACAAATGCATACATGAATGGATCTATGAATGACGAATTACTTAATGGATAAATGACTGTAGCGATAATTGAAGGGATGAATTAATGGCGGAATTGCTGACTGGATGGACTCAATTCTTTTTTTTTTCCAGCATTTTTTAGTGCGTTGATCAATTCGTTTGTCCACGTCATCATGTATGGATATTATGGTCTATCTGTTTTCCCAAGTCTACGGAAATTCCTCTGGTGGAAAAAATATCTTACACAATTTCAACTGGTAAAAATAACTGTTTGTTTTGATTGTGATATAATGGTATACCTTCACTCTTCCTCGGCCTCCTTTCCTCCCTCCCTCCCTCCTTCCTTCCGTCCTTCCTTCCCGCCTTCCTTTCTTATTTTCTTCCTTCTTTCCTTCCTTCTTTCCTTCCTTCCGTCCGTCCTTGCTTTCGTCCTTCCTTCCTTGGTTGTAGTTTGTAGTTTATTCAATTTTAATTCATTTTACAAAAGAAGAACATTTATTTCACCTCATCTGCAAATAGCATAGTTGCTAATCAAGGCAGATGAAGTGATTTTAATGTTAATAAAAGTATAGAATTTACAAATTGTAATATTTAACTATATACTTGAGATTACTTAAATTCAAAAATGAAATATCAGTATATATACATGTGTATAGACATGACATAAATACACATCTACATATTCCTTCCATCTTGCCTTCCTTCTTTCCTCCCTTCCTTTCTCCATCCCTTTCATCTATCCATCTATAACTCAATTCATCTCTCTTTCGTTCTCTCTAGCTTCAATTCTGTATAGTCTTCACTCACGGCTTCGTATCTCTACAAACACAATGCGACTTTCCTCTCTGGATGCAGTACGCTTGCATGGGGTATATGATATCTTTCGTCGTTCTCTTCTCAAACTTCTACCTCCATGCGTACCTCACGAGGAAATCAAGAAAACACGAGGAAAATATAGAATTAAAGAAAGAAAAGAAGACGAATTAGGAATATATTATAATTACATTTCAGAATAGGAATTTGTTATTTCAATTTGTTAGTTCCAGAAAGAAACGTGAAAAAAGAAAAATCAGCTCATTTGCGTAGACTCGCAATCTCGATCGCACATAACTTACATGCAATTGCCATGATGATTATCTAGTTATATTGTAAACTTGCGAAGACTCGCAATCTCGATAGCACATAAATTATATGCAATTTCCATAATGATTATTTAGTTAGATTGTAAACTTGTATTTTTTAATATCATTAGTCATAAAAGGTACCAAATCTCACATGTTGTTCATAAAAGGTACGACGACCATCCCCGCACTCCAATATATAGCATTCCCCCCGATTCATTCTCTTGTTCGCTCTTCCCCTGGAACGATAAACGTTATAGATAATCTAGGTGGTTCTCACGGTATACAATCCCAAAGTTTGAAGTCGATTGCTTCAAAGCTGAATATTTGATAGATTAAAAAAAAATACATGTTTGCGGAAATATATACAAAGGGCTGTACAAAATACTCAGCTTTAAATTAAAGCAATCAACTTCAAATTAAATGTTACTCTGGCAATCATCTACGTTATCCTTGTCCATTGAAGGGCTAAGGGATTGTAAAAGGATGGTAAAAGTGATGGTAGGGCTGCTAAATACAGAAAAATCGTGCCAGGAAGAAGTGTTCTAAGAAAAACGTAAAGAAAAATGTTATTCAACGAAAATAAAATCCTGTACGGCATGTTTCCTTATAATCGCTCACGATTGAAATTATGTCAGCGATTATATGGAAACACTTTTCAGCGATCGAGACTCATGGAAACGACAGCGATCGTGAGCGATCCTCGCATCATGCAGTAATTTCAGCGATCCGGCGATTATATGGAAACTAGGCTTTAAGGAGAAAAAATTAAGCATCATTGGCGAATCCAGGATCTTTCAACAGTGGGTTCCATTTTGGTTTGACATTTTCTAAAGAGTCGTTTGCGTGTTAAGTAGGAAATGGTACCGCCCGTGTAGAAGGCACAAATGTAATAACTGTACCCAAATGTAATAAAGGACCCAAATGTAATAAACTTTGGACCCAAATGTAATAAAAGACCCAAATGTAATTAAATTTAGACCCAAATGTAATAAAAGTCCCAAATGTAATAAACTTTGGACCCAAATGTATTTATTACATTTGTGCCTTCTACACCCGTGCTGTAACGAATGCATGTATTTCACAAAGTCTCAAAACCTTTAAAATTCATTGTGTGACGCATTCTCATTTCTTGATATTATTGCTCTAGGAGGGTTCCGTAGAACCCCCATCCCCCCCCCCCCCTGGATCCGTCACTGAGCATTACGCAACATTTTATTTCCCACGTAAAACAAACACAACTTCAGAGACTATTTTGTCAAGTTGATTTCTTTATTAATATATCATATCAAAAATACAATCTTTAATTTGACAAAAAACCGTCTTACGAATCATCTAATCGGTTACAAAATGCATTTCAACGTTGTGCTATGGAGGCTTTAGCGTATGTAATGTATAGTGTATAGATGTTGCATGCAATCAAACGTTAATCTAATATGTTACTTTCACTTAGAAATTTACGCAGCTCCAAATTCAACCCATAATACTTCAAGCAACGCCCGTTGCGTAAAACGCATGTGAATCATTTGTAATTGTTTTTTTTTTCTTTAGCTGCGTAAATCTAATTACGCAGCTTTGAGTTATAATATATGCATAATGCTTACAGCTTTAGCCTTTACGTAAAAAAAACGCACGTTAATCTAATCCTACGGCGTGTTTTACCATACTAAGATCTACTGGTGTAATACGTAAAAAAAAAACGCACGTTAATCTAATCGTAAGGCGTGTTTTACGACACTAAGATCTACTGGTGTAATACGTAAAAAACGCACGTTAATCTAATCGTACGGCGTGTTTTACGAATAAGATCTACTGGTGTAAATATAATCGTAATAAAACTAATGAAATATATATTACCCGGAGTGCTAGGGAGCTGACCATTTGCAAGGTACATTGTATTTAACTTGAAAAGTAGATGACTGGAGAGGCTCTCTGGTATTCAGAGTAACAAATCTATTCTAGTCGAGCGCTGTCTATCTCTTATTTGTTAGTATCCCACAATGCATTTGAAAGCAGCGTTTAGGGAACATATGCGTTGGAGGCTAATTTGAGCATTGCAAAAAAAATTAAATTAATTTTATAGTGCTTAATGTACAGTCAATTCCAATTTGCGAATTTTTCCTTTTCTTTTTTCCTTTTTTTCTAGCAAAATCAATTGTCACTAGTTGTGTTACTACGATTTTTTGCCAATACAAAAATGTTTTTTTTTTTATTCAAAATATTTAATGGTTTTATTCAAGTGTTTTCTCAATCCACGAGTTTTTTTCACAAACTTTGAGTTTTATAAAACTCAAGATCAAGAAAAGCAATACAGATATTAATTTTTCCTATCAATGAAAATCTGATTTTTTTGGTCACGCAGCGACTGTAAACTGTCACGCAGCGATTTTCGTCAAATTCAATGCTGTATTTAGAAGATTGCGTGACAGTAAAATATTGCGTGACAAAAACGAGTAAGGTTGATTTGATATTTTTATGTATTTACAAAAATATATAGAATAGAAAATGATGCGTACTTCACAGAAGACATATGAAACTAGTCTATCTACGAATGGATCTCGTCATTCTTGGTTATTTCAATATAATTATGATCTTTTGATTTGAGAAAGAAACTGAAATTTCACTGATCCAGCTGCTTTTAAGTATGAATCACACATAAATTTGTAAGAGTGCTTGCGTGACAACGTCACGCTTGCTCCAAAACTTCGTTACCATCGTCAAGAGAACGACAAACTTGGTAGAAACGTTTCTTTCCTAGAAATCCATTCTCCAAATGTACAAATTTAATCTCAGTCATACAAAACTGTGATAGCAGGTTTTTCTAACAATGGTAAACGAAAAAAGCTGTGATAACCTTGGTCGTTGCTCGTCTAATTCTGGTCATATGAACTCCGGCTTCTTTCTCAAATCGAAAGTTATTTATCTATGCCCTTTATGTAAACACTGATTAGTAAATTATTTAAGTCAGCCTATTACGCCAAAACAATGTCTAATGGCATAAGCATCTGCGTTAAGATGTAATACCATTTTGTTGCCATAGCTACCTCCATAGTTGTCATAACAACAAGATATATCCATGGCAACAGTTAAATATTAGCGTCATTGAAATATTCAAGCCTTTCAACAGAAACCTTGAAAGTTTTTCATGGTTGTCAAGACCGACTTAGGTTAACAAGGTAACATACAAAATCGTTGCTATGGAGGTTCTTATATACAACCTCGCGGCTACCACAGAAACGGCGTGACTTAAGTCAACAAACGCCTTAATTACTAGAAAGTACATATCTAATCCTACCTACGTCTACTCCGTTGCTAGGGATGCGTATGGCAACATCATGTGCTTTTCTTCATGAAACTAAAATTACAGTCCTTCATTGTGTCCGGGGCAAATTTGTAGATGAGCCTCTGTCCTGGTACCCGCTCTAATATGTGCCTCTCGTAATAGTACCTCAACGCACGGCTCATTTTTTCGTAGTTCATGTTTCGTCGGTTTTTCCGCTGACCCCATAGTTTTGCAACCGCACCAGAGTTGACTAATCGGAACACGCCCTCTTCACGTGATATCCACGTGATGTAGCGAGGACAGGTTTCTTCATTTTCGAGTAACTCTTTGAGGAACTCCCAAAGATGGAGCGATCGGGTTTCTAAGGATAAAATGAAGTAAAGAGTGAACCCCAAATGGAAGTGATGTCGATGTATTGTAATTACTTGGACTGGTAACTAAGGATGTCCGTGAAGTGTTTGAATGCTTTGATTCGCAGGTGAAAGCAATTTTAGGTTCACAACAACAACCCTTATCCTAACACTAACACTGTTCTCTCTCTCCGCCGGTGGAATAGTGTCTTCCGCAAATTCAATGTGTCAGCGTCAAGGTTCTCGATCATTAGAGAGATTGTTGGTATCAGTTTCTGATGTTTAAATGATTTGAATCAAAGTGAAAGATATTTCGATGAGTAGCCTGTGTACATCCGTTGTCACCCCTCCCCCCTACGGGGAAAAATCGACGTTTTCCCCGTAGGGGGGAGGGGTGACAACGGATGTACACAGGCTATCAATGAGCTGCGATAGCATGGATGCATAATAAAAAATATCATGCAGGGAGAAAGAAAATATCCTGCACAACCATCATATGGGGAAAAAATCCTGCACAAAAAATTTCCCATCCCCCCCCCCCTCAAAAGGTCCGTCCCTTAAATGAATTGTACGTTTACACAGTAATTAATATTTACAATACATATTACAAAAACAAGATTTGCTTACGTTTTCTACGTCCTGGTCGTCGAGCAGTTGTTGGCAATTTTGTAGGACTTGAACAATCTGTTGACAAACAATGCGCAAATCGTCAGAACGCTATAACGCACGTGACAGTTGTAGCGATAGATATATATATATATTTATCATTGGTCACTTTTAACATAAACTTTAAATTTTGAACCACTAGCCGTCATGGAAATTACAAGAGAAAATCCCAGCTTATCGATGTTAATACAATTATATGTCTACAATTATCTTTGCATCAAGTTCCAATAGCTTTTAAGTTTAGCAGGCTGGCTTCTTTTGTTTTTACGCTCTGAAAGCTTGAACACAAAAAAAAAACCAGCCCGCTAAACCGGGCTGGCTCACTCCATATAAACAGCCCCTTAGAGTCGTTTTTGCAAGAGTGGGAAACGAAATCTTAGAAACTACGGCTAGGATACGATACAGTAGCGTATCCTGCTAATACAAAAACGACTCTAATTTTGTGTTGACGATACGATACGATACTTCTTGCCACTCTTTCATTTCGTTTTCGTTATGAGTGGCAAACAGTACCGCACCGTATCGTAACCGTAGTTTCTAAGAAAACATTCGAATCATCCACCGTATCGTAGCGGTATCGTAACCGTACCGTTTCCCATTCCTGCGAAAAGGACTCTATTTGAATGTTTGCCGCACTTACGAGTCGTTTTCGTATGAGTGGGAAACAGTACTGTATCGTATCGTAGCCGTAGTTTATAATCAAATATTCGAATTATCTGCCGTATCGTAGCGGTATCGTAACCTTACCGTTTCCCACTCATACGAAAACGACTATTTGCAAATTAAATATGATTTTGAAGTCTGCGCCGCCTATTAAAATTCCCTCGTTCTCATACCTCTTCGTGCTTCTTCGTGTCCAGAATCTGTCGAACTAGAGCTTGTCCTTCGAGTTCTCTCAGCAGGTGCTTTGTATTCTCGTGGGAATGGTGAATTGGGCGAAGTTGGTGACAGGGCACTATCCTCATCACTCGATTTCGGCGACAACACGGACTCTACGCCGTTACTAAGCGAGGACTTATTGCTAGGCAACGTAGAATTGACAGGCACTTTAGTGGGTTCTTTCTTAGCGACGTGGTTTCCTATATGGCCGTTCTTAACAACGTGATGGCCGTTTTTGAACTCCTTGCGGAATTTGTTTCCGCTTTCGTTGTTCCTTCTTGCATCGTGAGGGATTCTTTGATGTATAGCCCCAAAGCGTTGCTCTATTTCATAATCACTAAGCCTTGAAGGTACCACAGGGTCTCTCCTAGTCATGCGAGGCATGTCCCTCCCTGGACCACCAGGGCTATTTGGTACTAAAGGCATGTTGTGAGTTCCATAGCTAAATAATGGCTTTGGTGTGGTTTTAGGAATCATACTTAGTAATTGGCCATTTGGAACTGGGTAAAGATGATGCTCACTTGTTGGAATGTAAGGCTTTTTGCTAGCAGCTACAGCTGCGGCTGCTATGTAAGAGTTCTCAAAGTTGAAGTGCTGCTTCTCAGGAGAGTGTTCTCTTTTTCTCTGAGTGAAAGGCTTCTCAAAGAGAGGGGATCTTGAAAAGCTTTCTATTCTAGTTGTCTCAACATGGCCAAGATCTCTTCTTGTTGGGGATAGCACGTTACCATTGGAAACTACAGGAGTATCAGCTAAGAGTAAAAAATGTTGATAAATATGCTGTATATAAATATGATCAATATGCTGTTCAATTACTAGGAGTTTCTAGCATGCAAATCATAAATCTATAAAATATGGTTTTAACTCCAAACAAAATAATATGTAGAGATCAAAACATGCCTTCACAGGTTACAAAATTGATTAAAATAATGATACAGTGAAACCCCCCTATACCAGACCCTCGATATACCGAAATTCTCTTTAAACCGAACAACGTTTTTTGGTCTAGAATTCGACTTTTTCCAATATATATGTCTCTTGTAAAATTAACCTCAGTAACCCGGAACCCTCTCCAAACCGAACATTTTCTTTGGTCCCAGCACTCATGTCCGGAATAGAGGGGTTTCACTGTAATAATAGTAATGACAGTGGTGCTTATATAGTGCATTTCATTAAGTCTCAATGCACTTTACAATTATATATACTTATATGGCAATGGGCCGCTTATGTGACACTAGTTGCGCAGAAGACAAATGAAGTGAAGATATGGACCGCAACATGGCTTACAATCATGAGGGGTTAGTAGCTAGAATGGATTAGTATGACCTGTCCAAACACACTCAATCTTGCTCAAACGCATGGGGAGTGATAATGTGTTCACATATGTCCCTGTCCATTAAACAATGAAGCTGAGTATGATTGGGGATTGGTTGAAAGGACAATGGACTGATGTAAACACATTTGTATCTGGTAAATGTACAGCTAGCTCTTCTTGAAGTGGTTGTTCAGTTGTAATGCTGATAATATTATTTGCATATCTCATGATTTTATTTTTTTTTAAGAAATGAGTCCAAATGTACAAAATATCTTCATCACACAATCAAAGTAATTAATTAATTTTCTTTGAAGTATAGGCTCCTCTACATGTCGACCAGCGTTTTAAGGGTCCTGACTACTTTAGAACAACAACGACGCTTGAAACCTGTGCCCGCGAGCGATTTACCGCTGAGAACGCCGCGCGCGCGCCAAATCCCGCCAAAAGCAAACATAAGAATAACACAAGGAGCCTTCGAAAATTATACTTCAACCAGCCAAAACTCTAATTTTTTGCGCGGGACTCTATATTTTTCTTCATTTTTTTTGAAAGATTTTGTAAAAATCTTTCTTTTGGCAAGATTTGAAAAAATCTTGATGACTTTTCAAAATTTCACGCGATGGTAAGTAGTTTAGGGTTTCACTTTTCAAAGCGATTTTAAGTGAAAGACGAAAACAAAGCTTTAAATTTTGTCAAAATATTAAAACATATACAATTTATTTTCCCATATTTGTGTAAATTAATGTTTGGTTGAGATTGCATGTAAAAACTACGTCAATAGCTTTGTTAGTTTTTGAGTAATAATTTTTTTGGTGAAAAATGCATTTTTCGCCATTTCTTCTCCAAAAATGTCGAAACATGGTTCCGTTAAAAACATTTTATCTCGAAAACGGGCGCGGGACCATATAGCTTTTTATCCATTTTTCGATTAATCAATAAATTCTCTATAAAATATCTTTCTAAGAAAAAATCGTGATGACTTTTTGCTTAAGTAATCAGGACCCTTAACTGAACAACTTAATAAAGTTTAGGTGTTTCTTGAGGTAATGAGGCTCCTGGGAGTCAGATTAATTGAAAATATTTGTAGTTTTCGAGCACGAGTAACTTATTTCTATATAGACGCCATACTAGATTTTGTTTCTGTCTACCCAAGAGGTCTGTCCAGGCCTACTCGGCCATTCTAGTCCCAGGCCCCTACTTGATTTTGCAGCAGGCAATGTGTGGAGCTTTGTATTTGAAACAAGAAAACTGAAAACTTGATATATGCAAGCTTAACCAGTATTTCAACTAGACAACCTTTTCAAGAATAGCTGTATGTCAACAATGCCATAACAATAACTCCACACAAAGTACCTTGTGATTTCCCAGGACTAAGCGTTTGCTTGAAGTGTGTAAATCTCATTCCAGTGCTTGTCGGCGAGGGAATAAGAGGCGGCACGGGAGGAAGCCCCTCCCTTAGTGGAAACGTTGGTGATCGCAATGCTGGGAATCCATTAGTTAGGTAGCTCTCTGGGGTCCATAGTCTTGAGCTTGAAATCTTGGGGGAGAGGGGTAGTTGAGGCGACATGAGACTGTTAGGGGGTGGGGTGAGGGCAACTGATGAAGCTGTGATCAGAATAAACAAATTATTAATATTTATTAAATATAATTTTGAGGAAAATCCATATATGTTTAATTGACATGTTTTGGCATCTTATGCCATCATCAGAATAATGATAAAGTAAAGTTTACACAACATATAAATAAGAATAAGATGCCGAAACATGTCAGTTAAACATAAATGGATTTTCCTCAAAATTATAGTTAAGCTACTGTTGCTCAGTGCTTTTGGAATGATTAAATAAAGATATATTGACTAATTTAGTTACTATGTGAAACCTGAATTGGTTAATTTGAAATAAATTGTATATACGACAGGGTAGGTTGTGATACAGCGAATCTGCCAATATATATATATATATATAAATATATATATATATATATATATAGCCAACTGCATAAATTCTGTCGCCAAAAACATATATAAATATATATATTTTTCAAAGAAGAAATTATGGGATATCAACCACTATATTTTTTTCAGATAGTACTCATGCTGGGCAACTCGAAAAAAATATATTGGGAGGTATCCCATAATTTCTTCGGTTAAAAATACATATATTTATATATGTTCTTGGCGACAGAATTTATGCAGTTGGCTGTATATATATATATATACAGCTATTGTTAGGTTGCCCAGTTGAAATACTGATTTAGCGAATAATCATTTACATATATCAATTTACCGATTAACCATTTGCATATATCAAGTTTTCAGTTTTCTTGTTTTAAATACAAAGCTGCACATATTATATAGTTACATAGTTTATTGTAATTATGTGATGAAGTTATTTTTCACATTTTGAGTCATCATTTCTTAAAAAATAAAAATCGTGAGATATGCAAATGACTTTGCTATTCGATAAATCAGTATTTCAACTGGACAACCATTTCAAGAAAAGCTGTATATGAATATATCAGTTTACCAGTAGAGTTGTTTTCTGTTTCTGTGTTTTTGGGACAAGTACATTCATCGCTAACATCTTTCTCTTTTTGCTTTTCTTTATCATCTGAAAATTGATACATCATCAGGAAAATGAAACTCCACTTTACAGTATGACCACCCCTTATTTAATGGCCAATTCTTAGGATTTGACCCAGCGACCACTTTGTAAATACAATAAAATGCTTATAATGGCGATAATATTATTAGAAGCAGTGTCAATAACATTTATTTAAATTACAAATATATTGTAACGCAGCTCAGAATACACTTGCGTGACTGCGCTGTAACGCGTTCAAGAGTTAGCGTGACGTGCAGCAAACTGATACTCTGACAAAAAACTTCACATAAAATTTGTTTAACTCACCAGCAGCACTTTCTGACGATTTTTTACTAAAATCTATCGAATCTGTACTAACATACTCAGGGCGACTAGATCCTGAAAGAAAAGAATAAAATTTATTAACATAAAAGCGAAAAAAAAAACATTTTTATAAACACATAAGTCATCGCCCTTGGAAATTTTGGAATTTTTTCCGCGTTGAAAATATATTTCCTTTTTACCGTTAATAATCGCTTTTAGCTTTCCTGCTGCCATTTAATGAGCAGAAAATGCTGCAAAGAATGGCGACGTTTATGCGTCATTCAGTTATGCAAATAGAAAATATTTTTTTTAGAGACGCTTCGAATTAATTTTGAAAAGTTTATTAATTTTCCGTAATTTTGGCTCGCAAATTTGTTTAATAAATCATGAATTTGTGGCTTTAGAAAATTAATTGCTATGTGTATTTCACAAACTAGTTAACTTTAAAAGAGAGAAAAAATTTAAATGACTTGAATTGAACAGGATTTAGCAGTAAACTGAAAAACGTTTATTGCATAACAATTTGTTGACGTAACGCCAGCGCTGTGTCGAATGAAAAACTTTCTTATTATTATTATTCTTATTATTCTTATATCTTTTGAATAGTTAAGTCGTTAAGTGACTACCCGCTTCCTTATCAAGACAAATTGCGCTTTACAGAGGTCAAAATTGGGTGGCATTTTGCAATATAAACAAGGAAAGAACGAATCGAAAATGCAACCTTTTTGCGCTGAATTCAGGCGCCGTAGTTCGAACAAAAATACTTTATAAACTCATTGTTACGAATCAGTTCGTAAAATACATTTCAATTTTAAATTGATGAAAGAATATTATTTTATGCATATCAAAATAGATCTGTTATTTACAACTGCAAATTCCCCTAATTATAGCCTCGATTTATTGAAAAGTATTGAAAACTCAGATTAAAAATTTGTATGTTGTTTGTATGTACTTCTGCAGTGAAAAGTTTCTAAAACAGGACTGCATATGGATAAAGTATTGTTATTCTGCATTTTAAATGAGTTTGGATAGAAATTTTGAAACCATAATTTCTACATTTTGGCAATTATTTTTGAAGGAAATTAAAAAACAATTGATTTAAGTTAGACAAATAAACAGCATCGTTATAAAATAATTCATAATACAACGATAATCGTGACTTGAAAAATGTCAATTCATTTATGGAATTTTGTTATATTTTACAATTTAAAATAAAAATTTCGCTATTCAACTAAATTCTACAAAATTTTTAAATTTGAAATTACAACTTAGAAGTTTTCAAAAATTCAAACTCAACAGTGAAATAATTTAAACATTTAAAACGTAGAAATCATATTCCATATTTTTTCAAAAATCGTTTAATGTCATTCCTTTCACAAGGAAGGCACAAATGTCTTAATAATAACATTTATATTCCAAGAACTCCTACTTTACATGCAATAGATTTAACAGTCATTTAGTGATTTGGATTATAAACTTGTGGTCACATTGATAATATAAATTTCCATTTTTATGACAAATGTTGAAAAGTCGCAAATTCTATTTAGAACTATCTGCAAATGAACTTGCAAAGTTATAAAATTCAGCTCTCAAAATTTAAGTCAGGGTAATAACATGATCTAACTAGAATCCTAAAAAAAGCAAGTTTTTGGATTATTGTTTCCACGGCAGAACAAAAACAAGCAAAAAATTCATGATTCAAATCGAATTCGTCATTGCCATGCAAACTTTCTGCCTTTAAAAAACATCTAATATGCCTCAATTCTGAGCCAAAGAGAGTGCTTATTATAGTATTTTTCAATGCAATGCAATTCCTTCAGCTCAGCAGAGTAATGAAGGATTTCTGAAAGGATTACTATTTTTAGATGTAGCTGAATGCAACCGACTTAGAGTACAACATTCAACTTGCTTCCTTGATGCAAGCGAACGAACTCTGTTCGCAAAATAACAAACTTGCACTCCCTCTAAACTCCAAATTCAATCATTGATACTTGAACAATATAAGTAGGATTGATTTGGCAGTAAAATAGTGATGTTTGACGCTTTTATTGTGAAGCTAAGTGGAGCTAAATTGACGAGATTCGTACACGGAAGCTGCGCTGAGTTTAGGAAACTGGTTTGAACAGAAGTGTGAAAGGTGCTTTGTTTACCGTAACAAATTTCGTCTGAAATTCACTCCAAAACCACTCAAATAGCCTATATTAAGTACACAAGCCAAAAAGAAAACCCAAGTTGCTGAATCAAGCCAATTTAGATCGATATAGAGCTAAAATTTGTTACAAGCTTGCACGTAAAGTTCAACCGTCCCTGAAATTTTTTCTTTCGTGCTACAATTTGTAAACCCGAACTGGTAGTCGATTCAGTCAAAACACGATTTTATGTTACCTCTTTTGGTCTTTTTCTTTTTCTCCTTGCTGAATATCCTTAATGAGCAGTAATACGGCATTTTTTCTATGATTTTGGGTAGAAATTTCTTTAGGACTGCTGCGAATTTGATGCAGTCGAGGTAGATTGCCGAGCTTTAGGGACTCCACGACTTATCAAAATACTACCCGATAGGGGAAGGGTGGGTAATGAAATTGCAACAACAGTGACAGAAACTCATCTCCACTCCAAACTTTCAATATTATGCCACAAACACTTTCTATGAATTAAAGTATAAGTTAAAAGAGTTTTTACTGAAGAAAATGTAGTTTTTGTTGTCGTTGTAGTTTGGGGACAAATTTCCACTGTCTCCTCCCTCCACAGAATCTTATTATTGATTCGTGGATTTGCATATTGTAAAATAAGTCTTGGTTGAGTGAGTTTTTATTTCCTCTTGAATGCTTCATTGTAGGTCAAACAAATCCAAAAGCAGCAAAATATTGTAAACTAAACAGAAAAAAGTAAGAAAATTTACAATTTTTACTGCGATTCTTCGAACTAAATTAAAATGCTAACACGTACCAAAACGACCCGGAAGTGAGATGGACCTTTACATTTAGACACGTTTCGGAAACCGTGGAATTCTCTCAATTTTACTCACAAAATCAGTTTATTTCCTTCTAAATTTATCGTATTTCAAAACCTAAATAACTACTACATAAGCCTCAATAAATTTCGCTTTGAGTTCAAGTTTTTTAAGGATGTTTTTGCGAATTTACGTATCCTTATGTTACGTAAAATATCGTGTTTCGAATTCTCTGGAACAGATTATACTCCACCCACGCGTTTGTACTACGTAACTGTGAGCATCGGCCCTGGAAGGCCAAGATGGCGTTGCTGATTGGAGGACCCTAACCCGGAAATTATGAATTTATTACAGGTGTTCGCAGTATAAATCTTGATGAGTTATTTGCGACAAATTAATGTGTGCTTGAATAAACAGTCTCCAGGAAGAAAGGTTGAGCAATTTAAAATTTTAGCGAAGGAATGAAATTTGTTTTTTAGGAATTTTATAAGATCAAAATTGAAAAACAACTAGAATCAGCTGAAACGCGCAATAACGAGTGGACTTTTAAAGAGACGTTTTGCTTGTTTACATTTCAATTTTCATTCATTCATTCGTTCGTTCGTTCGTTCGTTTATTTATTTATTTATTTATTTATTTATTTATTTATTTATTCATTTATTTATTTATTTATTTTATTTATTTATTTAAAAAACAACCGAAAAGAGTCCGAAACGAAAATACTGAATCAAACGGCATCTATGACCGTCTGCCTAACTGTGCTCATTATCGTTGTTTTTCATCAGTTTTGAAATCATTATTTATTCATATTATTTGTTTCTCAATGTTATTCAAAATTCCATTGCTATTTCTTTCGGTTCGCTATCGACATTCGGCCGTTCTCTTTTCGACAACTTTTTTTTTAAATAGGTGTAGGTCATTAACAACAATGTTGCATCGGCATTACCAATCATCATCATCATCAACATCATCATCACTACGCACATTATTTTGCCATTATGATCACCGTGATAATTATCTTTATCATCGATCATCATCGTTGACCATCGTTATATTTGTCATCGTCATCAACAAAATCATCATCAGTGTCATCATCATCATCAATGTCATCATCACCATGACTGTCATCATCATCGTCATCATCATCATCAACATCACTGTCATCGTCATCATTCATGTACAAATGTCAAACATCATCATGTCTGTTCGCTTATTACATACTTGCACATGTACTCTGAATATAGATATTCGGTTAATTGAATGTGATGAAAGCTACATAATTGTAAACGGCTAAAGAGGTCATCAAACGCTCAAATGCGTGTCGCGAGGCTAGACTACCGATGACGTCAATCGCATATCAGTTGACGGTATCACATGATTTTGGACGCATGCGGTAGTCTGGAAATAAAACACACGATTCTTTTTCGCATATAAAATTGGTCGGGCTATATGTACTTTTCGGCAACATGAAATCGCGCACGTAAACAGTAAGTTCATGAGTCTTCATCCATTCATTTATTAAATTAGACTTGCCCGGCATCTCCTTAAATATATTAAGCCATTAATTCAATTATTTATTTCATTTGATCAAATCCCTCCTTTCATTTCATTTCGTGTGCCAGTCGTTCGTTTCTCCGTTAATCCGTTCAAATCATTCATTCATCCACACATTCTTTCAGTCAGTCAATCATTCCATTCATCATTTTTCACTTTTTCCATTCCCCTTTCGTTCAGCGACAGATACAACAAGAGAACCTTGACCTTCATCCACGACACGTTTCATGAAAAAAAGATTATAATCAGCCACGTCACACATTGCAACAGATCACTCGTGAACCAATCTATGTTCTACTCTATATCAATCTCAACGTTAAACTGCATTACGTTTACGTCTAAAAGTTTCAGCTAAGTTTTCAAAATAACTTACATTCTATATGCTCCGTGTATGAAAATCATTTGTTAAAATGGTTTCCGCGTGAATTTTGCGTGACAAGCCTGTCCTAACACGCCTGAACACTCTAGACTTCCAGAGTATGACAACGGCACAATAAACAATAAACATTGTCTAGAACGTTCTGTATTTTTAGCTTGAAGCTTTGCGTTTCCGTGTCGAGCCTTCGTATGTACGTAATTAATCGAAACAAAAGATTAAGCTCTTCTCTTCTCTTCTCTTCTCTTCTCTTCTCTTCTCTTCTCTTCTCTTCTCTTCTCTTCGGTTTCCTTATGCTGAAGGACCATCAAAGTACTCGACATCGTTCTCAACGGCACTCACGCACAGTTCTGATAAACTTGACCTCGAAACTTCTTAACTTTAAATGATAAGGAAATCATTCCAGGATTTAGACGCGCAATTCTAGATGGTCATGTTAAAAGATCATCAAGCTCTTAATTTTCGAAACGGAAACAATTGAGTGTATGTGACTGAAGTGTCGTTAAACTTTGGCGTGGTTCCATTTATAACGGAAACATTGACTAAGTTATGTTTTATGCTTGCGTATAAAATTTGATTTCCGAGGAAATTCCAGTTTTAAATAGAGAAAAGAATCATAAATGATCCCCGAGGGGGAGTGGCATGGAGTACGGCGATATACCCTACCCTACAAACGTACTAAGTGTGCGATATAAATTGTTGGTTTTCAACCATTTCCAGGAGAGTGAGTGGAACAAACGGGGTCCACCAATCACGGTAGTGGTTTTCTGTTTAAACTGTTACAAGTATGGCTGCCTTGTCTTTTGGTTAAATTGTCTCCTGGGATAGTTAAAAACCATCTCTCCAACTAAATATATCTATATTCTATTGTGTTATTTTCCTAAATAGTGTTATTCACTATGGACTCTTTGCAGTTCGTTGGAATGCAGCTCAACCTGAAGGACAAAACAATGGATTTCCGCTCCCAAGAGAGCAAAAAGCTTTTGCTTTGTCCCGCCAGATGGGGATGCTTTGACGTCACATGCAAGGGATCTATTAAATAGCGATAGAACCGTGAAGACCATTAGTCAGACTAATAGGTAGTACTTATGGGTGAAAACTAGTATTAGATCTAAATATATATATAACTAACTTTAAAATTACTTGTGTACATATTATGGAAGCATGTACTTACCATCCAATGTGGACGAATCCAGCGGCATTGACAACGTAGCTGAAACAAAGAAAGAAAACGTATGTTAGAATTATTCATACTTACTTCACTTTAATTAATCACCTTGCAGGATATTTTATCTACGCTTTGCACGACTCACCAACACCCTCCATAACCCTAATCCACCCCACCCCTCCTCGCCAACACAGCCTTCCTCACCCCCACACCACCCCACCAACCCCAAACCTTTCAAATTCTCCGTTTTGATATGTCATCCTTCACTGGGCTTCCTTTACTTCTCGACCAAAGATTCTACCCCACCCCTACACTTTTATAATCGTCTGCCAATCTCGTACTCAGAACCCTCGTTTTCATGTTGACGTCTTTGCCGCAGGCCGCAGCAAGAAAACGCGGGCTCTTGGTACGAGATTAATCGTCTGTATTTATGAGTCATCTTTTAAGCTTCCTTTACTTATCGGACAGATAGCAAAGGAATCCCATGAGAAGTAAAGCAAGCCCAGTAGTGAGAACAGTAGTTGGATTTACCTTGCATTGCAAGACTTGGTTCTTTGACTTGGTCTGCAAAATCCAAATGAAATATTTCACAACATTAACTTGGTAAACTTTACATCAAGTCAACCAACATAATTTTAGCCTGCATTGCCGGCGGTCTGCGGTTTAAGGCAAGAAAACCGCAGACCGCCGGCAACGCAGGCTAACACAATTTCAAATCTGATATATCTCATGTTTAGTAAAATCTCAGTGTTTGAAAGCAGACAGAAGGAATAAACGCACTTGTAATAAGCCTGAAGCATAATGACGCTTTACCCCCGTCTCAAGACCAGAATCCTTTTCACGTTACTTCACTAATTATGACTGTTCCTGTATTCTCGATCGAGGGCATTCTCGAGAGCTAATACATAATTTGAATATCAAAGGGCATAAAAACTATTATGGTACGTATCGGTCAATCACTATCTGGTTGGCAAAGGAATAAGAAAGACGTATGTCACAGTGAACATCGCTATAACGATGCTTCATGTTTATAAACAAACAAATTGTTATGCTAATGTGCCAACCAGAACAACAATAAGCCCTATTGAAATAACAACCAATCACTGTCTGGTTGGCACGTGAATAACAAAAGAGAAGTGGTAAAACGTTATCGCTGTTCAGAGCTATGGAAAGAAAAGATTGGGTGGAGAGTAAAATACATTAAAGGTGAGAGGCTCAATTACTGGGGAACGTGATAATAAAAAGAAAGTCTAGTAGTAATATAGTCAAAGTAATCACAGCTTGACGCTGTGAAGTATAACCTATTGTTATGTACTGACGATCTTCTAAGTCTACATTTCAACCAATCATAGCCTGAGTATCAGGCTCTCCCCTCGCCTCCCATAAAAGGCCTGATGCTCAGGCTAAAACCAATCAGCTAAGTGATTACGTTGATCTCTATTACCAATTCGCAGAAATGAATACACATAGAAATATGCACATACAGTACCAACTATGTCTTACCTTCACGGAAGACAACATGTTCTGTTGGTACACAAAGAAGAAAATTAGTAAACAAGCATTTCATACGGTACCCTGCGAGCATAGTCTTCTTTAACCTTGGAAGGTAAAAGAAGACTCTGCTCGCAGGGTATTCATACGGGCTTGTTAGAGTGCAAGTACTAAAAGTGTGCAACTAAATAGTGCTATTTTATGCTAATTCTATTGAATGTCTTCTTTTGTTTAATTAGTGCTATTTATACTACCAAATAGTGACAACTGTTGTACACATTTAGTGCTTGCACTCTATAACAGGGCAGGAGCGCGAAGGGTTTAATGTTTTAATTGCCTTGCTGCATTGATGCTGTTTTTCGACTTCAAAAAGTACGTTTTTTCATCCGGTGTTACTAAATTAAGTAATTTGTTGAATTTCTTCGTCTTTACATGATACATTAGTTGTATTTTTTAAGTAATTTCTATTGTAGTTTTCATCGATTTTGGCCAAGCCAAATATAAATAAACCTTTTCCACTAGCTTACTATAAAGTTCTTCAGCCTAGTTTGACTGGACTACTTCCACTAAGAAGTCATGTGACCTCATCTCCCCGAAATCGTCCAGTCGGTTAAAATAAAGTCTACAAATGAAAAGAGCATCCTATACGATAACTAAAAGGACCACATTTCCATTCAACATACACAAGGAAACAGAAATAGCAGTGTTTTTATAACTAAAAGGACCACATTTCCATTCAACATACACAAGGAAACAGAAATAGCAGTGTTTTTAAAATTCTATTTTTGCTTAAGAATCGTTCGAGAAAACGCGTTTTACCACTAAACGAACGAAATTTCACGACTTTCAATTTATTGTGATTTTTATTGTGTTGTGTATTAGAAGCTGAAACTTTGCAGTGTTAGTAATTTTGATATGCTCTTTTTATTTCTGGTCTTCATTTTTACCGAGCTGCTTGATTTCGTCACGTGACCTATCAGTGCAAGTAGACCATTGGATTGTCTGAATAACGAGACTGAGCTAAGGAGATATATATCAAACTTTAGTTATCGCTTTTGGGCTTCCTGTGGTGAAATACACAGGGATCCTGTTTTAGGTTTAGTACTGTTTAGCAGACTTGATGTTTATGCTTTCACTCAAAAAATGTAATTTTTTAAAAAAATTGCGAGAAAAAATCGCTTTTTTTGCATTGCTGACTTACTCCAATGCCCAAATATGGTGGGTACTATCCTTATAAGGGAATATGTGAGGCTTGATAGAAAACGACAACATTCTCAAGGGAAAAGCTCGATATGGCAGGGGCCAGTTGCACGAAGCCTGAATAGCGCTATCCACCAGATAAATCCCTATCCAGCGGATAAATTCTGAAGAACTCCTATGGTGTGGATAACTTTATCCCGAGTGTATAACGTTTTTCAGGTTGAATTTCGTGCTAGCGGCCCCAGATCTTTGCAATCAGTTGATGGAAGTCATTATGAACTTACCAGGCTCACGGAGCCATTTAATATTATTACACAACAATGATCCATTTTTAGTTGCTAATTCTTCGACGGTTAACAACAAAATTTCAGAGCCATCAACGGTACCAAATTCATCTTGTCCTGAGTCCGAGCGGACCCAATCCAGAAATTCACTACATTGCTGCTCGGTCCATTTTGACAGTTGAATATTCTGACACTCAGGGACCTGGATCGAGTCATCTAAATCTAAAGTGAAAATATTTTAATATCAAAATAAAAATTGTGGTCGCAGATTTAGATTGGAAACAATACTGTAAAGCATTTGACTGATGTTGGACTGTTCGAATCTTTCTACAAATTGCCGATCCATGTTTACTTTCGCACAAAGTTCAGCAATGCGCACAAATATTTATTTCTTAATTCAGATATTTCATCGGATCACAACTCAGTGATTTTCACTTAGCGTATGCGTCAAAATAAATGACCATTTTGGAAAAAAGAGGAAAAAATCATGCATTTTCAATGTTTAAATTATTTGGCATTTTTTGGCAAACAAAATAGTAATTTATCCAGGATGTTAACAGAAATTTCCTAAATAAAATAATTGATATATTTAAGCTTTCAAGCGTGAAACAGTTTGAAGAAGTGTTGCTTCAATAAAGTTTCAAATGGACCACTGACGAGATTTTGCTGGAAAAAACGATTGAAAACCCATGTCGCCATGCGTGCCGCAGCGCTTCGATCCACTTCAAACAACCCAACGTTTGACATCTTAACTAGACCATAACAAATAAATACAAACAAGAAAGTGGGAATAAATCTATGAATTAACGCATCTTAGTATGTCTACATTTTAAAGTTTAATTCTTAAAGATTTTTGGTGCCAATTTTGCGGTATGCATTCAAGCCGAAATCAGTCATACGGCATCCAATTGAGAACCTGTTTTGCGAAGATTTTTCGCAGAACAGCAAAAAGGACTGGATGATGAAGAATAACTGCCTTAATTCAATTAAATCAAGAAACAAAACCAATATTTTAAATAACAATTTATAGCAAAAATGTTTGAAATTGGGTTTTTTTGAATCAGTGACGAATTTTTACGGCTATATCTCGTTAGCAAGCTTCTTTCCTATCAAAGATTTTTGAAAACGCCGACAAATTAAAGTCCGATTTCCTTTTTTCCATCAGAATTATAACAGTACAATTCGCTCCTAAATGTTAATGTATAATTTGAAATTTGGGTGTGTAGATAGCTCCATTCCAAGCAAAACGAACTCTTTTTTTTACAGTAACGATTTTCTGATAAGTGTTTGGGTGTATGTTAAACTCATCAAAGGAACTGAATTTTACATGTAAAAGGCATTGTGTACTATAGATTATAGTCAAATTAAATTTAGATTAAAAAGATTGATATAATTAACAACATTTTCGAAAAAAGTTGCCATTCAAGACCGAAGCAATGACTGAATAAAAGACAAAAACTGACTTACTTAGCAAGGACACAAGTTGGGAAGTGAAAAGACCTGGTCCTACACATCCCAACGCATCTCAGTTTAAAAATGCTTGCAAAAAGTCACACTTTTAATGTCTAAAAATGCACAAAAATGGAACAAACGTATTTTACCTTGATCAAAAATCGTTTTTCTTGAATTTCATAATGTTTTCATCGTTTTTTCGAAGTAATGTGTGTAGAAAGCACTCAATAGAGTCACTAACTGACATCTTCGTTTTCACGTTGACGGTCGTACAGACACTTTTCCAACTATAACATACTTTCTATGTGGATACAAATCCACAAAAATAAGCCATTTCTGTGAATCCATTACTGCTTAATCGGCTAATTCTGGCTGTGGTTTTTGATATTTCCGTCCAAGCCCGTTTTCTTCCGACTAAACGTATCTACGGAGGGTTCGAAACAAGTATTTCTTTTGTTAGAAATCATCACTGTCACGCAAAGTGGTCACGCATTACCTCAAAACAGGAAGAACATTCCATTCATAGCTCACGTGACCTGTTTCATTGTTGGCTTATAAATAAATAGGGTTGTTGCTATTTATAATGAAGGTCACGTGATTTAGCCCACTGTCAGATACTGATGTTTTGTTTGTGTTGCATTGTAATCAACTTTAGCACGTGACCGTACGTTGGTAATTTAACAGCATAGCCAATCAGAAGCGATGACGTGTGATTGAATGTTTTCGGCATAATTATAAAATAAATCATTTTTTAATTTATTTCCAATGATTAATAATATCCAATAATTAATATCTATACTAAAAAAGAGAATACTTTACCAAGTCAGAATAGGATTAATCTATGTTATTCATTGACTGAATATATATGTGCGGGTCAATTAAAGTAGCGGTTACCGCAGCTCCTTTTCTCCAGTCATCAATGCGTCATGTCAAATTTGATTACCTTCATCATCACAAGTCTTCTTGATATACATCTATGTGCCCATATCATTCCCATTATAATTATCATCAATTTACCTCAATCATTACCGTCATCAACATATATCACCGCCATCATCGTTAACTTTCAGCAACAACACCGCCATCATTTCCATTATGACCATCATCAACATTGTCATCATCATAACCACCATCAACATCATCATTACCACCACCATCGTTACCATCATCACTACCATTACCACCATCATCACCATCATTACCACCATCATCACCACCATCATCACCATCAACATCATCATTACCGTCATCATTTCCATCATTGTCATCATCATCATTAACATTATCACCATCGTTACCATCACCATTATCATTATCAACATTGTCATCATTGTCATCATCATCATGATAACCATGCCTAAAACCATAATCATAATCAACAATATTGGCGCCATCATCTTCAGAAATCAAATCATCATCACACCATTGTCATCACCACCACTCCTTATTCCATATACACCACCATCATCAAATTTATAGCATCTTTGGCGCAATTTAAATCAACACTACCATCCATTTCAAACCATCATCTTTTGTGACGTATCGTATCCTACATTATGGAACGTTCTGGTCATCAATGTGCTTATCATTGCGGGTATCACAATCATCGTCAACAGCGGCCGACATCAGCCCATCATCTTTGTTTGTCACAATTGTGAACACGCCACCATCATCATTAACATCAGCACGTGTCACGCAATGGTACATTCTGGAACGTTTTGGTCACGTTATCAAATGGACTTCAGTCTGACACACGTAGCCACGTGCGATGCGCTATTCGCTGCGGCTGCATTATCACAGACATACATTTATACACCACATTTAAGAGTTGTTTTCGTATGATTGAGAAACACTACCGTATCGTATCGTAGCCGTAGTCTCTAAGAAAACAATCCAGTTTTCTGGGGCTGGTTGTAAGAAGACTGAATAGCGCGCAATCCACCAGATAAATCCCTATCCAGTAGATAACTTCTAAAGAAATCCTATGGAGTGGATAATTTTTATCCAGTGGATTATTTAATCAGCGTACAACCGACCCCCGATTTGCCTAGTATCGTAACCGTACCGTTTTTCACTCATGCGAAAACGACCGGCTCTTTACCTCAAGGAAATTTGAGCTTAGATTATTCTAGTTAGGTATAGTAATAAACGTTTCATGTCATACAGTTTAGGCCTGCTGCGCTGTACACGAGAGAAATTCCGGATACAATGCACGCTAGGCTAGTCATTTATGTCGACATAAGAATCATGAATGCTGCACAGGTCTAAAAAAAAAACATCCACCCATCGAGTTATGAATTTCCTGCTATTTGAGCATTACTGGTTTATGATTCATGACGAGATTAACACGAGAGGATAAGTTGACTAATAATCATTAAAAACTACCAATAAAATGTTATTTCAGGTAAGATATTGTACCAACTTCAGTCGACAACAACCTTCTTGAAAGAGATATATGTACGTATAGGAAGTTTATAGGCTCAATTGGTCGATGTGAGCTGCCAACGAGATCTGCATGCTGAAAGTGAGAATTTCATGAAAGGTAAACTATTCTACTTCAACCGACAAAACTGATCAAGGAAAGTAGAGAAGACGTGAAGAAAAGTTTACTGGATGGCAAGACCAACTAAATTAAATTCGTTTGGAAAAACCGGCTTTAAGAAGTCAGTTGTCACGCAAGGTGTCAGACTATACAAGACAGCCTCAAAATAGACCAAAATTGTTCACATTGTGAGTGATATTTAGGCTTTGAAAATCTTAAGGAATGTTTTTTTAGATGATCTGCACTATTTTGTATTTTGACGTTTCCTCTGTCATATCTGTATGCCCCTTGTCAGGGACACAGAAACACGGCCTTCCTTAGACTAAAAACATAAAAGTTGTGCTCGCTCATACCTCTTTAACAATTACACTAAACGTAGTTTTATCATCATAACAAAATAGGCAATACAATCCATTGCCTTTTACATGGATTGATGAAAAATGCTCATGAAACACTAAGTACCACCAAACATCAAACTGTACCACAGTTATAAGTTCTACATCACTGCTGGGCAAAACATACCTATAAATAACTAAGTAAATCAATGGCATTCACTACTCTGTAGTTATTTCCCAAAAAGTACAGAGCTCGTTATTTTATTTCTTATATTACAAATATTAATATCAATCGAACCGTAGAATGATTTGTAATTTGAAGAATAGTAGCCGTTGATACGCCGTTCCTGTAAACATTGGCTGGAGCAGCATCAATTTACTTATATACATGAGCAAAAGTGCGTGTAATGAGACAAAACTTAACTCACTTCATTTTCTCTACTAACCTATTTTGTCGTCATTTTCTGGCATATCAAGAAGATCTGGACTCAAATCCGCATCTGAGGCATAACCAGAAGACGCGGGGCTTAAATCCTGCAACGAGTGGAGATCGCTCAACGAAATATCATTGTCATCTTCTTGACCATCTCTCACATTCTCCACTGATTCCAAACTTGTGTTACTTGGACAATTTGAAAGAGTTTCCATCGTAAAGTTTTCACCGTTTTGCTCAATTGTTTCGTCTACATTTGAGATACATTTGCCATCAAAGTTTACCTCTGTATTTGGCAAGTCTTGGTGTTCGATGTGAATCTCCGACAGAGTAATGGTAGTGTTTGTTTGTGACATCTCCATTTCTTCCAAAAAGTTATCGACCATGTCCACAATTGCAGCTCTTGCCGCGTCGTCTGAGATTTCGTTGTCTGACCTCACGCTTTGCGAATTTTGCAAACAGTTAGCTCCTGATAAAGGAATCATTTGAAGAAAGTGGTACGTATTATGTGGCTGGTGGCTTTCGCTGGAGCTTAAGCTATTCTCCGTCGTATTGTGGTTAGCTTTTTGCTCATTTTGCTTCTCAAAAAGTTGCTGTTCAATGGCCAGCATATTGTTATCAGTTTGGGTACCAACATAATCTTGAAGTGTAGCTGCCTTGTTTGAATTGCAGTCAACTTGAGGCACGCTGAAAGCATCGCTTTGTACTGACAAGTTATGCACCGTTTCTGCAGTACTATAATCAAGCGAGGAAAGATCATCACTTGGCCCCTCGAACGTTCGTTGTTCAACATCATTGACGTTATAGTTACCGTGGGATGTTTGGAGCAACGGAAAAGGGTTATTTTCCAACCCTGTGTAACTCATTGTTTGCTGGTTAATGATGAAGTCGTTTGGAAACCTCGTAAGGAATTCCTTTAGCTGTCCAAAGTCATTTTCTTGAGGCGAAAGGCAGCCATTCTTAAGCAAAGAAGCGCAACCATTTTCAAGCCCATTCAAATTTGATTGATTCATCACAACGCTACAAAACGCACGCATTAAGTTATTCTTAAGGTCTTGGCTAAGAACATCTTCTTGCAAGTTATTTTGGTCTTGAATTGACGATTGTGATGGTGGACTGAAGTTTGGAAGAATTGTGTTGATGCTAGGAAGGACAGTTGCCATGTTGGTGTAGTAGTTTGCATCAATGTATTGTTGTATCTGTAATACAAAGTTGTAATCATTATTATTGAGTTAAAACTAAGCTAAAACGTTCACAAAAAGTGTACATACAATTTTGTAATCTTTTGAAGGAAGAAAAAAATAGTTTTTAAAAGACCGGCCTGGTTTCTGAATGCACAATTCCAATATGGCTGTCTTTTAGAAATCACTACTCTATAGATACAATACCGCAAACCTATAGCTTCAATGATGCTAAAACTTTGTAAAATCTTAATACATGATAGCGGATATTGCAAGCAAATTTTTGTCCTTTTAAAAAAAGACAAGTAAGAGAAATAAGGAAAGAACTAGTTTTCAAGCAAGACGACGAAAAACAAAATGGCGGTCAGTGTATCATGTTGTTGGATAAAGATGAGTTACATTAGTGTATGAGTCAAAAAATGGTATTCAAATGGCACATAATCACAGCTTGGTAAACTCATCATATGTGTTTAGGAAATCTAGTGTAAAGCTCGAACAAAAGATGATAAAAAATAATGCAAAATGTTTTCAAAATGGTGTTTCTGTAATGGCAATATGGCGCTGACATGCCGGCCATATTGAAGCTTAGATTTTCCAAAAAATCTTCAATATTTCGAGCTAGTTTTTCTGCATCCCTACAAGAAAAGGTTACTGAAAAAAAAACATTTTACACTGGTTTGGAGAGAGAGATAAATTGTATTTTGAACATAATTTTGGTTCGAGAAATCATTTTAAGATGAACCAAATCAGTTCACCATTTGTCTTGCACAAAATAGCCCCAAAAAGAAACTACTTTATACTTCATTTATAAATAGCTAACCATTTAAATTTTTAAAAATATATTGACAGAACATTGCATAACAAAACACGAAGCATTGTTGCTTTTAGATTTGAACTCGAAACTAAGATTGTGTGGAGCATTCAGCTGGCATAGAAAAATTATAGGCGATTGCAAACTTTTTCAGGTAATTTTCAAAGTCAAGCAGAACTGTTAAATTAATGAATGTAATTAAGCACTGATTAATTAAGCATCAGACTAGTTGAGTAAGTTTTGCATATTTTTCCCCTTTAGGTCTTATTCAACTATTTTTTCTCAGACATGAACAGTAATGAGTATAGTTAAATTCCATGCACCTGTATTTGCTTTAAAATTCCTAACTAACTGACAGACAAAGCTTTGAAATATAACACAAAGTTCGAAAAACAATCAATATAAAAAGAAACATTAAAATGGACGTCAAGAAAAGAAGTAAAAAGATAGTATGTTGGGCAACAAAAAAATATATATTTATAAGAAATGGCATTGCCAAATCAACTTGTGGGAGTTGACATCGCTGAATGCCCCCTGAGTTTAGTTCTGTTCCATTCAAAACCGAAGATTTCAACATCTAGATTTATTAACTTCAAAAGTTCTACACACAAATATTTTTAAAGTGAATAAATGTAATTTAATGTAAAGTAATTTGTAGAAAGCAAAGCCTGATTTAAAAGATGGTAGCACCCAAATACTGTATACTGGTGGAAGTGTTTTATTTTTTTATCTCGAGCTCATGATCTCTGGTAAATTGTTTTTCCAAGTTAAACCATACAAATTCTCGTGAAAAAAGTACAAATATATATGAAATGATAGTTTTGGTTTAGTTAGGTTTTACTTCTAAGTTCTTCTTGTAAATTGTCTATTTATATATTGACTTTATTGAATTATTTCAGTTTCTTTGCATTTTCTGTTAAAGTGAAAGGTACATGCATGTTTGTAAAATAGACAAAAATATTTTATGATATGCCAGCTTTACTTTAGTTAGATTTTCTTTTCTTTAGAAATTATATCTTTAATTTATATGAAGTGCCTTGTATGCAATTCTTTCTTCTTTTCACAGGCGTCTTCATGATTTCTAAATTTTGTGATCACTTGAAAGTAATTTATTAAGTACGATAACCATCTAGCAAGCAATGGAAAATTGCCTCGATATTCAATGAAATTTTCAAGTCCACATACAATGATTTATAAGATAAGTGTAAACTGAGGCGAAGTGGAACCAAATATTGAAAATGCATAAATAAAGAATCCAAAGAACGTGTGGAATGATAGACAGTGAAATATAGATGGAGAAATTAATGAATAGATGGATAAATGGGTAAAGTGTCGAAACATAATGAAATATAAATGGAGAAATGAATGACTAGATAAAGATATGGATGGGTAACATGTGGATTGATAGACATTGACATATAGAATGATGGAGAAATGAATGAAAAGATGATTGATTGAATGAATGTTTCATGTACAAATGATTTAATGTTTGTAAAGCATAAAACACCGAAAAAATATACCAACGATTTAAATGGATAAAACCCGCCGGATATGCGATTAAATTGATAGGGCCAAGTCAATACTGGCCTCTAAAATCCTAAAAAAAAACATTCAAAAGATAAAGATGGTCATTTTAACCAACAAATGGCAATTCTCCCTCGTAGCTAAACCCTGCAAGGGCACAAAGACAAATAGAGAAAATCGCATGAAAAAGATAAAGAAATTTCGATCATTGTTCAAGAGTCATTTTAACACTATAGCAACTAGGACGTTAAAAAAAAGACCTCAGCAAAGGCAAACGTTTATTGAGTGCACCATCTAAACTTGATTTTACTAATAAAATCAGTGTGCGTTAACAAAATGAATATATAAAAATTGATGTACATTTGTATGGCATTAATTCAAAACAGTTATGCTTCTATATGTCATCAAATGAAACTTTTTCAGCTGACTAGAAACTCCAATGCATAAACAAAGAAGGAAAAAGCTTAGAACATTGATAAGTATTGAGCTGAATTTTCTTTGCAATGAAAGCTGTTGCATATTCGTCATCAAAATATCTTTAATTTAATGTGTACTGATTTGGAATTCAATAAAGAAAGATTGACCATAAGCTGATATTAGTAGGGCACGCACTGAAGCGTAAAAAAAATAAAAAGTAAAAAAAAAAAAAAAAAATTGTGAACTCGTCAATTGTTTGTCCATGTACCAGTTGTTTGCAATGTTATCGTTAGAGCACATGCATATGTTGCAGTTTTTCAAAAAAAATTAAAGCAAATGAGGTCTAGGTTATCATTTCAACATAGAAAAAAACTCTAGAATCCTCAGATAGAAAAAAATATCGAACGCAAGCTATGAACTCGCTTTGTTGCAATAAAATAATTTGTTTATAAAAAGTATTTTAACTAAGCAACAATAGCAATAACTGGATGCTTTTGAAACTGCTGAAAGGTGTCACTTTTACTGCCTTCAGCGCACGATTTTTTAAGTAACATTTCTCAAAAAGCAGCTGTTTAAAATTTGTGCAGCTAGGCAGTTTGAAGGTTTGTTGTTAGTATAGTGGCAGTCGTGTAACAAAAGGCATATAAACTATATATATAGTTAACTAAATCTATACATAATTGGAAAAAGACAAACTGCGAGGAAAAAATCAAAGAAGTTAAAAAAAGAATAGAAAAAAAGCAACACGCAGACTAAACAGAAGACGAGAAGAAGAACAAGAAGAAAGCAAGAATTGCAAGAACAACAAGACCGAAGAACACGAAGACTATTAGAACGACCTAGAAGATGACTCAAGAAGAACAAGAACACACACAAAAAAAAAAACAAGCCGGAGAGACAACTGGGGAACAAGATGAACACCAATTAAGAAGAGTGTAGATGATGAAGAAGAAGACGACGACGAAGGAGGACAAGATCAAGATCAGTGACTAAGAAAACTTGCAACGAGCAAAACATCTAATGTAATAGCCCAACTCATCTCCAAAGTTTTTCTGCAATACCACAAAATCAAACCATTTTCATCGAACATTTATCAAACATCCTCATTTTAACTACACGAAGTGAATATTCTTTCATTAATAACAACTAAAAGTTGAAAAACCTTGTTCAGACTTTGAAGCTCGTCCTTATCTTTCAACAACCATTCGAGAAAACTAGTTGAGAATCATAAGCTGTGCACGGTCGATTTTC
The DNA here is from genome assembly GCA_918843875.1 of Diadumene lineata. NCBI lineage: Eukaryota > Metazoa > Cnidaria > Anthozoa > Actiniaria > Diadumenidae > Diadumene > Diadumene lineata. The sequence continues at coordinate 9,912,671 of OU974083.1, read as the reverse complement.
AGCTGCTTCCAGACACTTTGAAGTTGAGCAAATCTGCGAATTTCTAAGCTTGTTAACTTGTTCTTTCATTGGCTGTTTTATTTCCGATAAGACCTAAGTGAAATTCATCGCATTTGGAAAGTTTGGGTTTTAAATCGTGCTGATATGGTTTGTGGACCCCGCTAAACAGTCCCAGAACTCCCTGCGTACCTCGTAATGGTGGGCCTGTGAGTAATTTTTATTTTATTTTTGTATAAATCTCCCTATTGTTTGTTATGTATTAAACTTTTGGAGGTTTCTTCAACTTTTATCTATTTGTTCGTTTATCTACCTACTAATTGTATTGTTTATTCATTTGGTTAATAATTTATTTTTCCATGTACTTTTGTATTTGTTTATAATCTATTTATCCTATTATTTATCCAAGATATGTTTTTGAAATTGTTTACTGGCGTGCTTACTAAAATGTAACGACTTACAATTTGACTTACATGCGATTTGACTTTCCTGGGAAAAAGCTGGTGGTTCATTAAAAAAGCTTTCAGACTTGTCTAAAGACGGTGCTTGAAGACCTCACCAAGTACACTATAGTTCAGCATTAATTTTTGCTCGCCACACCTGTTTTTACCCGGCGATTCATCTTATTTTCCTTCTCTCCTCTGTTTTTCAACAAAAACTGTTTGAAAACGTCCATATAAGCCTTAGTAGTATCAAATAAATAATAAGAATAAAATGTAATAAATTAAACATGGAAATAATGATTTGAAGCGAGAGCTTGTCATCACAGTTTTGAGCAAAAATGATCTGATGAAATTAGCGGAAAGCTTCTCCTTTGTCGCCTTTTCTTCAGTAATTTAGCCATGATACAAGCAATTATGGGTCGTAACAATTCAACTGTTCAAACAACGAAAACGCATTGGAGTTTGACCAATTAATACAATAGTAAATCAAAAACAAAACAACTTTATTAACTTTGAAGTCATTAAAGTATAATTGACAACAAAAGTTATGTTTCTAATTCTGTAAAAAAAATATAAAGTTTCATTTTCTTAGTTTTTTTTAGGTAAAAGCTGGAGTTATTCGCGGTAAATTTTGCAACAAGTTCGGTTGTTTGACTTTGAATTTTTGGTCTTCCAAAAAGGTTGACCTGCAGGTCTGTCTGATCACGTTTGGAATGTTTGATTTTCTATTCGAATTCAAAGCAATCTTGTCAGCACAGATTATGCAAAACATTTGCTAAAATTTTATCTACCATTTGTAAAAACACTTGGCTTCTTTTGCCAATGCTTAGTTACATTTATCACAAATATTGCAATTTGTGTGTACATAAACGAGTGTTTTAAAAAATCAGTCTTGCAAATGCGCAATTGCACAAACAAACTACTCGAAAAGATAAAAAGTTACTGCAAAAAACTGCAGACTTCGCCTTCAGACTGACCTTTTTTTTGCAAAATTGTTCAGGTTTTGCAAAGTTTTCTTGAAAGTATCAGTTGCTCTTTTTGATGAAGAAAACAAGTGTTGACTGTACAAAAGCTAGCTTTTGTAAAACTTCTTGGAACTTGCGAAAAATGCAAAATTAAATACACAAAATGTACAAATAATTGTACTAGATACTTGCAGAAACAGTGACACGTTTTGGTTTGCAAAATAAAAGCAAAATTACAATGTTTTTTTTATGAAAATGTAATAAAATATTTATGCGAAAACGTAGTTGTTTTGCATCATTTGGCACGAAGAATTTAGACATTTCTCGAATAAAACATTAGTGTGTCCTGCATTTCAATTGTTTCAAATACAATTCTTTAGTTCTAATTAAGTTCTATTTCTTAAGTTTTATTTAACGTGCAAGCTAAACACGTCTTAACATGCATTTTTTTTCAGGTAATTTTCTGCATTTTGACAAATAACATTCTTTGTGCACCACGGTAGCTTCGTTATAACTAAACACTGCTCAAAATAAATACTAAATAAATCAATAGAAAATAAACAAAAAAATCATCTTGCAAAAACCTCCCTTAAAAATCAATTAAACTAACCTTTGTGAATTTTTCCACAATTTTCGACCCACATTGTTAAATTACCGCTACATTTTACTTCAACAAAACTAGGACTAAACACGGTTCTCAAAGGTTAGGGGTTTAGGGGTTTTCCCATACTCAGCTGCTGATTGGTTGATTTTTGACATGTTTAACAAATCTTGTTAAGTAACGCTATTGTTTAAAGGGCGGGGACAACAAGAATGATTGACAGTAGCTTCCTGTTAAATCTGGGTTCTTGGAAGAGGCAAATTGACCTCGCTTTAGCATTTTACACAAAAGGTTACTTATTTTGTACAATGAAAAAACGGTATTTTGGTGAGCCAATTGATAGGAAAGCTTGATGGCCACTAAAACACCACTTAAAGTTAATTTACGTGTTTAAGTGGAGCTGGCTTATTTTAAAGTAACCATCACTTTTTTCAGTGTTGCAGATTTGTCTTAGCAAAATATTAGAATTTTTTCTTAGGTCTAGTGCTAGTTTAGAAGTCGAAATTTTGTCGCGTCGAATTTAATGGTTACATTTTGTAAATCAGAAGTACAGTGTTTTAACCAACTAAATTAAACAAAATGTAGATGTTTTTGATATTTTGAGAACAAAGAAGTCGAACGCTACGATTCTTCATTTACAAAATTCGACTTTTAGATTCTACGCGGCAAATTAACGATCGGAACCGGGCCTTATATTTTAGATAAAAATCAGAAATTAGAATGTTTTTAAAGTTATAGGTTTATAAAATAAACATGTAGTCAAAATATTGTGGAAACCGTAAACGGCGTTGAATTTGTTGTAGACAGTTTTTGTCAGTTCAGAGTGCACACACTAAAGGTGTGCAACATAAATAGTTCTATTTTATGCTAATTCTATTGTTTTCTTTTGTTTAATTAGTGCTATTTACCACTAAATAGTTTCAACTGTTGTGCACTTCTAGTGCGTGTACTCTATCATGTTTTGTTTTGCAAAATTATCTTAAAGTCTGACTCACAGACAGACAGACGGACGAACAAAGCGATCAAAACACCTCGAAACAAGGGAAAAACAACCAAATAAACAAATGCAAATAAATAAACAAACACTAATGATAACTCAAATAAAATCATATCAAAAATCAACATGTATAAAAAGATGTGTGTAAAATAATGTAGGTGTAGTGTGAGCGTCCATTTCAAGAGTAACCACTATGTGGATGAGATGTGTAAAATATTCATTCATTCATTCATTTATTTTATTTATAATCGTATGGTGTGGTACGTGGAACGTAATCACTCGAGATTACTTTGATTCCTCTTTTGCATGATCAACCGGCCTTACGTTTGTCTCTTCTCCACAGCCGGATTTTTAAATTGTGGTATAGTCCCTCCATCGCTCCCTAACCAAGATGTACTCCTTCATCCTGAAGCCAATGCTGGTCTCACCCATAAATATAAAATTATCACTGTCTAGGTGCAACAATATAACATTTCATTTATTTTGAGCCAGCATGTTATATAAACACTAAAACCTCCAACCTCTCCTAACCACGTTGTACCCCTCCATCCTGAAACCACTCGGGGTTCCACCCTTAAGTATCACTTTTTAGGAGCAACATTTAACATTTCATTTATTTTATGCCAGCATGTCATGTAAACATGAACTGAAATGCCTCTTCTTCCGGCGTTGCAGGCAACTAAGAGTGGAAAGGTCTACTGAGAAAGTAAATTTGGAAACGACATCTACAATACTTGTATTGCTTAAAATCAACATAGGATTTTGCATCAGAATACTGTACCACGTCGTACAAGTACTAGACATATTGCCGCCCAAATTGTGATCTTTGGACTTTAGATCTGAGAGACATTTATCTTCTTTGTAATTGTCTTGTTCTCTTTACACGCCATCTACTTCATATCCTCTTATTTTTCATTTTTTTGTTTTTGCTCGCCTCGTCTTTTTTTCTTTACTTTGTTGTTATTCAGTTGTTCTCTTTGTTATTGTTCGGTTGTTGCTCTTCTTTTTCCCTCATACAGACTCTTTTTCGTCTTCTTGAGTTCTACTACTTCTTCTTCTTGAGTTGAACTACTACTATTACTACTACTTCTTCTTCTTCTTCTTCTTCTTCTCCTTCTTCTTCTTCTTCTTCTTCTTCTTCTTCTTCTTCTTCTTCTTCTTCTTCTTCTTCTTCTTCTTCTTCTTCTTCTTTTCTAATACTACTTAGTCGAACTCATCGTTGTTTCTCTCCAGTTGTTTTCGGAATTTGAATTGTGGTTGTGACGATTTTTTTCTTATTTATTCCTCTACCGACTTTTGTAAACGTTAAGTTAAAATTTTACTTTTCTATTTAGTGATATGTTTTATTGATTTTAATATTTGCTTCTCTCTATATTGTCTTAGATTAAACATAACTTGAAAATGCTTAAACTGCACAATCCAAAGTTTTAATTTTATTTAGTCAAACTTGAACGCCATACGTGAACATCGATCGATCTTAGTTGCAATCGCATTAAACCAGTCATGGTGATCCGGTCCTTTTTTCACTGGGTGGATTTAGCAAACTTTCTGCCTAGTGTTTCCCTATGTCTAAATGCTATTTTGTCAGGAAAAGACCCGAAAACCATCAATTATTTTGTATATTTACATATATGCACGTCGTGTGCTATTTTTTGTTTTAATTAGTAATTTTGATAAAACTCCAATAATTATCAAAGCAAACAAACTCCTGTCGACACAATCTCTTTGATAAAAGTTTGAGCTTGCGTCATTGATGGGAATGTTCAGTCTTGAAAAAATTGAAGGTTTTCTCACAAAATGTCTTCTGAAATTCCTTTAATATTAAAAAAATTTTAGGCCAGCATTTAATCTTTTACACCATTTGAAGCAAAGAGCTCTTTCATACTTCTAGCTCCTTTTTGTTCTTGAGCTTCTCTTTGCTCGTCTCTCTGCAGCTGATCTTCTTCGTCTCTAATTCGTTGCCGTTTTCTTTAAAGCATTCATTTAATTTTGGACCTTGTCTTTTTGGAAAGAAGTGAAATATTATTCATTTATTTCGTGCGCGTGCTGTAACAATTTGTTTCTACTTTGCTAATTCCTTTGTCCCTTTGTTAACTTTGTTAGTGTTTTCTTTCTATAATTGACACTTTTATAGAATTAAATAGTTGTTCATCATAATTTGACAAAGACGACCGTATATGGGAATTGACCTAAGAGATTTTAAAATTGTGCTTCTCCAACAGTCTTGAATATCAAATGCAATTTTTTCTTGGTATATTTTCTAAGGTGCCATTTCGACTAAAACTTCTGTAGAGTGTAATTTCCTTGTGTCCAAAAGCTATCTGATTTGGCCATGCAGTAAAAGAAAAAACTATCTTCAAAAATTTGATTTATGAATATTTTTTTGTTTTAATCAGGCATTTTTATAAATCTTGAAACATTATTTTAGGGTTATTGTTTGTAATGTTGACATAAAAAGGAAAACTCAGCTTCAAAACTGGTTTGATTTCTAAGCATTTTTGAACCATTTTTGCCTGAGCCTTCAGTCAATATTTTAGTGTGTTAAGAAATCAAAATAGCCTGCCATCTACAATCCGTCTCTCTCTGTGAAAGTTTGACCAAGAATCAGCTATTCGGACATGTGCGTGATTGAGATATTATACACGCCATTATGGCCTGATGTCTTGAAAATATTCCTCTATTTCCTATTCTTTCGCACAATTAATGCATTGACAATTTTTCAATTAATTCAAAACCTGTTTTATCATAAACGTTTTATGCTTTACGTTTTGTTGAAAAACTGTGGGAGCCTACTAAGATGAAATTGTCAAAGAAATAGCCTCTACTAGTCGGTTTGAAAACACCGCCAGTTCCTAATCTGATCAACCTCCAACAAACATGGCGGCATTTGTGACTTGCTTAATTCAATAATTTATTCTATTTTTCAGTTCCTTCTTTATATTTTAGCTTCTGTTGAACCGACCATCTATGTACTGCAATTAAAAAAATAGTGACCTCCTAAAGAAAGTTTTGAAATGGCAAAGGAATTTAAATTGTTTGAAATCCTTTGATCATGACCAACAAATATGGCTAGCTGGCTTCATTTTCTCATTTATTCTTTTGAAATCATCTGCTTGTTTCAAATATAGCACAGATAAAAAAATCAACAAAAACAACTTATAAGGTATTTTGAGTTTTTAAATACCAAAGGAATTTAATTTGCTTGAGAAAAGTGGAAAAACCTTATGGAAACACATACAACACAACATGGGTGCCTGATGTGTACTGAATTCATTCAATTTTTTCTCCATGAGTTATTTAATTTTACTGCTTTTAAATTTATCAAAAAGATTTCAGATTTCAAAACTCTTTGTTTTAAATTCTGTTAACCCTTTTTTTAAATATTAAAGGAATGTAAAAAAGCTTTAATATTCGTGGTAGCAACTTTTAACTTTTCGTTTTCACTCCAGCATGAAATGTCGTGTTGCACCTTCCGTATTTCCCTTGAAGTTATCAGACTTATTGACCAAACTGATTCACAAAAATCATCTCAAAATTTTCTAGTTTTTTTTTTCTTTTTAACTTTCTGCAATATCGTGCATGTCTAAAACTTTTCAAGTTTCTTCTCTCTTACTTGTGTGGGCTGATTGAAGTCAGGATTGGGAATGTAGTTCCATTGACACTGGCTTCTCAACATCTTGTCGCGTTTCTACAAAATTATAAAATGAGATATTTTAACATCACTAAAATACATTGAAATTGCTGGAAAATCTATCCGAGAAGAAGTGTATTTTTCTCTGTACGAAGAACTAAGAAACTAAACTAAAAATTAAAGTAGCGAAGCGATTAGGCAATGAATCAGTGATGTATGTGATGTGTGTTACGTTCTTACATTTTACACGCCGTATTTTAAGCTTTTCTTTTATTTGCTGAATTTGAAAAGCAACAATTTTTGCAAATGCAAAATGCAAAGATTAAAAGAATTAATGCCATCAACAGCTACAGTATTTGTTTTAATTATGAAAGTAAATCATTCCACATGTCTTAAAAGTATAAATATCTACGAGAATTTCATGGAAATATTTCGCGATCGAAAAAACATATATCTTCTTTGAGACTGAGACAGCAAAGTTTTTCTCCAAAGGCCCGTACTTGCTCTATGATTTACTATGTTCAGAACGGTCCTTATGAAAATGCATAAGTTAAAATATTGGACTGCTACCGATAGATAGTAAAATCGATATCTTCTTAAGCCAAAAAAGATACTCCAAAACATGCAAAAAAGAACAGCGGTTAAGCTTCTCGTAGTTTTAATTCAGGCTTGTTTTTTAGTTATATCAGTTTTCTAAGCCCACAAATACATACCTTCTAAGCTATGAAACCACACTTATTCTACAAAATACTAGTGTCTTTAATTTCTACTCACTTTTTAGAAGAAAAGTTCACCATTTACTGTCCAAATCCTCGTAGCTCTAAAACCGGAACGAACTGAGCTAAATGTCCAAGGACCTCGACTTCGCGATTGGTTTTTGTAAACCTCTTGTGACCAAGATCGAAGAACGCAGCTATTTTTATCCATAGCTAAAGCGAGACTGTAAAAAATCGTCGTTATTGTACGAATTGTGCTGTTGGAGATCGAAGCGGATGCAGACCGGAAGTCGACATTGTTACAATTCCACAACAGAAAATTCTACAGTTTGCGCACGTGCAGAGGCAGAATTACGTGCGTTAATGCTTCCGCTTTTCAATCCCGCACGCGTAAACGTAGCGTAAACAAAAACAAGTCACGAGTCTTTTGTGAGGCTCGTAGCGTACGTTTTACGCAGGATCTTACCACGAGTCTACACATTTTGACTGCTTTCGACTGACGGATGATTTTGCATTATATTGACACTCAAGTTATGAGCGACAGTTGGTTTCTGAGGATGTAGCAAGCAAGGCCGACCTACATTAATCACCCTACAAGATCACACGACTGGCATCTTTTCCTATCAACACATTCTATATCGGGGGATCAGTCTCTCCATACCTTTGCACACACTCATTATGTGTCTTGGGAAAGCAAAAACAACAATGGAGGATCTGGGGAAAAAACTCTGACTCATTACACTCTGAATTTACTAGCGTGGATACGTTGGATACGTATTGAATGGTACACGTGCAAATACCCATGGTTGTGTGGTCGACCTCAGCTAGCTTATTAAGCTAATATTCTACATTAACTACAATGTTTTGGGTACGTTAAACGGCGGGCCACTAAGGATAAAATGTCCTGGCGGTGACCACCCAGGTATAACCAGCGAACTCTGCACGCACGGAGCTAAGAAGCAGAATTTGTTTACAGGTATTTATTAGATTGCGCGCGTAAGCGAATAGCTAGCACGCAACTAATTAAAACAACTTAGATAATTAAAATAATTAATAAATAATTAATTTTGATCAAAAAGCATATTTAGACGGAATTGAGCTTGAGAATATACATAATGAACTAAAACAACTTCTTACTAGTTTGATAAAGAAAAAATCGATAAAACCGCGCGCATGATTTGGCATTTTTTTATGTGGACATTTTCTATCCAAAAAGCGCAGCTACTTCCCGCACGTTAATACTGCAAAATGTTTGCACATAAAGTTGTCCTGTTTTCATGCCAAATGCTCTGAAATTGTAACTTTTATACATGTATAAACTTTGCAAAGACTGTTAGTTTTATGGTTTGGAGTTTGGAGGTTTTGCAGCACTGGGGTGTACCTAATGTTGATGTGTCGCATCAAATGTGAGTGTATAGTCTTGAGGAAGAAAGCATGTTGTTATCAGTATCTGATGTTTGAGCTCGGTTGTAAGAAGTGTTGATATGCTGTGATAATCTTATTCTCAAGAATAAACACTATGTGGGTGAAAGTGTGTAAATATAAATATCTATAGGCAAAGCCTTGTTAGAGTGTTTGATCCTAGGTGGGTGTGTGCGGTCTTGAGAAAGATTGGTTCAATATTGTCTGATCACGATCAAGTGTATGAATGGTTTGAACCCAGGTGTAAGTGATGTTTGTGTGTGGTGATTATCTGGGTGTGTGTAGTCTTGAGAGAGGCTGTTGGTGTTAGTGTCTGATGTTTGAATGGTTTGAACCCAAGTGTAAGTGATGTTGAAGTGTTGTGATAATTTTTTTTATGTGTAGTTTTGAGAAATTAAGATTGGTCCAGTAGTTTCTGAAGTTTGAATAGTTTTGACCCGGTTGTTGTTGTAATCTGGTTTCATGAGTGTTTTAGACCATTTTGGTGTTAGCATTGATATTTGGTGTCTGAACTCTGGTGGTAACGATGTTCTTGTGTTGTGATCAACACAATGAGCTTAAATGCAGTCTAGGGAAACACTGTTGGTGTGAAGTTTGATGTTTGAATGGTTTGAACCCTGGTGTAAGCGATGTTGATGTAGATGTTGATGTGCGGTGATCATCTAGATCTGTGTAGTCTCTAAAAGGAATAGTAGAGAATGTTGAGGCAAGTGTTTGTGAGAGTGTCAGATGTTTGAATGGTTTGAGTTTAAGCATGGGATAAAAGCATATTCTAACATTTATGAAGTGATGTTCATGTGATTATCTGGGTGTGTGTTGTCTTGATGAGGACTCTTGGTGTACAAGTCCTATCTTTGAATAACTTGAACCCAGGTGTAAGTGATGTTGATATGATCACCTGGATGTGTGTTATCTTGAGGAAGACTCTTGGTATTAGTGCATGTCTGATATTTGAGTAATTTGAACCCAGGTGTAAGTAATGTTATGATCAACTGGATGTGTGTTATATTGAGGAAGACTCTTGGTATTAGTGTCTGATCTTTGAGTAACTTGAACCCAGTTGTAAGTGATGTTAGTGTGATCAACTGGATGTGTGTTATATTGAGGAAGACCTTGGTATTATTGCATGTCTGATATTTGAGTAACTTGAACCCAGGTGTAAGTGATGTTAGTGTGATCAACTGGATGTGTGTTATATTGAGGAAGACTCTTGGTATTAGTGCATGTCTGATATTTGAGTAATTTGAACCCAGGTGTAAGTAATGTTATGATCAACTGGATGTGTGTTATATTGAGGAAGACTCTTGGTATTAGTGTCTGATCTTTGAGTAACTTGAACCCAGTTGTAAGTGATGTTAGTGTGATCAACTGGATGTGTGTTACATTGAGGAAGACCTTGGTATTATTGCATGTCTGATATTTGAGTAACTTGAACCCAGGTGTAAGTGATGTTGATATGATCAACTGGATGTGTGTTATCTTGAGGAAGACTCTTGGTATTAATGCATGTCTGATATTTGAGTAATTTGAACCCAGGTGTAAGTAATGTTATGATCAACTGGATGTGTGTTATATTGAGGAAGACTCTTGGTATTAGTGTCTGATCTTTGAGTAACTTGAACCCAGTTGTAAGTGATGTTAGTGTGATCAACTGGATGTGTGTTATATTGAGGAAGACCTTGGTATTATTGCATGTCTGATATTTGAGTAACTTGAACCCAGGTGTAAGTGATGTTAGTGTGATCAACTGGATGTGTGTTATATTGAGGAAGACCTTGGTATTAGTGCATGTCTGATATTTGAGTAATTTGAACCCAGGTGTAAGTGATGTTAGTGTGATCAACTGGATGTGTGTTATTTTGAGGAAGACCTTGGTATTAGTGTCTGATCTTTGAGTAACTTGAACCCAGTTGTAAGTGATGTTAGTGTGATCAACTGGATGTGTGTTATATTGAGGAAGACCTTGGTGTTAGTGCATGTCTGATATTTGAGTAATTTGAACCCAGGTGTAAGTGATGTTAGTGTGATCAACTGGATGTGTGTTATATTGAGGAAGACCTTGGTATTAGTGTCTGATCTTTGAGCAACTTGAACCCAGTTGTAAGTGATGTTAGTGTGATCAACTGGATGTGTGTTATATTGAGGAAGTGGTGTTAGTGCATGTCTGATATTTGAGTAATTTGAACCCAGGTGTACGTGTTATTGATGTGATCAACTTGGTGTGTATAGCGTTAGGAAAGACTGTTGTTGACAGTGCCTGCATGGTATTTTAGGTGCATGTAAGTAATGCATTGATGTGTTGTTATAGCCGCACATCAACTCTGTCCCCTCTGCGCGTCCGTCAATCACATCAGCCTCTAAGTCCTGATATACGGTAAACAGGAGCTATCCATACACAAGAAAAATAAAAAAATATCACTTACATTTTGTAAAAGAACTTAGTATGCCTTTAACATCGAAGGTAGAAGTACTGGAATGATTGCATGTTTAGTTAATATACGGACCATAAAAAGGCTCTAAATTTAGTACTAATCATAAAAGGTAGAGCACACCCAGTAAAAGTGTGCAACAGTTGTCACTATTTCAGCAGTAAATAGCACTAATTAAACAAAAGAAAACAATAGAATTAGCATAAAATAGCACTATTTAGTGGTATTTATGTTGCACACTGTTAGTGCGTGCACTCTAGTACTGAGTGAAAATGTTTTGTCTTGATGGCATTGTAGCATGGTGGAACACTGTGGAAGTCAGTGCTGACCGAAGACATATTACATTGATGTCATTGAATGCTATGTTGTCTTTGAGCAGGCAGAATAAACCTGATAACATTTTTTTAAGTCGTTATGTTTCAATCGATTGTTGATTGTCGATCATGAAGGAATGCGAAAAAAAAAAAAATGAATTAACAAATGCTCACGTTTTCTGCCTTTTCAAAGTGACTTTTTTACATTTTTAGTTGTTAATTAATTATTTTTTTTAAATTTGTTATATTGTATCAGTCAGTTGCTAGAAATATAGATTTCTAAATGGTGAGGCACTTAAGACTAAACCGGTAACTGATTGCCCAACTGATTGTCTTTCTTTTGCTTGTCTCTAGATCTTGAATATTCTTACTAAATTATCATCTTCTTATTTTTGCTTGTCTTACTTTTTCTCCATTACTCGCGTGTTCATGTACATCAGTTTTTTATTAAGTCTTCTTCTTCTTCCAACTAGCTACCTCTTTCATCTTCTTGTTTTTACTACTTCTTTTGACTTCCTCTTCTTCTTCTCCTCCAATTAGCTATTTCTTTCTTCTTCTTCTTCTTCTTCTTTTTCTTCTTCTTCTTCTTCTTCTTCTCCAACTAGCTACTTCTTTCTTCTTCTTCTTACTACTTCTTTCATTGACTTCTTCTTCTCAGTCTTGAGAACAACCTTCTGTTGTCCTCCTGTCCTCATACAGCTTCTCCTTCACTCTTTTCTTAGTTTTCACAAACACTTGTCTTCTTTCTCTTTCCCTAATTAATTTTATCATTTGCTTTTTATATAATATAGAGGCATCTGAATGTTTCGATTCATATAAAGCCGCTCAAATATGACTTCTCGTGTCGGATTTGCAAGCTAAACAATGTGTGATGTGGTACTAAAAAGCAGAAAATTCCATTTTGGTAATGATGCTTGAAAAATAAAGATTTTTATCTAGATCAGGTGTAATTAAAACAAATTAAATGTGTAGAATGTATCAGTGAAGAGAAAATTTAAGTTAAGTTGAAGTTGAAATGTTTAAACTGTTAAGAATTAGGTTTTTTTTTAAATTACTGTATTCACCACATTTTAAGAAAGTTGTCAGCTTACTAAGTAACTGAGTACAGAGACTTTCAAGCCACCAAGACTAGACAAGGCTTTGAAAACGATCGAAACACCATTGAAATAAATACAAATATATATTTTTTCATCTGAACAGATTATCCCTTTGGACAGTGATCGACCAAGGACGACTCGGCTTAAATTGAGTTCGCCTGTAATTAACAGTTAAATTCCATACCTAAGGACTTGACGCATTCAGGCAGAAAAGGTTTTCTATAAATTTATTAAAAACTAGCTAATTACTTCCATATTTATATCTAATTCTAAAGTGTTTAGTCTGTCCTGCTTCTTATGGAACAAGAAAAGCATCGATGTTTTAGGATTTTTGCTCAAAACTTTAAAGCATTGCGAATATCAAATTTTGCTTTGTGAAGTGCATCAATGGCATCTTTTCCTCTTGGTTCAAAATTCATAATAAAACTAAATTAAAGCAACTAAAAAACTATCAAAATCTTTTTTAGACAGAAATTCGATGTGATATATAGTAGTTATATTATAAATTAGTCTAAAACAAGCTTATTTTGAGTCTTTTTGTTAGATTTTTTTGGCAAAGTTTTCAAGCAAGAACTTAATTGTACTGTTGTCCCTCAATTGATGATCTTTTGGCTGAAAAAGGTCTACACGCCTGCACATTTTACAACAAAATCTAATTGTAAATATGCTTTGACTAAAACAAAATTCAATTCGAAATGGGATTCAATCCAGCGCTGGGATTAAAAAAAATAAATTAAGCATAATTTACTCACTTTCTTCGCGCGGCCATTTTGAATTTTTTGACAAATTTTTTCAGGATCCTTCCGCAAATTTACTGAAAGAATCTCTTATAAAATATTTAATAAAAACTAGATTTTCTAACTCCAATGCAACTTACTTCAATATATATAAATATGTGTATAAAATTGATGACAATTTCAAATCTAGTTTGAGCACAGCGCCTCAAATCTTGAAGGACATCATTTTCCGAAAAAAATATCAGGTACTGAATCTTCATCTCCGAAGCAAACTGCATAAAATAATTTGTTGCTTTGCTGGAAAAATCGAAAAAAAAAATACTAATTAAATTGATTTTAGGAAAAAAAGAAAAAATGTCGAACACTTAAAATTCGACTGCACAAATCGATTGAAATTTTAAAAACAGCGCAAACCTCAAACAAATTGGACGAGCAATTTCTCAACCGAAATTCTATCAAAGTCCACTACTATGCCAGGTGACTCAGTACTTCGATTCCTTGCTATTATACTTGCAAAACAGTATTTTGTTCTTCAAAATATGATCAAACAAGTAACTTCTGAAGCTTAGTACGTCTCAACACACAGTCGGATTCTCTCTAGGACACCATGAACACATACTAAAACATACACATCTCTTTTACGCTGTCCTCAAAATGACCGATAAACACAAGCGCAAGGATCAAGCACTCTGATGCTTATATCGCGCTATTTTCTAGTAAGAACTTTCAATCATGCTTTATATGCTTGAGTTTATGCGCTTTATTTATGACCAAGCTTCACCAAGGAATTTGTTTATGACGATAAAGATAGATGTATGTTCATTTGGCACCTATCTATAAACTTCACGAGCTCTGGGAGCCTCCACCGTCGAAATTCGGCTCGATCCGTACGGTGTAACAACATGATTGAAAATAGTTTTTCAAAAGCACGAAATTTTTTTTTTTTTTTTAATGAGCACTTGCTTTCTAAAACTTTATTGAACATGTATTTTCAGCCAAGAAACGAAATTCGGCTCAATCCGGTTCGGTGTAACAACACGATCGAAAATAGTTTTTCAAAAGCACTACATTGATTTCTTTTAAAATGAGCACTCTGAAAGTTTGCTTAACATGTATTTTCAGCAAAGAAACTAATAAGTTAAATTTGAGTAAAATTAGCTTGGGAAAACAGGACCTTTCTCGAACAGTAATGTTTTGACTGACTGAATAAAGTTAATATTGTTTTGCTTGCAGAAGCATATTTTCCATAAAATATTACAGTTGCTGAACATTTGTACAACAACATCAAAGAAACACTATAACAAAATCAAAACCATTTAAAAATCATTGGATTCCATACACAAACATACATTTATATACAACCTTTTCCACTAACCTCCTTGTAAAGTTCCATATCCTTTCTGCAGTGGAAGCGATTGAAACCCCTAAACCTGAAAGAAACATCATTGAAAATGTGGCTTTTATTCATTTTAAATTGGAAAATATCAAAGTCAAACGTTTTTTGCAAAGCCTGGCAAGTTTAGGTACTCATTCCTGTTTTGTTGGGGAATACCGTTTTGCAATGAATTGTGGGATGACGTAAATGTTGCGCGCTGGAAACTGACAACCTGGGTCGAGTGGACAACGATGATTATGTTGTTTGTGGTGATGATGATACATAAAATATGTTTGTTTGATTAGATGCGAACTGTATGTAAAATAATAAATGCATTTAAGGGTAGAGATGTTGCTACTACGTATCATGATATACAAATAACGTTGTCATCACCAAAAGGTAAAAGAAGGGCATTCCAAGACTGCTAGGAACTATGGGTATAAATATTACTGTCATAATTATTGAACCAGTTGACAAGAAATTCACGTCACTTAGTTATGATTTGATTTGCTTTCTGTTCAGTCCATAGATTAAAAGGTCAATATTCATCTTTTTGACAGTCCAAGATGCCATTCTACATTCTGTCATGACTTTTACCCATCATTCCTAGTGGTTTTGGAATGACCTATTACTTTTTGGTGCTGACAACGTTATTTGGAATAGTATATATAAACCAATTTCGAGTTATTTCTCCTTTGTTCAAGTTGAGCTTCGTGATGACATGTAATATTGATGTTTTTCTATTTAATTGGTAGATTCCAGTGATTCCGGTTTTTTTCTGCATTTGGTTCAACATCCTTTCACTACAAACGTTTTGGCTGAAATAGTGGATGTGCTCAAGAGATCTCTCAGCCTACTTTCCATTTACAGTATTTGTCGGCCCCAGTACTCAGCTCTCACAGAATTTTCAAGATGGCGGTGAATGATGCAGAAGATTTATTACAAATGGGACAAAAACCTCTCAGGAATGACTGCGCAACTGGAAACAGCTGCTTACCATTTCTCTATTTCGGATAAACGAGGAAATTCTGGTGGAATTTCCAATTAAATGGTTAACAACCTTAAACATTCGTTTGTCAGACTTAGTACATCCAATCAGCTCAGTGATGCACACATCCATATCTCTTTTGTTATCCTACTTACAATCGAGGCTTGACCTGAGCAATGAAACTGCTAAACTGGTCTATTTCAATTCCATTCACATTTTCTGTTTTTTTTTTTAGAAATAGACCTATTTCAAAAAAAGGTTGTCCTTTTCCCAGTGAAAGTGTGCTGATACTGAGTACCGAAAACTGAATACTGAATTGATATGTAATATTTATATAATCATCTCAATTTGCAGACATCTCGGCTCTATATTCCCAGGATTTACGTTCAGACTCCATTCAAAGCATTTTATTGTCAACAATGCATAAACCGTTTTTGAAATAATAAACATGGTGCATTATGGTCTACATTCAGTACTAACATCTTTTATTCATTATGCCGTATATGGTGTTATTCGTAGAGAAGCTAGACCACAATGCATCACTGTTTATCAAACTCAGAAAAGACCTAGGCCTATTCCGTATTTGTTATTGAGAAAAATCGAAAGACAACCTTTTTAAAATAGGTGTATAGTTGTGCATTCCAATCCCGTTGCATCATACATCAATTCAGCCTCATTCTAAAAAAACATTCATCTCAGCTACCTTTCATGACCCTCGATCTAAGGGTTGATCAGGCTAAGTCACAGCATATCTTTGCTGCTTTCTCCGATTACTTTCTTGGTCTCTACGGGTTTGATTCTTTCATTCTTTCGAACTCTTTTAAAGAAAATTGTACCAATTTCTTTATTTGAACCTCTTTCCTTCTTGATTATCCCTTCCTCCCTTCCTTCGCGTTCGATCGTTAATTCGATTTCATTCCGGCTTAACTGTTCCTTCCAGTTTATCCTTTCTTCGTTTTATTCCTTCATTGCCTCCTTTTTTAAATTTGCATTTCCTTTGTTTCTAATTGTTTTTTTCTATGCCTTAATCGCTGTTTTCTGGTTTCATTTGTCTTCGGTGACGCCTCTCTTTTACGCTTGCACGTGCACAGGCATGCCGTTAGTCCCGGTCTACTTACAGTTACTTTAAACTCTTCGTCAGTTTCAAGAGGCGACGCCCGCTTTCTAAAAACTACATCTAATAAAGTTGAAGTCCTCTTAATATTTCATTTAAGTTAACAAGAAAAATAACTTGTAAATACATGCGAAACTCTTGATTCAAATATTGGAGCTTTCGTAGATATATTTGTGATAATTCGTTTAGAAGTTATTGATCGAGTAAAAGTTCACGATAATACACAAGTTTATAAAGAACAAGAATACTAAATTTGAATTTTACCTAGTGATAATGCAAGACAAATGGAAATGTTGCTTTTTTTATTACTCAGTATTGTCATGTGATGAAAGTAAGAAAATATCGACTAAACGATGTGTTATTGACATATTCAAAAGTAGTAAATTGAAAAGGTCAAAATATGTCATGAAATACTTGCAATAAAAATAAAAAAATATCGAAATGTTGTGAAAATATTACTTATTATTAACAACAAAGTGTAAAAAGTACGCACAGCCAACTCAAAACATTTGTGACATTACAAAACAATTAAGAACAACATCCGAAAATCTCCTAGCTGTCTAATGTGATAATTCAGGACGATATAAAACAATTTATAAATTATCAATAATTTATTTTCAAAACTAATATGCGGGTGAATTACGTACAACTAAAATACAATGAAAATATCAAAGACAGTTTGAAATTAGAACTACATCGTAAAACAGACTACTTACCTCCTTGTCTAATGTGTTGATTCACCATAATAAACCGTTCCATCAAAATATTATTGAATGATTATCAAAACTAATCAGAAAGGTGAAATACAACTAAAGTACAATTAATGGAAATATCAAAGACACATTAGAGTCAGAACTACATAAAAAAAAAACAGACTACCTCCTTGTCCAATGTGATAATTCACAATGATAAACCGTTAATATTATTAATTTATTATCAAAATATAATGGGCAGGTGAATATATATCAAATAAACGAAAAAGTATCATTTAATTACCTGAACGTGACTGATTATATCATTTCATATGATAAATCAATAAATATATTTAACTTTGGCAAATTAGATAAATCACATAAAATATGTACACTGCAGTGTATTTTATGAGGCATATATCTTACCCGAAATTGATTGAGTATTGCGAAACATGTTGTAAGAGACATCTCAAATTGAGTCATTACAATCTCTTACTGCCACAGAAGAGCTGACCATTTTCCTCCACCTCTACCACTATTCCCAACTACAAACGATTCTATTTTTAGCACAAGGCTTGAAGGGATTCCCCGAATTTCGTTGCGTCACGCAATCCTTAACACTTCCTGTCACGCGGAAAAACTTCTTAACCTCGCTTCAGAACCCGGAAGAAAGTTGGGAGAGTTGAGAAAAAGATCACAGAGAGATAAGGAATGTGCAAAGGGGAAATGTTGATCAGTTGTGATTTTCTTCTCAAATTTTTGTGTTTCAGCGCGAGAGAGGTTGTTTTGGCGTCATTTGGTGTTCGATGACGTAAAACTAACATAATCAGGACTTTATTTTTCAACTTGCTAAGTTATGTAGAAAATGATTTTAAATAAAAATATATGATTTTATATTTTCATTTGCATATTTTATTTTATATATAACTATGTTCATAAATAATATATGATATATAATAAATAAATATACATATAATATTTAGTAGTGAATATTTTCTGTGTTGTTAGCCTGGGAAAAAAATGTTTGAGCTTGATTATGTGCCTTTAGACAAATGTCTAAAATTAAACTATCTTTTGTTGAAAAGATTTTGAGAAAATTACATTAAGAAAAATTATAATTATAAATAAATAAATAAATAAATAAATAAATAAATAAATAAATAAATAAATAAATAAATAAATAAATAAATAAATAAATAAATAAATAAATAAATAAATAAATAAATAAATAAATAAATAAATAAATAAATAAATAAATAAATAAATAAATAAATAAATAAATAAATAAATAAATGAATAAATAAATAAATAAATAAATAAATAATAATATAAATATATAAATAAATAAATAAATAAAATAAAAAAGATCACGCATTTTTTCAAATTCCTTTGTGTGGGCTCCCTGTAGATTATCAGATTGATATAACATGGGTACCACTCGATTGCGAGGCAACCAATGCCAAACAAAAATGGCGGCGAAAACAAAAGGTCAAAATTTGCAAAACAAAATGAGCAAAAACGAGCCATAAAAATGCTTCAAATTCGCTCCAAATGAATGATAATTGTGGAGCGGGTAGTTTGTGAGCTAAAGTACCTGTCTATTTACTTTATTTTGAAATTTAAGCTTGTAAGCAAGCAAAAAAGTTTCAAAAATGTCGTTTGGAGGTAAGTCGTTCAAGAAGCAACTTTTCAAGAAAGAACTTGAAAAACTCACTAAAAAGTCACAAGAAGAATACTCCGGTCTCCCGGCTACTGAAAAAGAAGCTCTCAGGCAAAAGACTAAAACTAACACTTTTGAAAGACCGAAAAAGAAGAAGAAAAATACTCAACATCTGGAGAATGGCGCTGGCAATGATTTACTTGCTGCAACTCCGTCAGTCGACCTTGAAGGAGAATTCAAAGATGTCGACTTTGGACAAACCGAGTTTCCTTTTCCTGGCGAAGAAGAACATAAGCCAGTAGTTGGTTCTGCTAAGGTCGCGTCGATAAAGTCACATGTTGACTTGAATGTCGTTATGCAAGGGAGAAAGCTGGACGACAAGCAAGAATCTGGTCCTGTTGAATCAACTTGCAACTCTAAGGCTAGCCAGGTTAGTTTGTGGTGCTCAATTTATTGCAGTTAACTAATTTTAATGAGATTACAAACACAGTAGAGTGCACGCACTAAAAGTGTACAACATGAATACCACTAAATAGTGCTATTTTATGCTAATTATATTGTGTTCTTTTGTTTGATTAGTGCTACTTACTACTAAATAGTGACGACTGTTGCACACTTTTAGTGCATGCACTCTATCAACAAGAGCGTTTTTACAATGTTAATGCAAAGATAGTGTATAATTTATCTGCAAAGTGAGGATAGTTTAAAGTGTACTAGTTTATTTAGACCATTAGTGCCTGACAATTTCAGATAAACAATAAAGAAAAGTCCAAAGAAACTTAGCATAATGTTTTATATAGTATATTTTGATCTAAGTTTTGATAATTTTCAACTTATCATATACACATACAAGCATTGATTTATATAGGAGTTAAAACAATGACAGCTCCTTAGATTCCTTCTGTCCATGATTGATTTTAGGGTTCATTATATTCGGGATAATTAGAATTGCACGAGTTTTAAGGTAATTCCGTAGTTTTGCACTGCGCATAGTTCTGCGCATGTTTCAAGTATTTTGGTTTCAGGACTTTTATGATGTAATCTAGTCAAATTATGTTTGTAAAGTACTTTGAATAAAAAATTCGAAGAATTGCGACATTTTCGAGCGAGAAAACGCGATAATTTTGAAACTCGACCCAGTCCTCTCTCGGAAAACCTGTTTTTTGACAATAAAATGACGATATTTTTTGCAATATTTCGCAAACTAGCACGGTGACCTATGTTTTTTATTTGATAAAATTATTTTTTATAACATAACATCAAATATATCTAAAATTGAGCATAGGTCATCGGGCTAACTTTTGAGAAATTTCCAAAATACTTTCCGCTTAGGACTTTTTCGAATGAATTAGCAGCTCGTGCGCACGTTGGTATTTCGTCAATTTCTTCAAGATCACATATTTTTTATACATCTGTTCATATTTTTTAAATGAAATAAAATACAGACATTTGAACAAAACGCGAATTTTGCTTTTAAAAAACAAATTACTGTGTTTTTGTTCCGTTTCTTTTCGATTTTTGAGCTTCTTTCTTTACGTTCTCAAGTCACTAAAATGCATGAACTTTGACGTCATATTGCGCAAACAAAGAAGTCGGTGACCCCCCTTTTTTATTGTATTTTCTGAAAGCGTTTCTCAAAATTGTTTGTTAGAACGAGTATAAAAAAATTTCATCGGGCAGTTTTATTTCTACGGAATTACCTTAAATTTATACCAATACCGTGAGTAGCAACAAAATGTTAAAAAAATATTAAATGTCAGTAGCACATCCCTTAACAGGATTTTTCTGTGCTGGTATATACAATATATACATATTGCAAACTGAAATAAATCAAAGTAACATGTTGAAAATTCCAAATGGCCAGGAGACAAACCAGTTGGCTGTTTACAAAGAATGGCTGCACCAGAAAGAACCAGATATGAACCCAGGAATGCTGGATTGCAAGAACAGCCCTCTGACATGCGCTTGACCATGCTGTCTCCAAATTGCTCAGCTATATTGTGACTCACAAAATGCAGCAGCGGAGATTGTTTTAAATCAACCAATGTTCTGTTACTGTGTTTCTAACAGTTAACTCCACCCAAAAAATTGATTGACAGTCTAGAAAAAAATCCAATATTAAAAAGTTTTGATAATTATAATAATCAATTTATTGTCCATATCAGAGAACATCTGGCAAAAGTCCATCAGCCAAGCGTCGTCCCTTCAGCAGCTCAAAGCCACCTCTTGCTCAAACTCCTCCAGTGACAACACAAGACTCCATTGGCCCCAAGCCAGCTATTATAAGTTCACAGAATTCCACAATGCAAATACAATTAACACACAGGCCAACCCCTAAACCTACCAACATCACAAGCAGACCAGTGTCAAAGGCATCAGGAAAACAAAGTCATGCTGGTGGGGTTATCTCAGAACAGTAAGTTAATTGTTCAATTTCAGCTAACTTAGTATTTTGTAGCTAGCAGTTATTATCAGTGGTGGCAAAAGAAAAGAAAATGCAAAGAAAAACTAATTAATGTACATGTACAAGACTGAAATAAATGTTATGAAAAAAAATCAGTGAAGGATCTAGTGAGAGGGTGCAGGGGGTGGGCATTCTGAAAGGATTTCACGACTTTGTATTCTTAAATATTTTTCCAAAATATCCTCAGTATTTCATGTTTACTGGGTAGTGGACCCCCCCCCCCCCTGAAGATAGCACACCCCTCCTGAAAACAATCCTGGGTCTACCCCTGAGTGTCCTAAGGTTATGTATACATTATTGTTGGCAATTTATGTGTGCATGATAATGCTATTATTGACTATTTCAGTGGCGATGAAGAGGATGATGTTAATATCATAATCCACAACAGCAAATCACGAGAAATCCTTATCCCACAAGTTGAACAAATTGACTCCATGGACAAAGAAGATGACTTTGATTCTGACAAAGAAATTGAAAACATATTTCCAGAAAAACAAGAAAGTGATCAACAACTTCCTGGCACTCCTGCTAAAGAGGATGACATTGACAGCCCCCTTAACAAGGAGGATGAAAACAAGGAGGATGCTGAAAACAAGGAGGATGCATCACCAATCCCACTAAACCCTTCAGACTTGATACACTCTGAAATTCAAATGCTTACAAAATCCCTTATGTCACAAGATAGTTCTATTTTAAACATCCTACAATCTTACGACATTGATAAAGCTACTGAAAGTTCTGAGACAAAGCAGAAGGACTCATTAACAAAGCTTACCAGTCCAAGTTATGAAGGTGGATTTGTTGGTACTCCAATATCACCAAGGAAGGCTGATCCTAATGTGTTTGAGAAGAAGCACTTTAACAGCGAAAGGAGATTGATGGAGTCTAAGTCTGAATCCAAAGGTTGGCAAACTCTAGACAGATAATTGGTTTATGACAGGGTGCATGCTACTCCTTAAACTCCTTGAAAATGACTTAAATTTAATTAGCGAATTTATTAAAAAGGTGCATGAAAACTCTTTAAAAATTATAACCCCCCCCCCCCCCCCACAAAAAAAAAAAATATATATATAACATCTTAACAACTCATTAAAGTTTTATAAATAATAAGTCAGAGTCAATTTGGTAACAAAAATTGAAATTCAAAAATTTAATAAACAATATAGAAAATTGTTTGTTTAAAGATCGGCATCAAAAAAATGTTTGATTTGAAGCAATATCCCAAATATTACTCCATGAAAATGCAAATTTTGTGCTTAAAGAAGTTCTTGAATTTTGTGCTAAAATTGTAGCATGAGCCTTGTTATGATAATTTTATATTATATGGTTTACTTGACTGTGGAAACATTGTACAGTTAATATTTGAATGGTATCTCATTTTCTACAAATATTTGATTTGAAATATTTGAGGTGATTTTTTTAATGACATGGTTCTAGAAATTTATATTTTAAAATGAAATACATTGAACATTGAAATCTACAGTTAAAAAAATAACTGTGGGACAGATTTGTCTTAGAGCCTTAAGCAAATCAAAATGTTAATTCTGATTACCTGAGCTAGTATTGTTTTAAATTAATGATACAAATGTTATTTTTGCAAACAACAATTATGATAGAGTGAAAGGGATTGGATGAAGCATTTTAAATAGCAAGTTACTTATCATTTGTTTTGCAATGTTAGTCTTGTTGAAAAAACGCCCTCTTTTCATTTGATGATGACTAGCTACAATGCAGTCGAAACATAGTGTTTTTACAAACAACTAACTAACATTGTGAGACAAATGATAAGTAACTTTTTATTTATAACAATTATGATATTCAACTCTTTTTTTTTCAACATTTTTGTCAGTGCAATCATGTTGACAGGTCCAACACTTGGTGCATTTTTTTGTTTTGTTTAGGAACTCCAGCCACAAGAAATTGGCCTGGTCTGGTATCAACCGAACTAAAACAAGCTAGTCAGACTAGCTTCACCGATGAAGAAGCCATACAGGTACATTGAGTTGGATAGGATGATGGTGATGCTTATAATTGATGGTGATGAAGGTGATGATTATGATGATGATTGTG
This sequence comes from Diadumene lineata, assembly GCA_918843875.1. Taxonomy (NCBI): domain Eukaryota; kingdom Metazoa; phylum Cnidaria; class Anthozoa; order Actiniaria; family Diadumenidae; genus Diadumene; species Diadumene lineata. The sequence goes on along the minus strand of OU974083.1, from coordinate 9,888,959 downwards.
ATGGTGGTGATGATGATTGTGATGGTGATGATGATGATTGTGGTGGTGGTGATGATTGTGATGATGGTGATGATGACGATAATGGTGATAATGATGGTGATGATTGTAATTGATGGTGATAATGATTGTGATGATGATGATTTTGATGGTGATGATATGGATGATGATGATGGTGATAATGATAATGTTATTTGGATTCTATCATAGGTAGCCAGATTATCTTTAGATGTGAAATCAGAAGACATTATCAGTATCAGTGGGACAAAGACACAGTTAAATGAGCCAGAAGTGCCAGACAAGACACCAAGTGTTGCTTGGCTGGGAACATGGAATGAAAAGAAGGTACATTGTATATATGTAGATTATTAGATAAATAATACCATGATCACCTCGGATTCTTTTGTCTTCCACGGGATTTACAATCCCGATTTTCCCATGCACAGACATGAGGGAAATTTAGAAGACAAAGAAATCCTTTGTCTTTTACTAAATTTCCCTCTGCATAATAGAATGCACTCACTAAAAGTGTGCAACATCAATACCACTAAATAGTGCTATTTTATGCTAATGCTATGGTTTTCTTTTCTTAAATTAGTGTTATTTACTACAAAATAGTGACAACTGCTGCATACTTTTAGTGCGTGCACTCTATATGCAAGAGGGAAATTTAGTAAAAGACAAAGGATTTTATTGTCTTCTAATTTTCCCTCATGTCTACGAGTCTCACTAGAGCAAAACACGTTCTACTTATAAAAATTGCTGCTCACTTTCCATGTGAGATGTGTGCATCGTGTTTTGCAAATGTGCGCATGCTCGACCACAAAATAAATTGAAAATGACTTAAGATTTATTTTTTTCTTTGGTTCTTTCTTTCTTTTTATCTCCCTCTCTCTCTCTCTCTCTCTAATTTTTTTGCAAATCAGTTTGAATGATTTTTTTATTCACACATTACGTATTTCCTCGGTAACCATGGTATTACAAAGTAATACCATGGCACGAGGGAAATTAGTGATTAAATTTCCCTAGTGAATACCTCAGGAAAATTTGTTAAAGTCCCAAGGGCTGCGCAACTCCTCATTTACAACTTTTGATTTGTGTTTTTTTTTTTTTTTTTGTGAAAAATCTCATTTAGTCAGTATATTCCTTTCTGTTTCTTAAGATGGTAGACATGATGGATTCAAGCTAGACCTAATTTTTACATTTTTTTTTTACTTTGATTTGTTAAGGTGGCCCCAGCCCATAATGTTCATCATTTCTGCACCATGGCAACCACTATGGAAGTATCTCCTCATATGCATTTGTTAACAAGAGACACACATACTCCCGATAGACTACACCATGCTAGACAGAGATATATGGATGCCAAGCTACAGCAAGTACATGTATGTACACAAAAATATGATTGTCAGAGCTGAGGATGATGGTGATAATGGTGATAATGATGATGATGGTGATGATGATGATGATGTTAATGATGGTGGTGTTGGTGGTGAGGATGATGTTGATGGTGATGATGGTGGTGATGCTGATGATGATAATGGTAATGATGACAATAGTGATATTGGTGGTGATGTTGATGATGATGATAATCTGGTGATGATGTTGATGGTGATAATGATAGTGGTGATGATGGTGATGGTGAAGCTGATGCTGATGATGATGGTGGTGGCGATGATGAAGATTATGGTGGTTATGCTGCTGTTGGTGGTAATGGTGTTGGTAGTGCTAATGGCGGTGGTGATGATGATAATGATGGTGATGATATTGATGGTGCTGCTGATGATAATGGTTTTGACAATGATGATGATGCCATTATTTTCATTATTATCTCTAGCAAACAAGGCCTCTACTAGTACTAAAGGAAGCCTTTGATGAAAATGAACTAATCATAGGAGAGAAGCCCCTAACAGAAGAAAGAAGGCTATCTATTGTTGCTAATAGAATACTTGAGAATGCACTAGCTGGAGGACCTGATGAGGTTATCAATAAACTGAAAGCAGCCTCAGACCAGTTGGTATGACAAGGACTGAATTCATGAGAATTATCGCTTTGTTTCATTTGTCATTATTTTTTAAATCATTCAAGCAGTCAATCATTCAATCAATCAAACAATCAACCAACCAACCAATCAATCAATCAATCAACTTATCAATCTATCAATCAATCAATTAATCAATCAACTAATCAATCAATCAGTCAGTCAATCAATCAACCAACCAACCAATCAAACAAACAAACAAACAAACAATCAAACAAACAAACAAACAAACAAACAAACAAACAAACAAACAAACAAACAAACAAACAAACAAGCAAGCAAGCAGACAAACAAACAATCAATCAACCAATCAATCAACTAATCAATCAATCAATCAATTAATCAATGAACCAATCAATAAACCAATAGACATGATAGATTATTTTATATGTTTGAATAGTTTCAAGAAGATGAAGAGAAAGATCTTAATATACAGGGTGTCAAAATAGATGTCAAAGATGACAGCTCCAGGTAAAAAAAGTGGATTTATCCGGTGGGTAATGCTAATCCAGGCTTCATGCAATTGGCCCAGCTGGTAGATAACTTTACCCAGTCTCAGTATGATTTTATTCACAAAGGAGTTTGACAAATGAAGGACTGGGTGACTTGTCTTCTGGGTAATATCATGACCAGATACCAGCCCAGGCTCGCCAATACTGATACTAGCCTTCTTTTCCAGGTTGTACTGGACTCCAGCTCCTCCCAAAATGGGACTGGCCCCAGAGACGATACAAACCCACTTGTACCCAGAATACCAAGGGGGCGACATTTTTAAAGATAGTATAGGTTCTGACCCTGTTGTCTTGACAACGATGACTGACAGTGATGATGACGAGGACGAAGAAGATGGCAGCATTGGGGCAGATGAACATACTGCAAGAAGCAGGTACTAATAGAGAGATTCTCAATGCATGTCAGTACAACACACTCTAGGCTGCAGTGGTGGATCTAAGGGAGGGGTGCAGGGGGTGCACACCCCCTATTGAAATGACTTCAAGTCCTTGTTTTCTCAAATAGTTTCCCAAAAAATATCATCAGTATTTCATGTTAATTGTGTAGTGCACCCCCTCCTGAAAACAATCCTGGTTCCACCCCTGGGGCTGAACACAATTGATTGAACATGTACTATGGGCATCACAATTGGACAAGAAGAATTTTAAATCTTAAAAAAATTAAAATTAATTAAAAATTAATAACATTAATAAAATTAATAAAAATTCAAAAATTGCCTTTCATGCCAAAATGTGAAAATAGTTTTTGGTCATCTATTTTTGAGAATGACGGATTCTGGATTGTCCATTACACGGCTGAAAAGCTCTATAGGTAATGTTTTTTTTAATGAATAGCTACAGAAGATACATATGCACCTTTTTATCGACTATCAGAGATTTTCAGCTTGAGGAAATGACGCTGATTTCAATAAAAAATGACTGGTTATTTCTTATCATTATTGGAAGCCCACAGTACCTTTCGGTCGTACTATCTACATCCGGGATCCTTATTTTCTCAGACAACATTTTTGAAATAGTTATATTCACTATGATTTTAGATTTCAAGACAGAACTTACAGATCCCTTTCAGACCTGTCCAAAGTGAAACTAGATGACGGAAAACCAGAAGAGCAGGAGGAAGAGCATCGAAAGGATGAGAACCTGGTACGATTTCAATCACTTCTTGACAAGAGAAGACAGCAAATCAAGACAGAAAAAGAACAGCAACTTCTTGAGGATAAAAGTGTTGTCGAAGACGATGGAGATGACTTTGCAAATGAGCCAAGACCGTTAAGGTGTGAATATGATTATGTTGGTGATTATAATGATAATAATGGTCTGTCATGATTGTGGTGATGATGTTCTAAGCAAACATTCTGATAAGAATAAGAGAGAAAATCATATGCTCTTGGCAGGATACGATGTGTTAACCACTACACCACAAAACCAACCACGCTGGCAACGTAGCCGGAAAATAATTAAACATTCTGATGGTCTAACGTTCTCGTGTGTGTATTTTCTTGACTAGACGTCGTGCACAATCGGAGCCAATGCTGTCCTTTGAGAAAGAGAAGGTCCAACTTGTCAGTAACTATGACGTCAGTATGAAAGAGGTATGTGACAGCACTTAATTATATCAGAGAGGTTTTTTTTTAAGTTCTGTTTACAAAAAATACGAACATGTATAACTAAAAATCAATGTATAATAATTGAACAAATATAATAAGAAAGAGTTATTGTTGAAAAAGAATAAAAAAATACTTAAAACTGGTAAAATTCCATGTATATTTAAAAAAGTACATTTTATTCTTTACAATTTGACAAACTATGTAGTTCTAGGAACGCTTTGTCGCTATCACCGCAAAAAAAAAAAAAAAAAAAAAAAAAAAAAAAAAAAAAAAAATTAATAAAATAAAATAAATAAATAAATAAATTCCCAAGGCTCCTAAAATGGGAATTGCATGGGAAATGTTCCCATTCAATGGGAGAAATATTGGTAAATTTGAACTCAATATTGGGTTTAGTATCACTTTACGAATGACAACCCAAAACAAACCCATTGTGGGAATCTCAAATTTTTAATTTTTATTTGTATATCTTGACAAGATTTAATCAATGCACATTTATTTAACAAAACACAATGTCGTTTTTAGCTTGAATATCAGCTAAATGCCATCGCTGCAGCTAAAGAGGAGCTTCAGTCCGGTAGTGATGCAGATGACGAAGGAGAGGAAGAAGTAGAAATACATGATCTACATGAGAAGCAATCGTCAACTGTAAGCACTTGATTTAACCACTTACAATTTGTTTGAAAGTTTGTTTTTGTCTTACAAACCAATTAAGGAAATGTTTCATAGCCAAAATTGTTCCTTTGAGTTACAGGGGCCGCGCCACGTATTTTGGGTTGGGAAAACCGAAATTGCGATTTCCATCGTTCTGAGAAGCATTGAGAACACAAAAAGCATCACATACATGTATTTACATTTACAAATAAAGTTTCTACAAATACCAAAATGGTGGAAGAATTATTGGGGGGGGGGGGGGGGGGGGGGGCTGTAGCCCCTCAGCCCCCCTCTCGCGTGGCCCCTGAGCTTTTTTTGCTGAAACGAAATATGATTTTTTTGTTTGGTTTTGGTTTGTAATTTTAGATAAAGGATTTTTCTACGTTGGAGTCTCTTTATTCACATAGCCTTTCTACAGGTGAGGCGCATCTTCAGTTTGATCTCCTTTAAGTATCCCTACTTGTAATCCTTCTCTCATTCTTCCTTTCTTCTTCTTTCTTCCCTTCCTTCCTTCCTTCCTTCCTTCCTTTCTTCCTGACTTTCTCCCTTCCTCCCTTCCTCCCTCCCTTCCCTTTTCCTCCACCATTCCCTTATTCATTCATTCATTCACTCACTCATTCATTCATTCATTCATTCATTCATTCATTCATTCATTCATTCATTCATTCATTCATTCATTCGTTTACTCATTTACTTATTCTCCCATCAATTCATTCATTCACTAATAAATCCATTCATCCATTGGTACCTTCTTTCCTTCCTTCCATCCTCCCTTCATTCATTCATTCATTTGTTAACCACAGATGCTCCCAGTAAGGTCCATACCGATGCCGATGAGACCCGCACAGATATCGACACCATGTCCATTGCCACAGCAACTAGTAAACAAACAACTTTGAATCTTAAACGTCACAGATTATCCATTACTAAAGGGTATGAACACAATATATTGTATCGTGACACACCGTTTGAAAAACATATTTTGACCAGTACTTGATCGCATGATGTCTTCTAGACAATCAATCAATTTTATTGCGGGAAATTGATTTTCTTTGTTTTCTAGCAAACATTCCAAGAAACATAGAACCAAACTGCAAATTGTAAGTACAACTATGATCTTAGTATAATCCTTGCCCCAAATCCCCCCTCCCTTCCCAAGAGAGCCGCTACGGAGGCTATCTCTGAGTTTGATCCATTGTGAATTAACATTCGTTGATGTTAGCCATTTTGTGAATGTTTTCTTTGTCTTTGTTATTTAGAAGGAAAGACGAAGGCAAACCAAGGCTTTTCTGGAGAAAACACCAAACAAACTCGAACGGTAGGCTAATTTTTGCATATACACAGGAATCCCGACCTAATGCGGCCGGTTATTGCATCCACTTTGAGATGTCTCATCGATGGTCACGTTAAAGATGATGCACTGTATGGCATTAGTTAGTCTCCTTTGCAGACAACTTGTGTGGGCTTCCTTTATCTGCTTTGGGCGTCCTTTGGAATCTGACCGAGCAATTGGGGAAACTGGGCCTTTTTGTGCTCGCCTATCCCACTCGGAAAAAAAAAAAAAAAGAAAAAAAAAAAGAAACAAAACAAAAAAACAAAAAAAACAAACAAAACAAACAGGCAATAACAAAAACAAAAACAAACAAACAAAGAAAAAAAACGAAACAAACAAACAAAAAAAAACAAAAGTAAAAAAAAAAAAAAAAAAAAAAAAAAAAAAAAAACGAAAAAAAAACAACAAACAAACTAAAAAAAAAAAACAACAACAGCAACAACAACAACAAAAAAGAGAAAACCCTAAAAGATCGGTACACATAACACCATTTCCCTTTCTTTAAGGAGTACAAGTTTTTGTAACCTCACCGTGCTCAAGGAAAGTCAACAACCAAAGCAAGACATACAACAAAGGTAAAGCGGAACAAAAACTAAAATTGTTTGTAGCTGTGTACGTTTCTCTGATAAACACGGACAGTAGTGAAAACACAGGCTTACAAAAATGAAAAAAAAAAAAATGGTAAGCCTGTGGTTAAACTCGAAATAATATATTCCATGCTAATGAGGCTGGAGTTGAGTAAACAAGAACTGTAATTTGGAGTAATGTACAGTCAACATGTGTAACTGTGTCTGGATATTTAGGTTGGGAATTGTCAAGACTAGAAGTGTCAATGACTTGCAATTATTCGAGAAGTTAATCGATGAGGATTTACCAGAGTAAGTTAGATAGAATGGACTACTTGCACTAAGAGGTCACGTGACCTCATCTCCTTTAAATCTTCAAATGTCATGGAAATGAGGCCCAGAAATGAAAAGAGCATGGTATAATTAGTAAAAAGACGAAGTTATAACTCGCCACACACAAGGAAACAGAAATAGCAGTGTTTTTAAAATCTCATTTTTTCTTTAGAATCGTTCGAGAAAACGCGTACTCTTTACCACCCAACGGACGAATCTTAAGAAATTTCATGACTTTCAATTTATTGCTTTTTTATTGTGTTGAGTATTAGAAGCTGAAACTTTGCAGTGTTACTAATTTTGATATGCTCTTTTTATTGCTGGACTTTATTTTTCAAAGAACTATTTGATTTGGTCACGTGACCTATTACTGATACGACATTCAATCTTCATTGCTACCATTGCCGTATGTGTTCATCATTGTGCTCGCCATTTTTCGTCGTCATGACAATCATCGCCATGATTGCCATCCTAAAGCCTGATTTACACGGTGCGATTTGTCGTGCGCGATTTGTAGTATACGACTAATTGTAACTTGTAACTTTTGTGTTCCACATGCATGGTTTAGAAGCTTTTGAAACTCACGACTAGTCGTATTCTACAAATCGCACGCTACAAATCGCACCGTGTAAATCACCCTTAATCAGTTCCATTGTCACCACTCGGACCACACTCTGAGGCTTTTTTCTGAGTTTGATCAAAAAGATGCATTGTGGTCTATCTTCAGTACAGGCAACACCATATACAGCATAATGAACAAAAGATGTTTGTACTGAATCTAGACCATAATGTACCATGTTTGCTATTTTAGAAATGGTCTATAGCTACACTATGCCGGATAAATTTGAAAACGAAACTTTTGTTCCGAAACTGTTACAAAAATTGCTCATTAATCAATAGAATTAGCATAAAATTGTGTCGGATTCATGGGTTTTTAAAGTGTGGACGGAAGTTCTAACCGTATAATGCTTTCCACAGACTGTGTGTTTCGTCCATACATAACTAGGAGAAAATTGAGCACAGTTATATCATATGTATTTGTGTTTTAGGTCGACTGATTTGTATGACTGGATTAGAGAGAAGTACTGGTATATATGGTTTGATGAGGTCTATCCACCGTCCGACTCTACTCCTGAACTGCGATGTATGTGTTTTTGTAAATTTATTCATTTCATTTAATCATTTATACATTTATTCATACCTTTATTCGCCATTTTTCATTCATTCATTCATTCATTCATTTGTTCGCTCGTTCGCTGGTTAATTTATGTGCTTATCTATTTTCGTGTCATTTTCATTGAAGAAGGATTTGAACTTTATAGATGTTTCATGCTTTTACTATCATGTTGACTAAGCAATAGTTCTGCAAAAAAAATGATAATAATAATAATGAAATAATAAGAAAGAGAAACGCCGCATCAACCTGTTTCAAGTAACTCATGTTCACCTTAACAGATCATGACTTTTTAAGCGTCACGTCACCACGACCAACCACGACTGTCAGGTAACGTATTATTTATTTCTTTTTTTAATTAGGTTTTTATAATTGCTAGGCATTGCGTCGATTTTCACGGAAAAGAACATTAAGGGCAGGGGAGGGAATGATAAAGAGGGACAGAAGGCGCATGTCTCGACAATACGCAGTGATAAGCCCATAATTATTGCGTGAATTTGTTAGAGTTAAACGGCTGGTTAGATATTTATCCGGTGGATACAGCTTATCCAGTCTTTATATCGAGGCTAGGTGCTTGGCGGCCCTATAAAGAAGTTCTACAAAAATTACATGGTATCAGTCTTACATGTATGTTGTTGTTTTTGTATGTGTAGTAAATCAACTAGTGGTATTATTATCGACAATGCTATGTTAGACACTGTACAAGTCATTAAACCAGAGATGCAAGACACAGATCAAGAACTCTACCAGGTGATGACGTTTGATTGTTGCCGGTTTGCAGAATCTCGCTTTGTTATTTGTGATCTTTCGTTCGTTAGTTCGTTGTTTGTCCGTTCGTTTGTTCGTTATTCGTCGTTCGTAATGACCGTTTGATTGTTCTCTGTTTGCAGAATCTCGCTTTGTTATTTGTGATCTTTCGTTCGTTAGTTCGTTGTTTGTCCGTTCGTTGTTCGTTATTCGTCGTTCGTAATGACCGTTTGATTGTTCTCGGTTTGCAGAATCTCGCTTTGTTATTTGTGATCTTTCGTTTGTTAGTTCGTTGTTTGTCCGTTCGTTCGTTATTATTCGTTCGTAATGACTGTTTCATTGTTCTCTGTTTGCAGAATCGCGCTTTGTTATTTGTGATCTTTCGTTTGTTAGTTCGTTGTTTGTCCGTTCGTTGTCCGTTCGTTGTCCGTTCGTTCGTTATTAGTCGTTCGTAATGATTGCTTGATTGTTCTCTGTTTGCAGAATCGCGCTTTGTTATTTGTGATCTTTCGTTTGTTAGTTCGTTGTTTGTCCGTTCGTTTGTTCGTTATTCGTCGTTCGTAATGACCGTGTGATTGTTCTTTGTTTGCAGAATCACGCTTTGTTATTTGTGATCTTTCGTTCGTTAGTTCGTCGTTTGTCCGTTCGTTGTTCGTTTGTTCGTTATTAGTCGTTCGTAATGACTGTTTGATTGTTCTCTGTTTGCAGAATGGCGCTTTGTTATTTATGATGTCGTTTTCAATACTGAATAATGATAACGATATTAGATTAGTGAGTCATCCATCAGTTGTAGGTGTGGCTTGGTGATTCATTTCTTTCTTGGTTGTTCGTCCTTTTGTTCGTTGTTCGTTCAATGTTTTTTCGTTCGTCGTCCGTTCGTTGTTCGTTCGCTTGTTCGTTCGTTGTTCGTTCGTTGTTCGTTCGATATTCGTCGTTCGTTTGTTCGCTTGTCGTGCGTTCGTCGTTCGTTCATTGTTCGTTCGTTATTCGTCGTTCGTTTGTTCGCTTGTCGTGCGTTCGTCGTTCGTTCATTGTTCGTTTGTTGTTCGTTCGTTCGTTCGTTCATTTATTTATTTATTAATTCATTCAATCTATCAATTCATTTATTCATGTGTTCGTCATTTCTTCCTTCCACTTTGCTTGTTTCTGACAAATCTGATCAGTTCACTTTTTTGTTTTAGCTTCTTGTCAACGAAACCGAGCATCTGACTTCGCTGATCGAAACAGCAGAAAAGAGAGAAACATTGGCATTCTATCTCTGCCGCAGAGGAGCCATCTATAGGAAGGTCTGTTATATGGGTCACTTTAGATATGTGCAAGAATTCAATGATAGAAATCACTAGTGTTTTCTTCTTGTAGATTGGAGAGCTACGAAAGGCGTGGGATGATTTGAACAAGTAAGAATATGACAGGATATGTAGTGAAATCTTGATGTTTATAATGACGATGATGTTGATAATGATGATGATAATGGTAGTGATATTGATGGTGCTGATGATGATAATAGTGATGATGATGACAATGATGATAATGGAGATAATGATGACAGTGATGGGGGTGATGATAGTAGTGGTGGTGATGATGGTAGTAATGTTAGTAACGACAATGCTGATAGTGATGGCGATCATGATGATAATGATGATAGTGATGGTGGTGGTATTGATAGTGCTGGTGATGATAATAATGATAATGATGACAATGATGATAGTGATGGTGATCATGATGGTGATGATGATAGTGAAGTTGATGATAGTGATGGTGGTGATAATGATGACAGTGATGGTGGTGATGATGATGATGATGATAGTGATGGTGGTGATAATGATGACAGTGATGGTGGTGTTGATGATAGTGAAGATGATTATAGTGATGGTGGTGATGATGATGAAGAGAACAAAATAAAGAGGTAGATAACGAAGATGATGATCGTGAAGATGGTGATGGTGCGATGATGGTTATTGATTTGTTATTTCAGGGCAATCGAGCTGGAGAGTTTGTTACTCGATGCTTACTGGCATAGACATTTACTTCATTTAGTACAGAATAACAAAAAGGTGAGGTTTTCATTTATCCTTTCTTTGGTCAATTTTATTATCGTTGTCATCAATGTTTTGGTACGTTCTACAGACTGCTCTGGGTGATCTAACTCATCACTACCATGATTGTCATCATCATCATCACTACCACCATCAGCATCATCACCATTATCAGCATCATCACCACCATCAGCAGCATCATCATCACCACCACCATCATCACCACCATCACCATTATCATCATTACCATTATCATCACTATCATCCGATGATGTTTTTGCTTTGTTTTGTCTTCAGTTTTTTTGTTGTTGTTGTTGTTTCTTTGTTTGGCTCTGGATGATCTAACTTTCATTATCAAGATTTCATCACCATCACCACCATTATCATCGCCATCATGATGTTTTGGTTTGTTTGTTCTTCAGGCTGCTCTGGATGATCTAACGTTCATTATCAAGATCAATGGCAACTCAGCCCGTGCATTCCGATCAAGGTGCGATGCAGTTTCTGTTTGTAACAAATAGGCTGGTGTTACACAGTACAAGTGGACAGTGCTTTTCATATGACCACGAAAGAAAATAGACCATTTAGTTTGTAGTAGTTGATAAACAACAAAAGAAAACAATGGCTTTAACTGCTACACTTAGTTGCAAAATAGTTGGGACAATTTTCTAATGCTTTTTGCAGTGCGGCTTTTTTCGTTTTCAATGAATCTTCTTTTCAACCAAACTCCCCTCCCCAAAATCAATGTTGCCTGACGTTTCTTTTCATATCATAAACACTACATTGCTATGGAAAATTGATGCGGGGTATAGGGCGGTTTCTACGAAATACCGAACGAAAGAATGTCAAGTAGTTTAACCTAATGTCCCAAGTAATTTTGCAAATGAGTGTAGTTTGTCAAATTTTTTCACAGTCATATGTAAATCAGTCTATTAAGAATTACTTCACACTTACGTGGCGTTCACTCAATTTTTGTTGTTATGTAGAGCGGAGTTATACCGACAACAAGGAGATGCTACCATGGCTATTGTAAACTACTCTCAGGTCAGTGGTCTGTGTAACTAATAACAAATAGTGGATACTCACTATGGTCTGCACTAATTCTTGGGTTGCACGTTATGTCATAGCAGCCATGTTGGATGACGATAACAAAGCATTCCTCATTACTTTCTCTCAAGTTGTTTGTTCATCCAACATGGCGGTAACAGCTTTGTTCTGTATTCCTCAAGAATAAATAATCTCTTGATTTACAATGATTTACAACCCCTTTGGGGATTGCTAAAGACTAGTTTCTATATAATCCCTTGGATCGCTGAAAAATTGAAAACGTTTTCATCTTATATCGTGTACCTTTTTCTTGTTTGCGCAGGCAATCAAGCTGAATCCAAACGATGTTGAGACGTACTATCAACGTGCCAACATGTTTAAATTGGTGAGTGACACAATAGACTTCTTCCCTGGCTTTTCCCACTTCCATCATCGCCATCATCATCACCATCGTCATCACAATCACCATCATCACCACCACCATCATCACCACCACCACCATCACCATCCTCAGTAGGATCGCAACATGTATCGCGACTGCCTGTCGTTTCAATTTTGTGTGAATCTGATGAAGACTTTTTGTTTAAAGTCTGTTATAGCAATTATTAATACGTTTACAAATATTGAGATCACATCAGCCACTTTCATAATATCCATAATACCTGGGAATAAATAAAATTCATTGTTATTCAAATACAAATGATTCCAAGGACATTAATAAGCCTGAATCGTGATGACGTTTTACCCCCGTTTATAGACCAGACTCCTTTTCACATTGCCCACCAAAAATCAGAGGGTATTATGGGAATGAAATTATGGAATATTAACCGAGACAACTAATGCTTTATCGTAACTTGAACAATTGCAGTAGATTATTTGTGAGCAGTCTACTGCACATCTACTGCGCATGCTCAATCTACATTTTTCACGAACTGGACCCACATGGCTTATTGGCTTTACATTTCACTAATGCATTATCGTTTGTGTTTCTAGCGTGGCGATATGTTGCTTGCTCTAGAGGACTACAACATTGCTGCTAAACTACTACCTAGTAGGACGGAAGCCAAATTTGAAGTTGGAAAGTTCCGCTTTGATAACGAGTAAGTTAGCCCTACTTCTCACTATAGCTGTACAAGCGCATGCGCAGAGGTTATTCCGTAGTGAAGAGCCCCAAGGCAGCGACATTCTTAATTGTGCCTGCGTTTTATTGTACTGATGTGCTTGCGCATTTTGCGTTTCGTTTTCAAAACTCTGCTGTCTGTGCGTTAGTTGGATTGTCTGTTTTTCTGTCTGTTTGTCCGTCTGTCGTTCTACTTCTCTGTTTGTCTGTCTGTCCGTTAGTTGGACTGCCTTTTGTTCTGTCTCTTTGTTGTTTGCCTGTCTGTTGTTTTGTTTGTTTCTTGTTCTGTCTGTCTGTCTGTCTGTCTGTCCGTACGTTCGGAACATCTTTCTGCATCTCATTGCGTATTATTTTTTCTAATTTCCTAATTTTCCTAATTTGTATGGTGTAGGAATTGGAACGGTGCCATCCAGGACTTCAATGCTATCTTACAACACGATCCACGTGACTCACTAGCTTACACATACCGAGGACGAGTCTTTAAGAAGATGGTAAGCATGTAATGAGACTGTATTTCTACGGCCGGGTACCAGCGGTGGATCTATCACTTTGTTTTTATGTTTTTAATTTGGTTTAACCTTTCTGAAGTAAGGAGTCGTATTGCAACAATGTTACACGTAGTACACTTTTGTTTTGCAGAGTCTTTTCGACAATGCTCTGCGTGATTTCTCTGCTGCCATACACTACGATCCTGATAATGCTGTGGCTTTCTTTCATCGGGCATGTATACTGAGAAAGTAAGTTATTATGATGATGATGAGAGTGTTAATGTTGATAATGATGATGATGATGGTGGTGGGGGTGATGATGATAGTGATGATGATGGTGATAGTGTTAATGTTGATAATGATGATGATGGTGGTGGTAATGATTGTAATGATGATTGTAATGATAATGACAATAGTGTTAATGCTGATGATGAAGATGATGATGGTGGTGATGATGATGATGAAGATGATGATGGTGGTGATGATAATGATGGTGATAATAATGATTGTAATGATGATTGTGAGGATGATGATAATGATAATATTGTTAATATTGATGACGGTGGTGGTGATGATGAAGATGATGGTGGTGGCCATATGTAAGGTTACTATTGTTCAAAAAGTTTACTACGTCAAGTAGTAGATTTTTTGAAATTGTTCAAAAAGTTTACTATAAAATAGTAAACTTTTCCAAAAGTTCAAAAAACTTACTATTTTTTTAGTAAAGTTTTTGAACATAGTAAAAAATTTTGTCCAGTTCAAAATTTATACTATTTCTTGTTTTTGATATATTTAAAAGAATTATAGATGGTGATTGTTGCAACTAAGAAAAAAATGATTTTCATAAAAATATCAATTGTTTGTGAATATTTTTAACATGAAACACATTGTATTGACCTATTTTCAGGGCTTTTTGCCATTTTCCCCTGTCATCACCCCAAGGCAAAATCAGCAGTTTGATGTGATTGGTTTATTAAGATATTTATGTACATGAAATAGAATATAAACAAGTTATTTGTAAATATACAACTCAACAGTGAATCATTTGAGCAAATTATGATACAATAGATAGGTGATTATTTGACATGCAAATTATTTCAGTTTTTTCATGATGATGTAATAGTTGCAAACGTAACTCCAATGAACTGAAATAAAAACACACATAAAAAAACGTAGCCTTCAGGCTATACAAGCAATTATTATACAAAAAAATATATAGAAAAGTAGTTTTAAGTTGCTTTTTAAGGATTATTGAAAGATTCTCCTGAAACCTCAAAACCAAACTGCTGGGTTTGAATGTGTCAATTGTCATTTTGTGTTTCTGAAGATGTTGATGAATCCTGGTTTTGTAGTCTGAACATTCACATCAGCAACCTCTTTTGTAGTGATCATCTTTTTTAGTACGTACATCCTCTTCATGCTGAAAAAGATTAAACGTTTAGAATTTTGCCATCTGATGCGAAGAAACTCGCACGTGTTGGACATTAATGTAAATACCGTTTCTAGGTCTCTCTTGCTGTAGGAAATAAAAGATTTTGTATTCAAATACAAACGATTGGTTTCAAAGCATTATTGTCACAGATTGAATTTAATATACTAATCAAAGTAAATATAATAAAAAAAGAAAATTATCTCACCTTTGCAATCAATGCTTGAAATCACTGACTTGGAGTGAAGAGGTGCGCAAGTCACATGTGCAACACAGGAAACCCAAACTAGATATATCGACATCTCGTCTTTTCGGATAAATTAAGCCAAGAAGTTTATCCAGCTTTATTCTTTGAACAAATAGTTGTGAAGTAGGTTTCAAACATTAAATTCTAAAGCAGAGCCTCATTCTTCGTTGCATGTGAATAAATGTATGATAAATATAGTTGGTTTCTATAGTTACTATTTTGTGTTGTCTGTGCTGTGTTTTGAGGCTACTTTGCTATTTATTTGTACGTCAATGATAGTTTGGTTACGAAGACCACACATTATAATAATCTTTTTTTGCGTGTTTCATTATGATATGAATTTCACTATTAAGCAGAATTTATACCAAAACTGTTCTTGAGAAGGGTGGATGGTAGAGGGGGAGCGTAGAGGGGGTCTATCGAAAAGGGGATAGGGGTGCTTGGTTTTGAAATTGAACTAAAACGGTGCTCGTAAATGAACTGAGATGCTGATTTTACACCCTAAATGTGCAACCAGAAAAAACAATGTATTGCCAGTCATAAAACTAGACATCTAACCCTTTTAGGTGCGCAACTCGCCGCGCATTGAGCCTAAAAGTTGCACGAGGATCTTATTTCCGACCATAAGACGTCCCTACTCACTTTTCAAGGGGGTCTACTGTGCGAGCTGACTACAACATATGTGTCAAGAAAAACGGAACGATAAAAAATTTTTTGAACATGTTCAAAAAAATTACTATGTCGCAACTTTTCGTTTTTAATTGAAAAAACGGTTTCGAAGAGTGTTCCAGAAAACATACAAGAAGGTTTTTGATATTTGCTAAAAAGCGACACATTTAAAATGTTTTTAATGCTTCTTTTCTATCCCCTGAATATTTTACTAATGCCCTTATAAATAATTCAGATTTGTTTTTTTGAATGTAAAAATTTGATAGTCTAGAGGCAGGCAGTGATAATTATCCACTGTAGGAAATGGACTCGAACGTTTTGTCATTTTCATCAAAAAAATTCAAAAAAAATTTTTTTGAACATGTTCAAAAAGTTTACTATGCGTCGTATTTTCGTCAAAATTATGAAATTGACTAAGGTTCATTTGCGTATCTCTTTCTTAGAGTTGATTAACAATGCTTATAAAGTTTCAGAATTTTCCATCTTGTTTTAAGTGATTTTTCATTGCACTGAAAATTTTGAGATGCTTTGAAACTTTCAGATCTTAGGTGCAAGTTAGACTTTAACTTGATTTGAAGATTCGTAAATTTTACAAAAAATCAAATTAAGGTGGAGTGCCTATGGTGAGGCAGCATAAGCAGAACTTAAAGGATCTCCAGGTTTTATGGCGAAAAAACGGAATAAAACAATTTTTTTCATATTTTCCCAAAAAAGTTTACTATTTTGAACCAAATGTTGAAAAAAAGAAAAATAACTAGATGGTGAGCCACCAATCTTAAGCAGCAAATATTTTAGATCAAAATTGACAAAAACAAAAGAAAAAAATGTCAAAATACTTTAAAATGTTCTTTTAATTAAGCTCAAAACTCGTCGGTGGAGAGGGTTCAAAAAGTTTACGTCTATGCATATCATGGTGGTGATGATGAAGATGATGGTGGTGGTGATGGTGATGATGATATCGCTACAATGCGACATGTGAATCAATGTTTTCTGAGAAATTAGAATTACTATTTTACACGTTATTTCCAAACCCACAAAAACGACTCTAATGTTGGCGATAGTGATCTACTACAGCTCTTTATTTTTTTGTCAGGATCAATCCACGTCGTGCCCTGCAAGACCTCAGTGTTTCTCTGCTTCTGGATAGTAGTATTGACAATGTCAATGCTTTCCTTCATCGAGGCATCGTCTACACTGACCTTAAAAGGTAAAGCTGGACATGCGAACGCCGGAATAAATCGAGATTTTGATGAATGGTGTAATGAACGAATATCCGAATGTATGTACCTATTTCAAAACGTCGGAGAAAATAAGGGAATACCGGATTCCGAATGTAGATTTCACGACCGAAAGGTACTGTGGGTTTTCAATAATGATAAAAAAATAAGCAGTAATTTTATTAAAATCAATGTCTTTTCCTCAAAGTGAAGGTCTCCGATGGTCAATAGAAAAGTGTGTGTATCGTCTGTAGTTATTCTTCTTTTTTCAAAAAATATTACCCACAGGCTTTTTTCTGTCGTGTAATGGACATCCTCAACCTGGAATCGACAATGTTTTTTGAAATAGGTGTAGTTGGAAGTGAGTTTGTAAGTTGATTCACGGCAAGTCTATAGTGGAAACTGACGTTTCGGACGTTAGTACTTCGTCGGAGTATTAATTGTTAGATGAATTCATTGATGAACGAATGAGTGAATGAATGGACAAATGAACGAACGAATGAACAAGCGAATGAATGAATGAATAGATGAATGAACAGTGCAGTTTATGTAATAAGTGAATAAATGAAGTAACACGAAAAGCTTTATAAGCTTTCCGCTTTTTAACAATTCAGCTCTACACTACTGTATTTGCCTGTCTTCTGTTTTCAGATGGGAGGACGCTATACCAGACTTTGAGGCAGCCTTAGAGCTAGATCCTACACTGGCTTGTGCTAGAGTGAATATCGGTCTTATCTACATAATCAAGTACAATAACTACCAAAGGTGTCTTGAATGAATATAAAATAAATTTTCAGCTGTCGACAGATTAGTGTATTGGATTGTGTCCCTCTTTGTGAAGAGGTTTGAAACGGACAACTCGTTAGTACATGGCACCGCGGTCAAACATCAGTGTATGCGTGTCATTTGCATTTGTAAACCATCAGATCGTTTGGCAATTGACTTTTTTAAGTCAATGAATAAGAAATTGCTTGATCATCTAGGCTTATTTTTTTTTTGTACATAAACTCGTTATTAAATTCTCTTTGTACCCAAAGCTTACACTTTTTCAATTCTGTTTATATTTTGAGTAAAAAAAAGTACATCAGGTCGCTATCTCATATTTTGTTAATCGATTGTTTGCAGGGCTATTCGTCAGTATACAGCTGCTATACACGTTGATCCTACTTACTACAGAGCTCGTATCTGCAGAGCTGAAGCCTACCAACGCATCCGCATGGTAAGGACTATCAATCATTATCATCATCATCATATTCACCATCAAGATCATCACCACCACCATCATCATATTCACCATCATTACCATCACCACCACCACCACCATCATCATATCCACCATCATTACCATCACCACCATCATATTCACCATCAATACCATCATCATCGTCACAGTTATCATTATAATCGTCATAATCGTCATCATCATTATTATTACCATCATCCCCACCACCACCATTATAATCTTCTTTATCATCACCACCATCATCATCAGCACCACCATCATCATCACCACAATCACCATCATAACCATCATTATTATCATCATCATAACCACCATCATTATCATATTTATCATCACCTTTACTATCATCATTAACACCATCATAATCACCACCATCATCATCAGCACTATCACCATCATAACCATCATTGTCATCATCATCATAACCACCATCATTATCATATTTATCATCACCTTTACCATCATCATTAACACCCGTATAATCACCACTATCATTATCATCACCACCATCATCATCAGCACTATCACCATCATCACCACCACCACCACCACCACCATCATCAACATCAGTGCTCCAATGAACTTTATTTTTGTTGTAGTCTCGCCCATACGTGTTTAAATACGATTTCTCTTCCAGTTCCAAGAAGCTGTGATGGACTATACTCATGTTATCCATATTAGGCCAGACAACCCTGATTTCCACATGGCCAGAGTGAGTTTCATTTCGACTTTTAATCATTTCAACATCATTTCATTTTCCTTTACTATTCTGGGTGGCATGAATGGCCGAGTTGTGAGTGCTCTGCACATGACCTGGGTTCTATTCATGGCCAGTTCAGATTGTGTTTTATGGGTTAATTGTTTACATGTTTGCTTACTTGCTTGATTGCTTATTTGTTTGTTCGTTCATTCGTGCGTTCGTTTGTGCGTTTACTTGTTCGTTCGTTCGTTCGTTTGTTGCGTTCGTGCGTGCATGCGCTCGTTCGTTTTTGCGTTCGTTCGTGCGTGCGTGCGTGCGCTCGTTCCTTCGTTCTCTCGTTTGTGCGTTTGTGGACGCGTTTGTGCGCTCATTCGTTCGTTCGTTCGCTCATTCGTTCGCTCGCTCGTTCGTGTGTTCGTTCATCGTTCGCTCGTTCGTTCGTTCGTGCTTTCGTTCATGCGTTCGTTGGTCGTTCGTTCGTTTATACAATACTTGGTTGTTCTTCTGCCTGTCCGTTTTCCCGTCTTTATTCACGGCAAAAATCATCATGTGAGTGAAATTCATATAGAATGTTATGCGTTTATTCCCTCTGTCGGTATTCCATTCTGAGATTTAATTTTTGATTTTTGGTCTGATCGGGCCGTTTTTCTAATGACAGGGAAAAATTCTTCTGGAACAAAACAAGCTGGATCTTGCAAGCTACCATGTGAAGTAAGTACTTATTAGACAGAGAAAATGTGAGAATTATATGCTTGTTCAATTTCATTTATCGAGATAAACTTCTATATCAGTCGTGGCAACTCAAAAGGAATCTTATGAAATTAAAAAGAAACATGAATTCAAAATGAAAAATAAACTAAAATGGATATTTAAACTGAAAAATGAAAAGGGTGTTCATCAAAGGGGTCGTAGTGAAGTACACTCTTTTTAAAGTTATCACGCCTCGTTGAAATATAGGAGTTGATTTCATTAATTTCCTAGGCCTGGTTTTCACAAGTGAAGTAAGCGCCAGCGTAGACGCAAGCGCAAGGGACATTTTGATCCTTGTGCTTGCGATTGCGTTGGGGAAGCTCCTAATATCTTTCCTTGTGCTTGCGTCTGCGCTTTCCTCGCTAGTGAAAATCAGGCGTAAGAAATTACGGTTTATGAAACAAAACAGCTCTGTATCGTAGCCGTACCGTTTCCCACTTATCCATAAACTAGTCAATGCACCCTCGTAAAGTGAGAAAATTACAATTTGAAATCATTTCAGAATTTTGTAGTTGCATTTTGAACTATAGTTTTTGTATTATGTGGGTTACGATACCGCTACGATACTATAGATAATTCAAATGTTTTTTTAGAAATTACGGCTACGATACGATACGGGCTTGTTTCCCACTCATACGAAAACGACTCGAAGCTTACTGATTTCTTGTATTTTGTTTCCCAGACAAGCAGCCAAGCTAAACCAAGGTCTAGGCGCATCGGCTACTCAGCAAGCTGTCGTACAAAGTTTCTTGAAGAACTATGAAGTGGTACGTCACGGCTTAACACCGATTACAGGGACATCTTCAGCATGAGACATTTTTAGCAGGGGCATTTTCAATCAGGAACAGTTTCAGTCGGGGACATTTTCTATCGGACACAGTTTCAGCAGGGAACATTTTTAGCAGGGGACATTTTCTAATAAATGAATATGGACGAACGAACGAATGAATAAATAAGGGAATGAATGAATAAATGAATGAATGAATGAATGAATGAACGAATGAATAGATCAATGAAATAATAAATGAATAAATACATTGATGGATGGCTACATGCATATATGCGAGAATATCACAAAGAAATACAGAATAAAACCTGGTAGAAATAGGCCAACAATAATTGACCACGAATTTGCTCTTGTTCAGGGGTGCATTGAAATTCATGTTTTTAAATCGGCACGATTTAGGGGAGATGGGGCTACGTGAGTTCTTGGTGCAAGTCGCCTTTTGTCTTAAATCATTAGCGAAAATAAATGAATAAACAGATTGATTATATTTTACCAGGCAATCAAGGTGCTAGATCGGGCAACCCGTGTCAACCCTTCAGCTTCTCTATTTATTCTGCTGGGTAAAACAAACATGAAAGCTAAGAAGTTCCTCGATGCCATCGCTAGCTTTGAAAAGGCTATAGAAGTCATGGTAAGAGAATCATTTATTAGGAGAATGGTGATAATGATGATGAAAGATGACGGTGGAAATGATGATATTGATGGTGATGATGCTGGTGATGACGATGGGGATGATGATGATGATGATGATGAAAACTACGATGTTGATGGCAATGATGGTGATGATAACGATGGTGATGACGGAGATAATGATGATGATAATGATGGTGATAATGATGATGCTTATGATAAAAATTATGATATTGATGATGTTGATGATGATGATAGTCATGCATGATGACAGTGACCATGATGATGGAGATGAGATGGTGGCGATACGATACGATACGATACCGCTACGAGTCCACTTGCCTGGGTTCGATTCGTAAGACCGGGCGATCACGTTGTATTTATCATCAATTTAAGCAATCGTTGATTGTATCTATCTAGACGCCATGGAATACGGCTGCACCTCTCCCCTTAGAAGCAGCCCGTGTGTACTATCTAATAGGCATCTGTTATTCTGAAATGTTTGAATCTCAATACGCATTGGATGCTTTCAATAACGCTATCAGAGTCAACCCAGAATTTGCTGAGGTAGGTTTTTATTTAAAATTAGCCATTCTTGAATTATTTCGGTTTTTTTATTGATTCATTGGTTGTTTCACTCGTTCATTCATTCATCTACTGATTGATTGATTGATTGATTGATTGATTGATTGATTGATTGATTGATTCATTGATTCATTCATTCATTGATTCATTCATTGATTCATTGATTCATTCATTATTCATTCATTTGTTCATTCGTTCAGTGATTCGTTCACTTATTGGTTAGTTGATTGATTAATTGATTCATTCGTTCATTGATTCGTTCATTCATTCATTCATTATTGATTCATTTATTGATCGATTCGTTTGTTTAATCTCTAATCCATGTATTCAATCCTACATCAATCAATGCATTGGTTACTGATCAGTAGATCAGCTACTGATTCAGCTAGTTACGAAACGTAAAGTTGAATCTCTACCATACTTGTGTTATTCGTTTGAAGGCGTTCTATCAGCGAGGACTTACCAAGATGAAACTACGTCATACCAGAGGTATTCACGACTTCAACAGAGCGCTAGCTATTAACCCGAAACTCTTTCAGGTAAATGTTAATTTTGTATACCGAGTCAGTGGAAGACTCCTGGCATCTATATTAATTAAGGGTCCTGACTACTTTAGAACAACAACGACGCTTGAAACCTGTGCCCGCGAGCAATTTACCGCTGAGCACGTCGCGCGCGCGCCAAATCCCGCCAAAAGACAACATAAGAATAACACAAGGAGCCTTCGAAAATTATACTTCAACCAGCCAAAACACTCATTTTTTTCGCGGGACTCTATATTTTTCTTCATTTTTTCTGAAAGATTTTGCAAAAATCTTTCTTTTGACAAGAATTGAAAAAATCCTGATGACTTTTCAACATTTCACGCGATGGTAAGTGGTTTAGGGTTTCACTTTTCAAAGCGATTATAAGTCAAAGACGAAAACAAAACTGTAAATTTTGACAAAATTTTAAAACATATATAATTTATTTTCCCATATTTGTGTAAAATACCGTCTGGTTGAGATTGCATGTAAAAACTACGTCAATAGCTTTATTAGTTTTTGAGTAATAAATTTTTTTGTGAAAAATGCATTTTTCGTCATTTGTTCTTCAAAAATGTCAAAACATGGTTCCGTTCAAAAATTTTTATCTCGAAAACGGGCTCGGGACCATATAGATTTCTATCCATTTTTCGATTAATTGATAAATTCTCTATAAAATATATTTCTAAGAAAAAATCGTGATGACTTTTTGCTTAAGTAATCAGGACCCTTAAGACATATAGGGCATTATTAAGGCATACATGAAGTATTTACCCTCCTGCTCGCGTAAGCTCTCGCTTTTTTTGGGTTTCCTGTGTAAAAGCCCAGTCTCCAAACTGTCTCCATTTCAGAATAGCTGTATTTTTGTCTTCATAAATAGGCATTCTTGAGCCGTGCAGCTTATTATGGGATGAAGAATCGTTTCAGTAAAGGAATAATGAGTTGCAATGAAGCCATCAAACTACAACCTAATAGTGTCAGGGCTTATCTTTACAGGTAAAGGAGTTGATGGCTATATGAACTAATAAATGAATATGGACGAACGAACGAATGAATAAATAAGGGAATGAATGAATGAATGAATGAATGTATGAATGAATGAATGAATGAATGAATGAATGAATGAATGAATGAATGAATGAATGAATGTATGAATGAATGAATGAATGAATGAATGAATGAATGAATGAATGAATGAATGAATGAATGAATGAATGAATGAATGAATGAATGAATGAATGAATGAATGAATGAATGAATGAATGAATGAATGAATGAATGAATGAATGAATGAATGAATGAATGAATGAATGAATGAATGAATGAATGAATGAATGAATGAATGAATGAATGAATGAATGAATGAATGAATGAATGAATGAATGAATGAATGAATGAATGAATGAATGAATACATTGATGGATGGCTACATGCATATATGCGAGAATATCACAAAGAAATACAGAATAAAACCTGGTAGAAATAGGCCAACAATAATTGACCACGAATTTGCTCTTGTTCAGGGGTGCATTGAAATTCAATATCAAAGCCTATGGTCTCGCTGTCAAAGACCTCACAGAAGCAGTCGCCATTGATTGTAGGTGTTCACTGGCCTACTTCAACCGTGCGGTCTGCTATCATGGGATGAAGTTTTACCAGAAGGTAAATATTATGATGATAATGATGACGATGATGATGGTGATATGTTGATGGTGATGGTGGTTGTAATCACGATTATGAGGGTATTGATGGTAGAAATGGCGTGAATAATGATGGTGATGATGATGGTGGTGATAGTTGTGATGGTTGTGGTGGTGGTGATGGTGATGGTGACGATAATAATGAGGACGATGCTGATGACGATGATGGTGGTAGTGATAATGATGATGGTGAGGGTGGTAGTAATGATGATGATGATGAAGAGGGTGGTAGTGATGATGATAATGATGAGGGTGGTTACGATGATGATGATGATGATGATGGTGGTAGTGATGATGATGATGAAGAGGGTGGTAGTAATGATGATGATGATGATGATGATGATGATGATGAGGGTGGTTATGATGATGATGATGAAAGAGGGTGACGAAGTTGTTTATGATTTTAATTGTTATTCAACCAATCGTCGTAACATGATCATGTGTTGCAGGCACTGATGGACTACAGCACTGTTCTATTACTGGAAGATAAGGAAAACATCAAGGTATCTTATTCCACCTCGTGCTTATATAGTGCTTAAACAGCAACGAAATAACCTATTTAATATGTATTGATGACAAAATAGATATAGATTCTGTGATTGAAGTATGCCTAGTACTAGTACCACTGAGTCATTCTTTCTCTTTCCTTATGCTCTTTTGTTCTCATTTTTGGGCTATATATCTAATCGATTAAAGTGCACGCACTAAAAGTGTGCAACAGTTGTCACTATTTAGTACTAAATAGCACTAATTAAACAAAAGAAAACAATAGAATTAGCATAAAATAGCACTATTCAGTGGTATTTATGTTGCACACTTTTAGTGCGTGCACTCTAATTGTACTTGATTTCTTTGCGTTTTTCTGATAATGCAGAGAGACTGTTCGGTAGTTGAGAAAATCACGATTTTATTGTTTTTTTTTTCATAGGTTTATCAGAACCGTGGGTTGCTGTATCTTGAGATAAACGATGCTGAGAATGCGCTGGAAGATTTCAAAGCTGCTGCCAAGGTTAGTTACGTCTTCAAAATCATGCTCACTCATTGAGTATTTGAAAAATATACACAAGAAAATAATACACCCTTCCTTTCCTCCCCCTTCCCAACACACACGACGTGATCCTCATTACATTCATCATTATCATCGTCATCCTCATCATCATTACCATCATCATCATTACCATCATCGTCCTCATCATTGCTATCATCATTGTTGCCATCATCATCGTCAGTGTCGTCTTCATCATCATTACCGTCATTACTGTCAACATCATCATTGTCTGCAAGGTAACAAAATCTATGTTATTTTTCTTTCAGATTTCAACTAATGATCCCCATATTCGCCATGCCCTGGGCTATTGTTATCATAGGTTAGTAGAAATACCCGAAGTGACTCGATAAATGCAAAACCGTTCATATGCAGTGCAAACCTTTCCAAGCAGGTTTTTATTTTCTGAGTTCTTTACTTCTTCAAACCCTCTAAAAAAGTAGGATTATTTCTAGTCGATTCACAAAAAGGATGCATATTGAAAAAAAAAAAAGTAAAAAAAACAAAAACAAAAAAAAAACACAACAAACAAACGAAAAAAAACAAGCAAACAAAAAATAAATGGTCTTGCTTGGAGGGTTTGCATTGTGATCTCTGGAGACTAAAAAAATATTCTGCAAAAGCCGTGCTTCCTGTCTTCTACGTGCCGAGTAAATCGCTATTGATCTAAATTTGATCGCAATTTGATCTGTTCTGGCTTCTACGTGCCGCGGAATTAATCGATATCGCTGCAAAATCTGATGTGTACTGGCTACTATTTGCCGACTTGAAAAACGCGATTTATCTAAATTTGATTTGTTCTGACTAGCACGTGCCACATGTCACCAATTCCAGCTTTAGTTGATGCGCGCTGGGAATCATGGGAGTTGTAGTATCGTGGTAAAGTCATTATGGAATTGGAAATAAATTATAAAACTGGTCTGTTTCAGACTCAACCGTCTTGAAAAAGCTGTAGTGGCATATGATGAAGCATTAAAGCTGGACCCATTCTTTGTAGAGGCGTATAACGGCCGGGGTAACGCACTGATGGATTATGGGCACGAACAGGGGAACGTCCTGGGAAGGTAGGGAATATATCGGTCATCCAGAATAATAGTAATAGCATCATCACCATCATCATCACCACCATTATCATCATCATCATCATCATCACCATCGTCATCACCATCATCATCATCATTATCATCATCAGCATCATCATCACCATCATCATCACCGTTATCATCAACATCACCATCATCATCACCTTTATCACCAGCATCATCATCATTACCATCATCATCATCACCAGCATCATCATCATCATCATTGTTATCATTATCATAATATTAACACAATTGCTGTCACTGATTATTACATCCTTAGACGTGATTACTTAAAAGCTCTTCACATCAACCCAAAATGTCTATCAGCTCGTGTTAACCTGGCTTATAACCTACAGGTGAGTACGAGTATAGATGATAAACATCTCCTAAGTTACTTGTTCATGGCTCTTGAGGCAGGGAATATTGAGTGAAGAGTATAATCATTCTTGACAGCTAATGTTATGATCAGTTTGTTTTGATTTATTTGTAAATATGTAGACTTCCAGATTATGGTTAACTTCAAAATGTTTAAATATATTGGTTGTATTTTTGCGGTAGGTTGAAGGCAAGTATCAAGATGCATGGAATCAGTTCTCAGCCGCCATTGCGATCGATAATAGTAAGTGGTCTTCAACTGTCTGTCTATCCATCCATTCTTCCATTCATTCATAAATTTACTTATTCATTCATTCATTTATTTTTTAATTCTTCATTCTTCATCCATTTTTCATTCTTTCATTTATTCATTCTTTTATTCATTCATTCATTCATTCATTCATTCATTCATTTATTCATCCATCCATCCATTCATTCTTTCATCCATTTTTTCATTCATTCACTTATTTATTCATTCTTTTATTCATTTTTTCATTCATTCGTCCATTCATTAATTCATTAATTCTTTCATCCATCCATTCGTTGATTCAATTTTTCTTCATCCATTTCTCCTACTATCTGTATTCCATAGCATGTCAAGCTGCTCTAGAGGGTCGAGCCATCATTAATCTTCAGATGAGTAACACATTCGGTGCTTTAGTG
This sequence comes from Diadumene lineata, assembly GCA_918843875.1. Taxonomy (NCBI): domain Eukaryota; kingdom Metazoa; phylum Cnidaria; class Anthozoa; order Actiniaria; family Diadumenidae; genus Diadumene; species Diadumene lineata. The sequence goes on along the minus strand of OU974083.1, from coordinate 9,861,655 downwards.
GATCTCAATGATGCTATCAAGGTAACGTAAACACAAAACAGCACAACGTTTGGGCATTTGAAGGCAAGGGAGCGGATTTCACAGGAATCGTTAATAACGATGATAAAACAATGATAAACGCACCAAACGGATGTATTGTTTGCACTACAGCGAAGTATTTAACAGTCAAAACTGTGAACTATAAAACTGAGTTATAAAACCTTTCTTGTGACTCCCCCTACCCACGTTTTTTCATCTTGCTCCTCCGTTTATGTTAGGGAACGCCCACTATTCATGCACAGTTATGGACATGTTTATTATTACTTTTATTGTTATTTATTTATTTATTTATTCATTCATTCATTCATTCATTCATTCATTCATTCATTTAACTATTTATTTATTTACATTAGTATTATTATTTATTTTTTTGGAAAAGATTTCCAAAACAGCAGAACTTCTGAACAACAGAGGAGTCGTACATCAAGTTAGTATCCCTACATAATCAATCAAATTGATTGTACTTTTCAAATCTTGAATAAATTGCTCTTTTTTTTTGAGTGGTTGTCAGCTTTCTAATTGTTGTTCGGTTGTCGTTTAGTTTATGAACGATTGTGTGAATGCTGTGCGAGACTACCAGACAGCCATTCGAGTGGAACCATCGTACGCCTTGTCGTACTATAACGCTGGAAATATCTACTTTAAACAACGACAGTTTAAACAGGTAATGATGATGATGATGATGATGATAATGTTGCTACTGCTGATGATGATGATTTGCTTGTCGTACTATAATGCTGGAAATATATACTTTAAACAACGGCAGTTTAAGCAGGTACTATGAACACTGTCATTATCATCATAATCACCAATGATTATCATCGTCAGTATTACCATTATCATCATTATCATTATTATCATCGGCATCTTTGTCATTATCATCATCATTATCAACGCCATAATCATTGTCATCATTATCATTATCATCATCATTATCATTATTATCATCGGCATCTTTGTCATTATCATCATCATTATCAACGCCATAATCATTGTCATCATTATCATCATCAACATCATTATCAACGCCATCCATTGTCGTCATCGTCATCATTATCATCATCACCAACGCCATCATTATTGTCATCATCATTATCACCATCATTATCATCATCATTTTCATCGTGATCACCGTGTTCTGTCTTACTTTATTATCGTCACCATACTATCATTTTCAACATTATCAACATCATCACCACTACCATCACTTTCATATGTGACGATACTATCAACATGTATCTATTGCTCTATAGGCGCTGTCCTACTACGACAGGACGTTGTCATGGACACCAGACGACGAATCAGCTGTCCTAAACCGCGCCATTACCAAGGTAGCATTTTTGTTAAAGCAGCTTCGATACTGGAGTAGGCCTATCCATCTCAAATTCATTTTCATTTCAGGTGCTTCTCCGGGATCCCAAAGGAGCAATACAAGACTTTAACAGAGCGGGTGAGTTGATGAAGATGAAGGAGAAGATGATGATGATGAAGATATTGAAGATGATGATGATGAAGATGATGATGATGATGAAGAAGAAGATGATCTTGATGATGGTGGTGTTGATGATGGTGATGATGATGATGATGATGATGATGATAATGATTTGCTTGGTGTTTGGCAATATTCTCATAGACTAGCAGTTATAGTTTTTTGTTTATTTCAGTTGAGTTGAACCCGTACGCTGCCCACGTGTACTTTAACAGAGGGAACCTTTATACATCATTACGAAAATATAAAGAAGCTGAAGATGACTATACTAGAGGTAAACCACCCCCCTCCCTTTCCCCGTTAGTACAGTGCTTCATGAACTATTGTCTCGCAATTTCATTTTTCTTATTTGATCGTATTCTGTTGAATTATCCACTGATACTACTATCCAATCGATTTCTTTTCGTTATTGCACAGCTCTCGCTCTTTTCTTGTTTGGTCGTATTCCGTTGAATTATCGACTGATACTACTAATCAATCGATTTCATTTCGTTTTACAGCTCTTTTTTTCTTGTTTGATCGTATTCTGTACGTAAAGATATCGACTGATACTGCTAACTAATCGATTTCATTTCGTTGTTTTATAGCTCTTTCTCTTGTTTGGTCGTTTTCTGTTGACTTATTGACTGATACTGCTAACCAATCGATTCCCTTTCGTTCTTTTATAGCTCTTAGTCTTTGTCCAGGAGATGCTCTGGTTTACAAGAAACGAGCTGATGTCCTCGGCAAACAATCCAAGAAAGATGCAGCGATAGAGGACTACAAGAAAGCCATTATCATAAAGACTCGACTTACACAAAGACAGGGGTGATATTCTACTAATCGATGTTAAAAATGAACTAATCGATAATACGAACTAATCGATAATGTGAACCAACCGATAATGTGAACTTATCGATCAATGGAACTAATCGATAATGTGAACTAATCGATAATACAAACTAATCGATAATGTGAACTGAGCGATGTTTTTTATCTATATTTATTATTTATTTGAATGTTTATGGTTTTAAACCAGGTGTTTATATATGTTTTTTATATATTTTAATGTATTAAAATTCTTGTGAATAGTATTCATGCAATTTTCATCAATTTTCATCATGATTTCATCGTTATGTCCGAGTCTTACTACTATCGTCACTGCCATCAGCATCACGATCTTCACTTTCAAAATTCAATCATTCATTCGTTCGTTCGTTAGTTCGTTTGTTCGTTCGTTCGTTCGTTCGTTCGTTCGTTCGTTCGTTTATTTATTATTCATTCATTCATTCATTCATTCATTCATTCATTCATTCATTCATTCATTCATTCATTCATTCATTCATTCATTCATTCATTCATTCATTCATTCATTCATTCATTCATTCATTTATTTATTTATTTATTTATTTATTTATTTATTAACTTTATTTGCTAAAATGAACATATGAGAAAAGAAACAAATTGCAAAAAGGGTGGTGCCGGGGAAGAACTGAATCCTCATATACGGCAGCGCCCTACCAACTAATAAAAGAAGCATAAAATATACAATATAAACATATCTAAGACAATATAAATACCTAAAAAAATATAGGATATTTGAGTGCAAACACTAAAGGTGTGAAACAGTTGTCACTATTTAGTAGTTAATAGCACTAATTAAACAAAAGAAAACAATAGAATTAGCATAAAATAGCACTATTTAGTGGTATTCATGTTGCACACTTTTAGAGTGCAAATAATTAATCCGTGAAACTTTAGTAATACTAAATAGTGCTATTTTATGCAAATTCTATTGTTTTCTTTTGTTTAATTAGCACTATTTTGTACTATTTAGTAATTAGTGTTTCACGGATATATTGTTTGCACTCTAGTGCGTTCACTCTACCAGTAGATA